>JANAVB010027598.1:10523487-10968487 GCA_029216955.1 Iris pallida
ATTCCACTTGAACACAGTTATAGATAACTATAGGACTCATGACCCAATTTACAGAACCCGATTACATCGACTACACGCCGAGAAATCGGATCCCAAAGTTTGACAAAAACCTGTTTTTAAATCTAAAAATCTTCGATACGACGTACGTCCCGCCAATCCGGGCGACGTGGTCGCGAACCGAAAGCATCGAACGGTGTGTAATGGCTTCGTGGTCGTGTGGGCTTTAACGGAATTCAAATTGGTCGCGTGTGCGCGACGAATTTGATACGTATCCGTCGAAATTCACCGTATCGGCCTCTGTGCCTTCTCCAATTACTTTGTGCACGCTCGTCAGATCGAGACAAAACTTGTGCCACAGGACTGTATCATTTTTCTGGTCCTGTATGCCAAGTTTGGTCCAATTCTGAGACAATTGATTGGATCGCCGTTTTGCGGGCCCCACGATCCAACTCAACGGTGATTTTGTGCACGGCGCCGGAATCCAACTTTGGACATATGGTTGGGTTTGTATCAGAAAACCGGACCTGTTGACATATATTTTGACGACTTTAGAGACCATTAACTCTGGCACATTTTTCGGTGCAAAGCGGGTCCAACGACGGACGCCGTTTTGGCCCGAAATTACCGTTTTGCCCCTGTGTCCAGAATTAGACTTAAGGATAGGTAATTCTAGCTAATTTGACTATTATAAGAATTTTGGCGATATCTGTTTCAGCTTTCGGGGACAGCTGTAAGATTTGGACTCTATGGCGTACCAGTTGACGGTATCTTATTGGTTCTTCGCGCTACCTCCAGGCAAGTATACCTTGCCTCCCTCTACAGTTTATTTACATGCATATTTCTATTATTATATAGTTTTACTAGTTGGTTATTACTTATGATTTGTATATCGTGCATGTTAGTATAGTTATAGTCCTTGTACATGGTTAGCCTTGTAGTTCATATTGGATTGGTTCTCTCGTGTATCGTGATTGGGTCGTGTCGTGTCTTCACCTGTATCTTGACTGAGTCGTGTCTGCAAGTATGTGTGAGTGAACTGCTATTCCTTTGTCTTTCCCACAACCTGCGAGTCCACACACGGGGCGAGGGTTGTCCTTTGCACCTGCGAGTCCACATACGGGGCGAGGGTGATTTGTCTTGAAACTGACCTGCGAGTCCATATTCGGGAGGAGGGTTGGTATTCCATTGATCTTCTAGCAGTTCATTTATGCATAGTTGATCACGTATCCGTGTTCATAGTTACCTGTCAGTAGCCACATGTCAGTCTCATGTCTAGTTCCTGTTTATACCCTGGTTATATTATTGCACGATTAAACTGTCAGATAGGCATATTTTATGTATCTTGCTAGTCCTCTGAGGACCTGATGATCTCTTCAGGTTTAGTGATTGTATGGAGTTAGTTAGCAGAGCGGGATGGTAGAGGATTGCGATGCATGATACAGGTATTTGCTTGTGATATTTTTTTATTATCCTCTCGTGCTTTATATTCAGTACCATGATATACTCTGCTTATTTAAAGACTCATATCATTCTTAGAGTCTAATCGAACAATATGCTAATGGGCTGCAGACCATGACCCATACTTGTTCATTCTTGTTTATATAATTCCTGTGGATTGAGATATAGTTTAGATTAGACGTGATATCCTGTTCTGGACAGCTTATACGTATTCGAGTCGGACTGGAGTCCGTTCGATACGTAGCTGGCTTGCTCACGAGCTCGCGTCCGAAAACCGGGTGCGGGTCGTGACAGAATGCAACATCATAGTTGAAAAAGAATTTAATTGAAACCCAAGGATGTAAAGTTATGCTCTGATACTATTATGTCTCGTCCCGATTTCGCAGAATTGGTCGTCCTCGCATGGGCGTGATGCCATGCGAGCCTAAGTTGCATCTGCACAAGGCAAATACTGAAACGGTCGATTGAGCAACTAAATAACAAGGTCGCACAAAAGTCCCAAGCAGAAAAGTAGAATATACACAAGTTATTCAAAGGAAGCTCTTTATTGATATTGAAATAAAAGATTACAATGGCTCGAAGCCAAGGTTACTCTCTCTCTCTCTCTCTCTCTCCTCTCTCTCTCTCCTCTCTCTCTCTTTGAATTACAATCTCTTATGCCCTGAGGCTTACAACTTGAAAAATAATACAGTAGACGATGTCCATACATTATGTCCCGTATAAGTGAAGTCTGCAATAAGGACGCACGCCTCGAAATGCCAAGAAACTTCATGTCTCGGCGCGTCCAAGCGAGCTCCACACTTGGCGAGTTACCACTTAAAAACTGCAAGCAATTTGGTAGGGGTATCAGTACATAGAATGCACTGGTGGGGAGGCCTCTCATCCACCCGTATAAAACCAATATGTTAATTTAGTGAATACGCACTATGATTTTAGTAGTCTTTCTAATTGTGCCTTAGGATTAGTTCATGGCATATATAAACTACAAAGCCTACTTGTGTCGCAACATCGTAATCGTGCTAAGCAGCATCGTGACCGTGTTACGAGACAAAATAAAGCTTACCTTTCGGCCTTCCTTGATCATCTTTCCATTCTTCAATGGCAAGTACGCCAGTACTATGGGTGTATTTGCTGATTATTTTAATATTAAATAAGTAAATACGACAATTAGACTGACATATTATCTCTCCATAGAAATCTTTTCCAACTTCCTCATTTTACAATCAATTTTGCCATTACATGTCAAAGAATTCTGGGATGGTACTTGGGTTTTTTTTTTTTTTTTTTTTTTTAGGTGTCATTTTCTTCGGGCCGACGAGCAATGGCAAGAACCTCCCGTGTACCCAATAGATTACCCCACCCCACCCCCCCCCCCCCCCCCCCCCCCCCCACCCCTTTGTAGGTTAGGTTGTTAGAGAAGCTTCCCACTTTAAGTAGTTTTTCCTAATAATTAGGTTGCAAGAATCCAAACTTGTCGAAAATTTATATATTTTAATTAGTGGCAGATTATATAAATATGCTATAATCACATAAAAGATATCACTTTCTATGATAATATGTTTTTCTTTTTTCCAAAATTTGAGTATCATGGCTAATATTACCGAAAAATATCACAACATGCAAAACAGCATAAATGTATGCAAAAAAAAACGTGGATTATTGCTTCTTTCAAGTACGTACCTTTACTGTAAACATCTACCAATATCATTCTTAATCACATCAAAATTAGTTTTGGATTAATAAACATAAGAAAATATTGAAATCGTTCTCAATCACATAAATTTTTTTGATAATTAGTTTCGATTAATAATAACATAAGAAAATGATGTTTTCTATTCAGATTTATTATGTGTGTGGATCCTAACCATGTTTGACATGACAGATGTAGAAATATTTACAAACTTTTTTTTTGAATGAAACAAATATTTTCAACAGTATACATGCAATTCTAAATGTGTGTAATCATATAAACCTTAATATTTTAGAGGGTATAAATGCAAAAATGGTTTCTTTCACTTCTGAAGTATGTGTGTAAGAAATCCCTTTTATTAAACCGAAAAAGAAGAAGTTATGTTATTAAGTTTAACTTTAATTAGCAATTGAATCAAAAAAAATTATTACAACTCACACAGGGTAAGGGTGAGGTTGGGTGTTCGGTTTATTCGATTTCAACCGAATTAAAATAGTCAAAACCAAATAAATAAAAATTAAAATCCAAACCGAAACCGAACTAAAGCCAAAATCGAAAAAACCGAATAACGGTTTGTTTTCTTCAATTTGACTATTTCTATCGTATAATGAGTAAGGGTCCAAAGTTGAAATCGTGATTAAATGGTATTAAAAATTATAATTTTTATAAACAAATTTGTTGTATTCGCGTCCAAAGTTATAGTAGTTGTTAAATTACCAAAATTTTGTTTCGAAACACATATTGTTGTTTTCAAACTATACGCATTTTAATTACAACATATGCATATAATTGAGTATATTTACATAATTGTAGAAGTCTTATTCGATTTTTGGTTTTGCACTGAAATCAAAACCCAAAATCGAAACCGAATAAATTTTTTTAGTATTTTAAAAAATGAACCGAATTTTTTCACACCGAACCGAACATTCCGTTCGGTTCGATTTTCGGTCCAAAATTGAACAATACTCGCCATTTGATTCAGTTCGATTTTCGGTCCAGAACCGAACAATGCTCGCCCCTATAAACACCTACATGTCCTTACGGTTGGGGGGGCTCGAACCTTGTCGGCGCCTGGTGTCCGCACTGCTTTCCACTTAAACTACAAGCACTGGACAATTATCTATACTACTATATAATCATAAAACTTGAGCTTCACCGTAAAACTTGGTTTTTTCAAATATACCATTACATATGTTTATTAATTAAAACATTAAAGTTAATAAGGATGACTAGGTAATTATGGGAGGTGTCATTTGATCTTTTTAAATAATCTTGCATGATGCATTAATATAATGATAAATTTAAAATAATTAAGATAGTTATTTTTTTAGTCTTCCTAAGTAGTCATAATAAAAATTAGATATAATTTTTAATAATAATTTATAAAATATGTGTAACCCACGTGCATATATACTAGTAATATTACAATGACAATCTATTTAATCCCTAGTGGAATGCAGTCACTGAAATTGCTCCTGTATCAATGTTTAACTTGAACCAAAAAAAGCTTTTTTCCAATATAATCTATTCTATTATATAATAGAAAAACTTGGTGGTAAAACTTTTGAATTTCTAAAATAACCTTGAGTATTTTATAAACAATATATTATTATGTCAACTTGCATGCCATTTATGTTTAAGAGTCAAAACAATAAAATTTGCATACAAGTTTCCTTTTTTCATACGACTTTTCATGTTCCAATCTATTCTACCATATAATAAAAAAAACTTGATGGTGAAACTTTTGAATTCCTAAAATACCCTTGAGTATTTTATAAACAAGATGTTATTATGTAAACATGTATGTCATATATATTTAAGAGTCAAAACAATAAAATTTGTATGCAAATTTTTTTTTTCATACAACTTTTCATGTTTCAATGATAAAAAAAAAATTATTCTTACCATTTTTCAAAGATTATTATTCTCAATAGAAAATTAAAAAAAAAAAAATTATACTTTTAATCTCTTGGCATTGTAAAAAGAAAATATTTACATGAATAATCATTTAGAAAAGACGAAAAGATAACAACAAGTCTTATAATATTCTAATTAAAATACGTGAAAAACACGAGACTAGTTTGAGTAATTCATGTTTAATGACAAAAAGAGTTAACATTAATCCCTAGTGGAATGCAGTCACCGAATTTGCTCCTGTATAAAATAATTTGATTAATTCATGTTTAATGACAAGATGAGTAAAAAAATAATAAAATGCTTTCATTGAGAGTTGAACTCAAGACCTCCCGCTTACTAAACGGGTGCTCTAACCAACTGAGCTATGAAAGCCATTTTGTTTAACTTTAGTCTACAAATTCTTTTTATATTTCTTGAACTGAATTAAGGATTCTACTCTTCCTAGCACAATCAACTCAAGTTAGTAGAGTCCAAAAAAATTCGGCAGCGGCGTTCCTACCGGTGGAAATAGTTAGAACTGAATAAACTGAAAATTTTAAAATGCAAACTGGAATTAGCATATCCGAATCAATATAATAGATTCTATTTATTTGATTTTTTTCTGTTGAACCAAGGGCGGCCCTGAGGAAGGGCAGACAGGGCTTGCGTCCTGGGCCCCAAATTCCAAGGGGCCCCAAATTTTTTTTTTTAAAGTTAGTAATAGTAGTAAATAATAAAATATTTTTACTTTGATTTCTTCTTCAAAGTCCAAGGTCCGAAGAAAAATTATTATAGCAATTCAATAAATAGTACATGGCGCATGGGAATTGGATAGACGTCTGACTCTTTAATTTCAAAAAAAAATTAGCCTTTCCATCGCTTCAGATTTTCTTTTGCATTTCAGAGAAAAAAAAGTTCTTCACGTCGCTTCGATTCCAGACGACCAGCAATAAATTTTTTTTTAAATTGTTCACTATAATTCTCTCTTTTGCTTATAATTGAAACACAAAATTTCTAATTTTCTTCAATTTCTTCTCATAGAATCCTTCACAAAGATTTTGCGATGTAAGACTACGGCAGACAAGCTTGTGCTTGAGCCTTGACCCGAAGAGGAGACGAAAAGGTGAGATAGGGATATCAATGTGAACCTGATATTTTAGCAAGCCTTTCGTTTTGAGAATTGAAATATTTTGTAACTTTTGTTCATGATGTTGACTTTATTATATATTTTTTAGTTCCCTCTGTTGTTAATGATTGAGGACAATATCTCTTTGCCCCCTGTCTTTTTAGTGAGCGGTTCTATTGTTGTAGTTTATTTTTCGAAAGCTCCAAGTTATATTTACATATAATCTACTTTGCACAGACTTAAAATTTTGCATATTTTAAAATTTAGGATACATATTGTTTGTATTAGATCTTCAGTCTTCCTTCGTAATCTCTACTTATGCACATTTTTATAGTAACTAAGTTTCAGTCAGCTTCTGTAGTATATTTAGCTCACTACGTGTTGTGAATTATAATTGATCCCGCGTTGGTGTTGAATACCGATGAGCCGATGGCGATTAGTCTTTTCGTTTATCTTTGCACTTAAGATTTTATTCTTAAAATTATAGGTTGTTCCTAGTGTTGAATATATTTTCGTAATCTTTGCACTTAAGATTTCACAATAATTTGGGTTTCAAACTGAAATATTTTGTAACTTTTGTTCCTCTTATAACTTTTGTTCCTTCTGATTTTGGCTTTTTATGTTTCTTGATTTTCTGTTGTTGATAAATTAGGCAAATAAGCCCATGTATCTCAATCCTAGTACTGAAAAAACATAAACAAGTAATGTTAAATAACATATTGCATCGGAGATTTTTTCTTTAAACTACAAAAGCAATATTGCCATTTGTCAGGATATATTCTTGATGCAAAATTTAGGTTAGCTGGCATGTATCAGGCCCCAGTCTAAGAGGGTTCACTTTGGTTTATTGTATCATACAAAAACAAAATAATATTTTATTTCCAATATATTTTTTGAAGAAGGGACATCATTTTGTATTTCGTCTTGGACATCAAAATATTTCGGGCCAGCCCTGGGTTGAACTATTTATATTATTTAATTGGCAACTAAAGTTGGACTTGTGATTAAATTATACTAAAAAAAACGTAAACTTAAGGCATACATTTGTTATATTTCAAAGTTGAACAGTTCGACTGGTTAAATTACAAAAGTTAGCTTCAAAAAAAATATACATAGAATTATTCTTTTTAAAATATATACATTTTTATCATAAAATATACATAAAAATGAGGATATTTATATATTTTTTATTAGGTTTCTGACGGAAAACAAAAATCAAAACCAAATTTTTTTGGTAATTTTAAAATTGAATCCAAATCAATTTTTTTTTTCTTTTTTAAACCGATGAATATCTTATTCGGTTCTCCTCGAAACGAATAATGCCCATCCCCTTGATCACATGTTGGTTCTCAGTGAGTCGGAGTCGACGATGGTCTGGGTTTTGTGTTCTTAGGCATCAAAGATGCGGTTTCAAAGCGGTGTCGACAAGGATGTAAGGACGAAAGAGAGGAATTGGTTTAGCTCCTTTTCCTTTTTTAAGTCTTTTAGTGCATGTGATAGATGCTATAAGTTGCCATAAGCTTACGACTTTTGAGTACAGCTGTCAAGTGAGCCGGGCGGACCAGCCCGGCCCAAATTTGGGTGGACCAGACTGGGCCTCTTAGGCTCCTGCAATTTAGCAGTCTGGGCCGGACCTAAGGGTGAAAATGTGAGTCCAGTCCGGTACATGACCCACGATACGGTGGACTTCGGGTCGGATCGAACTGGGTCGTACCTGGACTTTTATTCATCTGGATACATAACCAAATTCTACATCTTCCTCTATATAAGGGGGCTTCAAAACAGTTCAAGATTTAACCGTCTAAGTCGTATGTATATCATGGACCATTTTATTTTTAAAATATTACGGAAGATAAAAATTAACTTCCTCATCCACCATTTCTTAAAAAAATTACAGACAAAAACTAACTTTCTCTCTTAGTCCGTACAAATATCTATTTAAAAACTAAATTTAAAACTGTTTAAAAACTAAATTTAAAAAAAAATATCAGAAATTATTTAAATTATTTAACAAATCTTAGTTCAAATATATTTAAATATTTGAACTATTTTTCAACAAATTATAAAATTATTTATCAATAACAAAATATAATTAAAATTAAATTAAATTTTTACAAATTTTATTTAAAATATAAATATATACACAATAAAGTTTAATTTTAATTATTTTTTGATAAGATTAGAAGGAAAGAAAGAAAAATAATTTAACCTGTAACACACGTGCATCTTCAAGTAGATTATAATGCTCATCTAAATCTTACTTGTAGTAGGCATACATGATACATGCGTACGTATAGATAAATTCAGCCTCGAATGTGATTTCAATAAATCGGAAATATGGCAATTGCTTGTTAGTAATTACATGATACATGCATATGTATAGATAAAACTTGAAAGTACGTGCTCTCTTAGTCCTTAACATATATGCCATCCACTCTTGTGGGGAACAACAAGAAGTTGATGTGAAAGATATAGGTTTTTTCTAAGGGCACCACCATTATTGTTAGGGGACAATTTTTACTTGGGGACAGTTCAAGAAGGTGGAGAATTTGCTAGGGGGCACCCAAATTTTGCTAGGGGACAGCCCATGTAATGACCGTGGTTCGTATTACGTATTTCGGTATACGTGTACGTAATTTTGTCTCGTATTGCATGTCTTCTTGCATGGTTTATTTTGGCATTCATTGCTTGGTTCATCTTGGTTCGGTTCGGCTTGTTTGGTTCGGCTTGGTTCGGTATTGTTGTGAACAAACCCTACCTACCACCACCATCACCATTTATATCTCACCTAACTTTTCTCTCTCCTCATAACTCCACAATTACTCTTTCTTCTTCTTCCTTCCTGGCGTAGAGCTCCACCTACCCCATTTCCCGCCGGCAAGTGCAGCTAGCTTCACGAAAGAACTCCAAATTTTTTTTGCTTTAATGTCTTCCTTTCTCCATTTTTAGCTTCTTTAGTACTTAGCACTTTTGGATTCCCTGGCTTGTTTGTTGTAGATCTAAGTTTATTTTATTTTCGGAATTCTTGAGTCTTGATCTATTTAACCTTGTTATTTTCAAGTTTTGATGGTTTCATGTTGTAGAGAATTTCATTCTGCCCCAGATTGACCTATGGAAGTTCGGATTCTGATCATGGATGTAGGAATCATGGAGCTTGGGATCATGGCCTTCATGGTTCTTCTTCTCGGAAAATTGGAGAAGAAGAACAGTGCTTGACCGCATGGTTATTTCATGCGGCAAGTTTCTTCCAACCGCATAAACTTCCCCTGCCGCATGAGCTTCTTGGCCGCATGAAATTCTCTTTCCAGCCGCATGAATTTCTGATCTCCTGACCGCATGGACTTGAAACCTCCAGCCGCATGGGACTCAGCCGCATAGCCTTGTGCGGACAGAGCCGCATAAGCCTTTCCTCATGGCGGCATAAGCCTTTCCATCCTGAGCCGCATGAGACCCTTGCGCTCTTTCCGAGCCGCATGCGCCTCGTTTCCTTCCAGCCGCATGCGCCCGTCGTCCTGACCCGCATGAACTCGTTTTCCCTGCTGCCGCATAGACCCATCTCCCCATTGCCGCATAGGCGCTCCTGAGCCGCATGAACTCGGATTGGTTCATGGCCGCATGAGCTATGATTCCTATGCCGCATGAACCCAGTCTTCCCGAGCCGCATATACCCTTAAACCCCGACCGCATGAACCCGAGCCGCATGAGCCTGCTGATTTTGGCCGCATGAGCCCAATTATCCCCTGGCCGCATGAACTCATTTCCCTGAGCCGCATGACTCCTCCCCTAGCCTTGCCCCTTTACTAATTTAATTGTTATATGTATTATGATCCTCTGTGTAACTTGGGTCCCTTGATAGATGCTCACCTTGCACATGTATCATGAACACGATAGTGATCCGTGGTGGTGTACTCTTGAGAAGTAACATGACATGCTAGTGGCCCGCCTTCTCGCACTTCTGACAAGTAAACCTGACATGATATACCTCGATATGCTGTTGCGGCGGCTAGCATGACATGACAAGGATAAACGGCCTGGACACCGTGGACGATTGTGTTTGTACAAATGAACCAGTATTGTCTTGCATCATGTCTAGGACATGGCCCCCTGAGTACCACGGTCAGAGGTACCTACCGAATTCAAATAAGGCTAATAGCTAGAATAATCCAGTAGTTATAAAGAGATTTTTCAGCTACAGGCAATCCCGTTATCTGGACGCTCAAGTGGACTTGTAGCCTGCCGACGAGTAGGGCACATTTCCAGCACACTGCCATGTGTTGCGCCCTTCATGAACAAGATATTCGACCTGGATAACCTGGATGGTCTGCAGGACTTGTGGCTGTTGGAATAATCTCACTGCATCTTGCTAGTAACTAGGTCTGTGATAACCCTAGTTAGTTAAAGTATCAAGTTGTACTCATTGCTTGACCGTGATTGATTGGATGGAGTCTAACCCAGTCTAGTCTTGTCCTGATCCTGTACAAGCTTGTTACATGACCTGAATGCTTTTGCTTTACTCTATTGATAAATGGTAGAAAACCAAGCTCCGTTCAGATGAAGAGTTACAACCCCGGTACTTGTTTGGTTTACGGGTTGTAACTTGGTTATCTGAATAGTTCCATGGTTATCTTATCGTATATCATAATGATTGTCTATACTTCTAGTCTTTTATCATATAATTATATTCTTGTGTTATTTGCTGGTTTTAGTTCTTAAGTGAAGCTTCCTTGTGGCACTTGCTCTTTCTGGGATCTGATCCAGCTGGTTTTGTATGGCCAGATACCGGAGCAGCTCCAGAGGATCTACCGACCTTCCAGCCAGATGGTGACCACTAGACGGAATCCTGGCAACGAGTGGGTTTATTTTTGGCTCTCCCACTCTATTGTAAAAATATTCTTTTGAGGCGTTTAGCCGACGAACATGTGTTAGCTCGATTGCACTTTACTTACTTTCTGCCTACGGGCTGTAGCATGATTGGCAAATCCTAGGGTTGATCATGTATGACTGAAACTCTTGCTAGTCTTCGCATTTTGTAAATGACTAGCTTCATGATCATCCAAATATGTAATGTATGGGACGCCTTACTATTGTATATTTGGTGCTCTAACATCTTGTAACTGTTATTACTTGCTTGAGATTGAGACAATAGGCCTGTTCATGACCATAAGAGACTGATGGCTTGTAGTTAAACCCTCATATATCTAGACAGCCGTGACCGTATAATGAGGTGGATTCCATTTCAATATACGTAGCTGGTTATGTATGCCCCCGCTCTCAACTATTCTGGTTCTAGAGCGTTACATGGTTTAAGTGGTGGCCCATGCAGCTCTTGTAAATCAAGATATGTGAGGGTTTACCGAATAGATGTCTCAATCAGCACTCGCCCTTGATCTCTGTTCGTATCGTCTGAATCCCTGAATTCTTGACCTGATCACATGCTTGTATCTTTGATCTGTCCTGGTCCTTCCTTATTGTTTCCTATGTCGTCTTCTTCAGCGGCATTGTTCCTGGTCCTACCGATCGGCAAGACGGAGCACCTCCCATTGACCAGCAGCAACCTAGAGATCAAGCCCAGCATTCAGGAGTAGCCACCAGAGTCATGCCTACTGGGGGTCAAGAGCCACCAGTCCAGCCAGTCCAGCCTGCAGAACATGATGATGGCACCTTGGTGGGTCTCATCAGGACATTGCTAACTTCTCAAGATCGTCGAGGAGATGCCTTGCACCAGGCTGTGACAGATGCTCTGACCAGAGGCGGTCATCAAGGTAACAGTGTGGCCAACAGCTTCAAGCGCTTGAACCCTCCATTCTTTGATGGCAGCGAAGATGTTATTGCTGCTGATGCATGGCTTCAGGACACGGAGGTGATTCTAGAGGCAGCCAGGACTCCAGAAGACGAGAAGGTGGCCGTGGTGCGCCTGCAGTTATTGGATCTTGCCCGCAGCTGGTGGACGGCGCAGGCCGCTGGATTAATGGCACCTATTGCCTGGGCAGTGTTCCGTGAGAGATTCCAGACCAAGTACTTCGATGCTGTAGCTCGATACAATCTAAAGACGAGGTTCACCAATCTGAAATAGATGGGCAGGACGGTCGACGGATATGCGGCCGAGTTTTCGAGACTTAGTCGGTTTGCTCCCACTTTGGTAGCGACCGAGTTCGACAGAGCTCAGCGATTCCAGCAGGGACTTCACCTGGAGATTTTTTTGGCAGTGGAGCAGTTTGAGCATCAGACTTTTGATACGGTATTGAGGGCAGCTAGGAGGCATGAGTATACCTCCCAGAGGATCGTGGATAGGACCGGGGGTCGGAGGAGATCTCACGGCCAGATGAATCAGTCTTCAGCACCAGCCCTGGCAGCTAGGGCTTTGACCATTGGAGCTCCGAGGCGGGCGGCCTCAGTGACGTCGATTCAGCATTCGACCCCGGCATTTCCCCAGCAGCAGAAGCAGAAGCAGACTTCCGTAATGGGTTGTACTCATTGCGGGAAGCCAAGACATGTGGTAGCAGAGTGTCGTAGGGCGCAGGGATTGTGCCTGACTTGTGGGACAGCAGATCACAAGATAGGATCCTGTCCGAATAGGGGTAGTTCATCATCGTCCAACTTTTCTAGTCCATCGGTGAGAGGACCAGCACCAGTCCAACAGCAGCAGTACCCGTTACCGAGGCCCTTACCGTCTCAGACTCAAGTATTTCAGCAGCAGAATCCCCAGCAGTATGCACAAGCCCAAGCCCAGATCCAGAATAGGCAGAGAGGTTTCCAGCAGAGGGGACCCACACCCAGAGGGCATGGTCAGGCGATGGCGATGACCGTAGAAGAAGGATTGGCACCAGGTGAGGTAGTGGCAGGTACTATTCTCGTCAACACCTTTCCAGCTTCAGTGTTATTTGATTCTGGTGCATCGTATTCATTTATGTCTGCACGATTCGCGACACGGATAAGACTGGAGTCCGAGTCATTATCAGTAAGGCTCAATATACTTACTGGTAACGGTCTTGTGGGAGTAGATAGAGTATTTTCTTCGTGTCGGATCGTAGTTAGCGGTAGAGAGTTCCCCGCTAGATTGATAGAGTTCCCGATGGTCGATTATGATGTGGCCTTAGGGATGGATTGGTTGAGAAATCAGTATGCTAGAATAGACTGCCATGTTGGCAGGGTTGTTTTTAGCATTCCAGACGAGCCAGAGTTTTCTTTTTCCCGAGGTGAAGTTGAACCTTCTTTTCCAGTATTGCGGATGGCAGTAGCAGCGGTACGGTTACCCCGGATAGTCGAGGAGTTTCCAGATATTTTCCCAGAAGAGCTTCCAGGAATGCCGCCAGAGCGGGAGATCGAGTTTACTATAGACTTGATCCCAGAGACAGCTCCAGTATCAGAGAGAGTCTACAGGATGGCGCCATCAGAGTTAGAGATATTGTACAAGATGATTGAAGAACTCAGAGCTAAGGGATTTATTCGTGCTAGTGGATCGCCTTGGGGAGCCCCGATGCTTCTTGTGAAAAAGAAGGATGGTACATCCAGATTATGTGTAGATTATCGTACCTTAAACTCAGTGACAATCAAGAACAGATATCCTCTCCCGAGGATAGATGACTTGTTCGATCAACTCAAGGGGGCAGCAGTATTCTCGAAGATTGATTTGCGGTCAGGATACCATCAGATTAGAGTCAGAGAGCAGGACATCCCAAAGACATCTTTCAGATCTAGATATAGGCATTGGGAGTTCCTTGTTATGCCATTTGGAGCAACCAATGTGCCGGCTATATTCATGGATCTCATGAATCGCATCTTTATGCCTTATTTGGATCAATTCGTAATTGTGTTCATAGATGACATCCTGGTCTACAGTAAGAGTGAAGCGGAGCATGAGCAGCATCTCCGTGTGGTTCTCCAGATTCTCAGAGAGCACCAGTTGTATGCCAAGTTTAGTAAATGCGAGCTTTGGCTCGATCGTATTTTGTACTTGGGTCATATCATCACCAGAGGAGGAGTAGAAGTGGATCCCCAGAAGATCGTGGCTATCGAGACGTGGCCAGTACCTAGCACAGTTGCGGAGGTTCGCAGTTTTCTTGGCTTGGTCGGCTATTACCGACGATTTGTTTCAGACATTGTTCGGATTTCAGCGCCATTGACCCGGTTGACCCGCAAGGATGTGCAGTTTGCTTGGACAGCAGAATGTCAGAATTCTTTTGAGAAGTTGAAGCGAGGTTTGATAACGGCCCCCATTCTCACGCTTCCAGATGGGACCGGAGGATTCTCAGTATATTGTGACGCTTCGGACAGAGGTTTAGGATATGTTTTGATGCAGCATGGAAAGGTAATAGCTTATACGTCACGTCAACTTCGTGATCATGAGAAGAATTACCCAACCCATGACTTGGAGTTGGCAACAGTAGTGTTTGCACTTAAGCTTTGGAGATACTACTTGTATGGAGATAGAGTGGAGATTTTTACTGACCACAAGAGCCTGAAGTATGTGTTCACTCAGAAAGATCTTAACATGCGCCAGAGGAGGTGGCTAGAGCTACTTGTGGTTTATGATGTCAACCTGCAGTATCATCCTGGAAAGGCCAA
Source organism: Iris pallida (assembly GCA_029216955.1). Lineage (NCBI taxonomy): Eukaryota > Viridiplantae > Streptophyta > Magnoliopsida > Asparagales > Iridaceae > Iris > Iris pallida. The sequence continues at coordinate 10,538,223 of JANAVB010027598.1, forward strand.
CGTTATTGCAGATGTATTGAGCAGAAGAGCCGGAGTTTATTTTCTAACGGCGCAGCCAGAGTTATTAGCAGATCTTCAGAAGATGGGTATAGAAGTTGTCCTTCCTACCAATGTGGCATTGATGGCCAACATGCAAGTTCAGTCCAGTATAGTTGAGAGGATCAAGTTAGTTCAGTCAGCAGACTCCAAGCTTCAGCGACTCAGAGCAGAGTGTGAGGCAGGACGATGGCCCGAGTTATGTATCCATGAGGACGGAACACTTCGACATGGTAAGTGTCTTTGTGTACCCAGTAGAGATATCAGACAGGAGATCATGGCAGAGGCTCACAGTTCTCATTATTCCATTCATCCGGGCGGTACGAAGATGTACCGTGATATTCGTCAGTACTTTTGGTGGAATGGCATGAAGAGAGAGATAGCCCGGTTTGTCTCTCAGTGTTTGGTTTGCCAACAAGTTAAAGCTGAACATCAGAGGCCAGCTGGACTTCTTCAGCCCTTGCCAATTCCAGAATAGAAATGGGAGCATATAACCATGGATTTTGTGACTGAATTACCTAGGTCCCCGGCCGGTAGAGATGCTATTTGGGTTATTATCGACAGGCTCACGAAAGTGGCTCACTTTCTTCCGTTCAGAGTTGGTCAGTCGACGGCTTAGCTAGCAGAGATGTACCTCAGGCAGATCGTGAAATTTTACGGTATACCAGTCAGTATCACCTCGGACAAAGACTCAAGATTTACGTCGCACTTTTGGTGCAGTCTGCAAGAGAGTATGGGAACTCACCTCCAGTTCAGCTCAGCTTATCACCCGCAGACAGATGGTCAGTCAGAGCGTACCATACGAACCTTGGAAGATATGTTAAGATCTTGTACACTCGACTTCGGTGGTTCGTGGGAAGATCACCTGCACCTGGTGGAGTTCTCGTACAATAATAGTTTCCAGGCCAGTATCCAGATGGCATCGTTTGAGGCACTATATGATAGGAAGTACAGATCCCCGCTGGCTTGGGATGATGTTGGAGAGAGGCAGATGCTCGGTCCGGAAATAATTGCTCAGACAGTTGAGGTGGTTAGAAGAGTCAGGGATCATCTTCGAGTTGCGCAAGATCACCAGCGCCATTGGGCCGATTCTCATCGGCGCCCTCTTGAATTCTCGATCGGCGACCATGTATTCCTGAGAATTTTGACTAACCGTGGTGTCATTCGTTTCGGCCTACGGGGAAAGCTTAGTCCTAGGTATATAGGGCCGTTCGATATTCTGGAGCGAGTAGGTGATGTATCCTATCGTCTCGCTCTTCTGCCGTCGTTACGTGAGGTGCATGACGTGTTCCATGTATCCCAACTACGACGGTATATCCCGGACCCGAGCCACATCCTGGATCATTCGGAATTGGTTGTTGGTGCCAACCTTTTGTATGAGGAGAGGCCCGTATCCTTGTTGGACCTCAAGAACAAGACTATCAAGTTAGTCTGTGTTGCTTGGGGTCATCACTCTTTGGGTGAGTCAACGTGGGAGCGTGAGGATGACATCCGATCACGATATCCCGACCTGTTTGACTCGTAAGGTATAATGTCCTTCTTATGCCTTACACCCTCAGCTTCCTTGCTTGCATAAATGATTGCATGGTAGACTGCTTAGTATAGCTTGTCTGTGAGTAATGTGGCTTGTCCTTGCCTCTCTAGCCTCTTAATTAAATTTCGAGGACGAAATTCTTTTAAGGTGGGTAGAGTTGTAATAACCGTGGTTCGTATTACGTATTTCGGTATACGTGTACGTAATTTTGTCTCGTATTGCATGTCTCCTTGCATGGTTTATTTTGACATTCATTGCTTGGTTCATCTTGGTTCGGTTCGGCTTGGTTCGATTTTGTTGTGAACCAACCCTACCTACCACCACCATCAACATTTATATCTCACCTAACTTTTCTCTCTCCTCATAACTCCACAATTACTCTTTCTTCTTCTTCCTCCCTGGCGTAGAGCTCCACCTACCCCATTTTCCGCCGGCAAGTGCAGTTTGCTTCACGAAAGAACTCCAATTTTTTTTGCTTTAATGTCTTCCTTTCTCCATTTTTAGCTTCTTTAGTACTTAGCACTTTTGGATTCCCTGGCTCGTTTGTTGTAGATCTAAGTTTATTTCATTTTCGAAATTCTTGGGTCTTGATCTATTTAACCTTGTCATTTTCAAGTTTTGATGGTTCCATATTGTAGAGAATTTTATTCTGCCCCAGATTGACCTATGGAAGTTCGGATTCTGATCATGGATGTAGGAATCATGGAGCTTGGGATCATGGCCTTCAATATGGTTCTTCTTCTCGGAAAATTGGAGAAGAAGAACAGTGCTTGACCGCATGGTTATTTCATACGGCAAGTTTCTTCCAGACGCATAAACTTCCCCTACCGCATGAGCTTCCTGGCCGCATGAACTTCTCTTTCCAGCTGCATGAATTTCTGATCTCCTGACCGCATGGACTTGAAACCCCCAGTCGTATGGGACTCAGCCGCATAGCCTTGTGCGGACAGAGCCGCATAAGCCTTTCCTCCTGGCCGCATAAGCCTTTCCATCCTGAGCCGCATGAGACCCTTGTGCTCTTCCCGAGCCGCATGCGCCTCATTTTCTTCCAGCCGCATGCGCCCGTCTTCCTGAGCCGCATGAACTCGTTTCCCCTGCTGCCGCATAGACCCATCTCCCCATTGCCGCATAGGCGCTCCTGAGCCGCATGAACTCGGATTGGTTCCTGGCCGCATGAGCTCTGATTCCTATGCCGCATGAACCCAGTCTTCCCGAGCCGCATATGCCCTTAAACCCCGACCGCATGAACCCGAGCTGCGTGAGCCTGCTGATTTTGGCCGCATGAGCCCAATTATCCCTTGGCCGCATGAACTTATTTCCCTGAGCCGCATGACTCCTCCCCTAGCCTTTCCCCTTTACTATTTTAATTGTTATATGTATTATGATTCTCTATGTAACTTGGGTCCCTTGATAGATGCTCACCTTGTACATGTACCATGAATACGACAGTGATCCGTGGTGGTGCACTCTTGACAAGTAACATGACATGCTAGTGGCCCGCCGTGGCGCACTCCTGACAAGTAAACCTGACATGATATACCTCGATATGCTGTTGCGGCGGCTAGCATGACATGACAAGGATAAACGGCCTGGACACCATGGACGATTGTGTTTGTACAAATAAACCAGTATTGTCTTCCATCATGTCTAGGACAGGGCCCCTGAGTACCACGGTCAAGGGTACCTACCGAATTCAAATAAGGCTAATAACTAGAATAATCCAGTAGTCATAAAGAGATTTCCAAGCTACAAGCAATCCCGTTATCTGGGCGCTCAAGTGGACTTGTAGCCTGCCGACGAGTAGGATACATTTTCAGCATACTGCCATGTGTTGCACCCTTCATGAACAAGATATTCGACCTGGATAACCTGGATGGTCTGCAGGGCTTGTGGCTGTTGGAATAATCTCACTGCATCTTGCTAGTAACTAGGTCTGTGATAACCCTAGTTAGTTAAAGTATCAAGCCGTACTCATTGCTTGGCCGTGATTGATTGGATGGAGTCTAACCCAGTCTAGTCTTGTCTTGATCCTGTACAAGCTTGTTACATGACCTGAATGCTTTTGCTTTACTCTATTGATAAATGGTAGGAAACCAAGCTCCGTTCAGATGAAGAGTTACAATCCCGGTCCTTGTTTGGTTTACGGGTTTTAACTTAGTTATCTGAATAGTTCCATGGTTATCTTATCGTATATCATCATGATTGTCTATACTTCCAGTCTTTTATTATATAATTATATTCTTGTGTTATTTGCTGGTTTTAGTTCTTAAGTGAAGCTTCCTTGTGGCACTTGCTCTTTCTGGGATCTGACCCAGCTGGTTTTGTATGGCCAGATACCGGAGCAGCTCCAGAGGATCTATCGACCTTCCAGCCATATGGTGACCACTAGACGGATTCCTGACAACGAGTGGATTTATTTTTGGCTCTCCCAGTCTATTGTAAGAATATACTTTTGAGGCGTTTAGCCGACGAGCATGTGTTAGCTCGATTGCACTTTACTTACTGTCTGCCTACGGGCTGTAGCATGATTGGCAAATCCTAGGGTTGATCATGTATGACTGAAACTCTTGCTAGTCTTCGCATTTTGCAAATGACTAGCTTCATGATCATCCAAATATGTAATATATGTGACGTCTTACTATTGTATATTTGGTGCTCTAACATCTTGTAACTGTTATTACTTGCTTGAGATTGAGACAACAGGCCTGTTCATGACCATAAGAGACTGATGGCTTGTAGTTAAACCCTCATATATCTAGACAGCCGTGACCGTATAGTGAGGTGGATTCCATTTCAATATACGTAGCTGGCTATGTATGCCCCCGCTCTCCAGTATTCTGGTTCTGGGGCGTTACAGCCCAACCCCCCAAACACCCATTCTACACTCTCTCTCCACCAAAAAAAAAAGAGAACTCTTCCTCTCCCTCTCCAAAAACCCTAATTTCTTTTCCTCCACCACCCCACTCCTAATTCCTCCCCCAAGATTTTTTCAACAACATTCGTAGATTCGAAGAGATGACACGCAAGTCGAAGCAACCGGAATCTAGGTACGTTCTTCCCTAATTTCTTCAAGAATTTTGTACATTCTATTCAAAACCCTAGAATATTTTTAATTCTCTAAAAAGTTTTGATAAATTAGGTTTAGAATCTCTTTATGGTTCATGAAAGGAATTTTCGAACACAACAAACCCACATTTTATCTTGAAACCTTAACCCTAGAAGACAACAAACGAGCATCTCGTTTTGGCCGTTCGGCTGCAACAGTCGGGTTTGAATACAGTAGGACTGCCAGGCCTGTGGCAGTCCTAATGTAAAGCAGGACTGCCACAGTCCTGGCAGTCCTTTTTCACAAGAGGACTGTCAGGACTGTGGCAGTCTTGATTTACATTAGGACTGCCACAGGCCTGGCAGTCCTAATGTAACGAGATATGGGAGTAGAAATTGGGGGGGAGGGTTGGTACTCTATGTTGCTCATATGGAGGGGGGTGGATAACTGCATGATGCTCATATGCGCGGGAGGGGGGTGGGGTAACTGCATGTCCTATTTCTGTTTCTATTATTCAATAATTGTACGTTGTCCTGCAGTCCTCCGGCCACTAACCCTCGGACATCCTAAGTTGTCGAACCCTACAAACCCGGGTCCCGTGGCCGTCGGAAAAATTGGAGCTCTTCCTTCCAAAAACATCTTGTATGCTGGGTTGGTGAGGATGGTGAGTTCTGTATTTATAATTAGACTGAGATTTCCATGTTTGTAGACTTAATTCACTTATACTTTCATTTACAGTCTCAAAAGGTGAAGGAATTGGCCTAGACACTCCGGAGAGGTTGCCAAAGTGACACTAGTGTCGCGGTCGCCAACGAGCTTGATCGTATCGACGACGTTGTCGAGTTCCCCTTTATGAATAATAGGGAGTCTCGTTCAAAGGCCCGGCATGATATGTAGTTGGATGTGGAATGTTCATTAGTTGGATGTAATCTGGATGTAATCTGGATGTTTTTGTTGTTTGAAACTTGAAGGATATATTTGTTGTTTGAAAACTTAAGTTGTTGGGCAGACTTTTGAAGGATATGTAGTTGACACTTATGTTATTTTTTTGAAGTTGGATATTTTGTCTAATATGTAGTTGTGATTTATGTTGTGATTTATGTTGTTATTTATGTACTTGTTGGATATGTAGTTGTTATTTACGTTTGGAAACTTAAGTTGTTGGCCAATTCCTGATATTCATGATTTAGTATCAGGACTGCCAGTACCCTGGCAGTCCTACACTTATGTAGGACTGTCAGGGTCCTGGCAGTCCTAATTGAAACCCTCTGTGATGAGAGTTTCAAATTGAAACTCTCTGTCATAGAGAGTTTCAATTAGGACTGCCACCCCCTGACAGTCCTACACTTAAGTAGGACTGCCAGGGTGCTGACAGTCCAAATTGAAACTTGTTGTTACAGCAAGTTTCAATTAGGACTAGTGTAGGACTGCCAGGGGGATGGCAGTCCTATTTATAAAACTCTGTGATGAGCTCTTCAAACTGAAACTCTGTCACAGAGACTTATAAATAGGACTGCCAGCACCCTGGCAGTCTTACTTAAGTGTAGGACTGCCAGGGTGCTGGCAGTCCTAATTGATACTTGCTGTAACAGCAAGTTTCAATTAGGACTGCCAGCACCCTGGCAGTCCTTATTTTGTATAGGACTGCCAGGGGGGTGGCAGTCCTAATTGAAACTCACTGTGATAGAGAGTTTCAAAACTCTCATCACAGAGACTTACAAATAGGACTGCCACCCCCCTGGCAGTCCTAAATTACACGGAGAATGACCATTCTCCTACGTTTTAACACTGGGAATGGCCATTCTCCTACGTTTTAACATTGGGAATGGCCACTCTCCGTGTTATTTAACACAGAGAATGACGTTCTCCGTGTTTCTAACACAGAGAATGGCTATTCTCCTGCGTTTTAACATTGGAATGACCATTCTCCGTGCTAAATTACACGGAGAATGACCATTCTCCGTGTAAATTAAGACGGAGAATGGCCATTCTCCGTGCTAAATTACACGGAGAATGTCATTCTCCGTGTTACTAACACAGAGAATGGCCATTCTCCGTGTAAAATAAAATGGAGAATGCCATTCTCCGTGTTACTAACACGGAGAATGGCCACCCTCATGCGAAATTAACATTCTTCGTGTTCTAACACGGAGAATGACCATTCTCCTGCATTTTATGGTCAGTTGAAACTTTGAAGAGCCATAACTTTTGACTGGGAGGTCGAAACGAGGCCCGGTTTGTCTCAAAATGAGCGTATCTTCGAGGAGCATGAGATTAACACCATCTCCGTTAGACGGCCTTCCGAAAATTTAGAATCGCAAAAAAAATGATGTTTGTACCTCCGTTTTAGCACTTTTGCCGTTTGTCTCGGTCTTTTCGAAATTTTTCGACGAGTTTTTGAAGATTTTTGAGAAAAAAACCTAGATTCAAAAGTGAGCAGCGTTTGGAAGAAGATGAAGTATCTTCACAGAGGGTTTTATACAGGACTGCCAACACCCTGGCAGTCCTTTATTAAGTAAGGACTGTCAGGGGAGCAGTCCTAACTTAATGTAGGACTACAGAAAGTCTGACAGTCCTACTTTACATTAGGACTGCCACAAATGTTGTAAGCCACGACTGTAGCAGCCGAACGGCCACAACGATTTGTCGTGTTCTAGGGTTAGGGTTTCAAGAAATATGTGAGATCATGTTCGAAAAATTCATTCATGAACCCTAAAGTGATTCTAAACATAATATTTATGTTTATGTTTTCTGATTTTGAGTATGAGTGAAAACTTTTTTTGGTAGCTGATCTTAGACAAATTTGGGGGAAAGTTTGTGCCAAAGATGATTGAGATAGGAGATTTTTTTTGGAGATAATTCTCGGAAAGAAAGGAAGAAGAATTTGGAAAAAATTTTGGACTAGGGTTTAATTCTATGACCTAGAAATGTTGGGAGAGAAGAAAAAAGTAGAGGGAGAGAAGAAAAGAGTTGATGGAGAGAGAAAAAGAGTAGAGGGAGGGAGAGAGAAAAATTAAAAAAGTTGTCTTTTATACCTAATGTTGGACTGCCCCTAAGTAAAAAAAAAAAAACTGATGACAAACTTGTAATATTTGCAAACATTTTTGGGCTGTTCCCAAGTAAAATTGGTGGTGCCCTTAGAAAAAACCAATATATATGCCATCCACTCTTTTTTTTTTTTTTTTTTTCCTTAGACAAAAATTACTAAACTAATATTTAGTATTATGGCGACCATTCTGAAGGCACTTTCCATACTCAAATTCGTTCTCTCCACAAATTATTTCTTTGATTTTACTTTATAAATACTAACTATTTTTTGTTCTCTCTTTCTTTCTGATTTCAGGAGTCCTCGAAGAAGCTGAAGCTCTACTCCTGCTGGGTCAGCTCCTGCGCCCATCGCATCCGCATCGCCCTCAATCTCAAAGGTCCCGACACGGACACGGACACGAACACGGTCACGGACACGAACATGGACACGTCGCTTTACTGAACGTAATTTGTTAATATTTTTTTCCTCTCCCTAAAGGCTTGGAGTATGAATATAAGGCCGTGAATCTTTCCAGGAAGGAACAGTCGGATCCAGGTCGCAAAACAAACCATATCAATTGTTCATTAACGATCAAAGAATTTCCACATTTTTTTTAATTTTTAATTTTTTGGTATTTCCAGAATTCGAGAAGTTGAATCCGGTTAAATATGTTCCGGCACTGGTGGACGGCGACATCGTGGTCGCCGACTCGTTTGCAATCGCACTGGTGGGTTTGGATGCGCTTATTCTGTTTGGTGGAGTTTTACAAATTGTTTATTTTGATTTGATTTGATTTGGACAGTACTTGGAGGATAAATATCCGGAGCGTCATCTGCTTCCTAAAGATCTTCCCAAAAAAGCCCTCAATCTCCAGGTAATGCCGCGAGCACAATTTTGGTTATGTTAAGGGCACTACAAGAATTACTAGGAAGCAACACAGTTTTTGGCATACTGCAAAAATTCTGACAGTCCTGTGCGTATCCATGACTGCCGAACTTTTGGAAGTCCTGAAAAAACATGACTGCTAAACTTTTGACAGTCCATTGCATATCCATGACTGACAAAATTTTGGCAATCCATATGAAAAATGTAATATCAAAATTTTGGCAGTCTTAAAATAGCAAGGACTGCAAATTTTTTTGTCAGTCATGGATATGCATATGACTATCAAAAGTGTATTGGTCCCTAGTAATTTTTGTAATGCTCTTAACATTTGTATATCAATGACATGCTCAGTGTAGTATCCTGGATCTCTAGTGACCAAGTATTGCTCATTATTATATCCATGGCTGCCAAAAGTATGTTATTACCTAGTAATTCTTGTAGTGCCCTTAACATTTGTCTATCTATCACATGCTCAGTGTAGTATCCCGGATCTCTAGTGACCAAGTATTGCTTGTTATTATCCATGGCTGCCAAAAGTGTGTTGTCTCCTAGTAATTCTTGTAGTGCCGTTAACATTTATCTATCTATAACATGCCAATATAGTATCCCGGATCTCTAGTGACCAAGTATTGCTTGTTATTATATCTATGGCTGTCAAAAGTGTGTTGTCTCCTAGTAATTCTTGTAGTGCCCTTAACATTTGTCTATTATTCCGGATCTCTAGTAACCCAAGTATTGCTCGATATAATCCATGACTGTCAAACATGTGTTGTCCCCTAGTAATTCTTGTAATACCCTTAACATTTGTCTTTCTAGAACATGCTCAATGTAGTATCCTGGATCTCTAGTGACCAAGTATTGCTCGTTATTGTATCCATGATTGCCAAAATTGTGTTGTCCCCTATTAATTTTTGAAGTGTCCTTAACATTTGTCTATTTATAACATGCTCAGTGTAGTATTCCAGATCTCTAGTGACCAAGTATTGCTCGTTATTATATCCATGACTGCCAAAAGTGTGTTGTTCCCTAGTAATTTTTGTAGTGCCCTTGACATTTGTCTATCTAAACATGCTCAATGTAGTATCCCGGATCTTTAATGACCAAGTATTGCTTGTTATTGTATCCATGACTGCCAAAAGTGTGTTGTTTCCTAGTAATTCTTGTAGTGTCCTTAAGATTTGTCTATCCATAACATGCTCAGTGTAGTATCTCGGACTCTAGTGATCAAGTATCGCTCGTTATGTGCTTACTGTCTATATGGATGTCAACCGGTGCAGAATTTGATACCGGGTTCGGATTTCGAATGAGAATGAAATGTAGTGGTGTGTTAGTTGGTGCCGAGCAGGACGAAAACAAAGTCTAATACAGTGACGGTTCCACGATGATAACACGTAGATAACAATTGTCGTTTAATTAAGTGCTATGGTAGAAAGACGACAATTGTCATAAGATATAGTGAATGGAGAAAAGTTTCTAAAGTTGCAACCGCAAGGTTGATCGACAGTTAGAGCGTTTTGCCTCGTGATAAAGTAGATAAAGCTCTACACTTTGGTCGTGGAGATAGACACTTGCGAACAACATTACATATTTTTGTCCACAGTTCTGGCTTTATTGTCTGCAATTCTGTTTTATTGCTGTTTCAGTGTGTCGTTCGATCAACAAATTAGTGTCAGACCTTTTCTGGATCCTCTGAAAGTTCTACAATTCTGAAGATTTGACTCAACCTCAGGCAAGGAGTTGTGACTATTACCACAGAGGTACAACAATAGGTTCAAGACATCAAGTTATCTCTAAGGGATATACATAATACAAGTCAAGATAGATTTATTGCGATGTCTACATAAAAAGTAGAGGCGTTGTGGTTATTACCTCTTGGCTCTTGCTCTCTTCTCATGGTGGTGGTCGTTGCCCGCTTCACCAACTCACCAATGTTTAAGGTGTGACCCCATGGTAGTCAAAGGCGCGCCTAAGCCGTGCCTTGCAGTGGCGCAACAGCTGCGCCTCACCCCTCACTAGGCGATGCGCTTTTTTCCGGGCGCACCCAAGGTGCATCTTAGACGTGCCTTTTAGCAAGACATAACCAAGAAAGGCTTGCCTTATGTGTTTTAAAAAAAAAAACTTTTGAGGTAAAAAGATAGCCCTTACCTCATACAAGTGGAAAGTAGGTAGTCCTTTCCACGGTTGTCAAAGTTGGTTACGATTGAACTTGAAAAACTAAAAATGTAGTAGGGAGAATACATATTCTTATTAGTTCTGTTGACTGCTAGTGCTGCTCTGCCAGTTCACTTGGTTATGTTTTGACGTGTTTTTGTTGGTTTTAATATGTTTTACATTACTAATTTATTTGTTTATATATATATATATATATATATATATATATATATATATATATATATATTTTGGAACCAGGTAAATTGTTTCTGGAATCGCTCCCACTGGGATTCGAACTCCTGACCACTCGGGCCGCATGCATCTCTCTTAACCACTAGGCTAGAGGTCATCTGCTTATATATATATATATATATATATATATATATATATATATATATGTTATTTTGTAGCTCGCTTCGCTCGGACGCGCTCCTTAAGTGCGCCTTATGCCTCGGGCGATATGGACTCTTTGTGCCTCTAGTGCGCCTTTGACTACCTTGGTGCCCGCAATGGTCTCTCATCTTTGAAGTGCATATTTTCCTCACTCCATTTGCCTTATCCGGCATTATTAATAGTTTATAGTAGCAACACATTCTGAATTCATGCTAATGCTCCAAGCTCAGAAATTTTATTCATCTGTAAGGTCCCTATTTGTCTCTCCGTCATTGTTGAAAATTATATGCGGATGTGATTCACTTGTAAGAAGTGAAGAGCAATTGGATAGAATGCAGTCTGCACATAGGTGGAGCTAAGGAGGGACCAGGTGGGGCAAGTGCCCCACCTGAACTTGGAAGGTTCAATATAGTTAGAAGGAATACGCCACCTACATTTGGTAACAATATGTTAATTAAGATTTACTTCTACTATACTATCTCATTGGTAATAAGACAGTAATAAAATCCATTAGCCTAAATAGTAGCTGTAATTATGCCTTAAGTGTAGCAACCACAAACATACTATCCTAATCCATAACAGGAGTAATGTCTTTTGAATTTCCTATTAGTGTTACAAAAATAACAATGATAGAAGTGTAAACATTGTTTGCAGTGATCAAAATTATGAAAATAAAAGAACATTAAATTAAGGTGGGAAAAGAAGATTAATAAAACCCAGGGGTGAGCGGTTCATCCATAATCACAACCCACAAGATAAATGTCTCTCTCTAATATTTTTGTATTTTTATATTCATAAAATTTCTGTAGTGTTGAGGATTTTACCCAACCCTAAACAAGGGGTTGGTACCATGAATGTACTACAGGTTCAAAATATCAAATTAATTTTCAAGACGGCTATTAATAATACAAGCCATCGTGTAGATTGTTGGGATGTCTTTTGTCAATTTTTTTTTCCGTAGTGTTGAAGATTTTTCTCAAAGCTGGATGAAGGCTTGTGACAAGTATCACGAAGGTACAAGAAGTTCAAATTTACTAAGCCCTTACAAGGGGTTGTGACAAGTACCACGGAGGTACAACTACAGGTTCAAGACATACCAGGTTGATCTCTAAGGAGGCTATTAGGAATACAAGCTAAGGTGGAGATGGTTATGTCATGTATTTAGGAAATATTATGCAATTTAAGAAATCTAAATATAACCAAGTAGATTTAATCTAATTGGTCTTTATCTAAGTCAATCCGGATATGGCTTTGTTTGAATCTATCCAGATTGGTTTAATTAAATCCATGCGTTATTAGGTTTAGTTAAATCTAGTTAGATTTATTTATCCAAAACTCTAGTTAGATTTATTTATCCAAAACTATCTAATTAGATTTAATCTGAATCTACTCAGATTAGGTTTAATATAAAGCTTACATGTATTAGGTTTATATAGGTATAAATAAAGGTGCAGATTAGAATTAAGGGAACATAGAAAAAAAATACACAGTATAGAAAATAAAGAAAATGTTCTAAAGATGCAACCGCAACATTGATTCAGAGTTTGAGAGTTTTGCCTTATAAATCTATTATGATAAAGAAAATAGAGTTCTACAGTTTGGTAGCGGAGACAGACACTTGCCGAACCACATTACATCTTTGTGTTTGCGATTCTGTCTTTATTTCCGTTTCAGATAGCATTTATAACACAACTTGGGACATGAGTACGTGTGTTTCATCTTTCGTGAAGGATGCATTATCAGATAGACAATCTTTGATTGCAAGTGAGAAGTTCAATCTTTTGTCCAGGTGAACATAACATTGCGTTTGAGTTCTAATAAACTAATCAACAATTAGAAGTGACATAAGATGCTGTTATTTATTGAAGAACAGTACTTCTGGGTTTCTACATTAGGTCTTGTGTAGATTTAAATTTCCTAAGTACTTATTCAAGTTTTTAATGATGGTATCATATTTTAGGTAGCAAGTATTGTCTCTTCAAGCATTCAGCCTCTTCATATGCTTGGTGTTCTGGTTAGTTGAAAACTCTACTTATTCTAGTAATATTCAGTGATTATGCTATCTTCAGAACAGAAGTTTTAATAGGTATGAGTCGTATGACTAAAATCTGGTTTACATTTGCACTACTAATACTTTTCAGGATTTTTTGGGGGATAAGTTCAATTCTGATGACAAGCTTGCATGGTCACAACATCATGTTGCTAGAGGCTTCACAGGTTGCTTTTGTAACTCATGGGGATAAACCTTTGCCTGTGGTTGATGTAAATTTGATTTATTGTCCTAAAATCCAACATTTTTCCTCTTTGCAATCTAATTAGTAATTACTAGTTTGATTAGTCCTTGGTATCCTGCAACCTTGCAGAGACCTCATTAGCTTCATTTTGATGGCTTTTACATTTGATTGTTCGATTCTATAATCATCATCAAAGAAGCAAGAATAAGGACAATAGAGAGACATTATTGATAAAGTCTACAGAGCTAATGGTATGCCTGATCTGGATATGCTGCTTTAAGGAATACCATCATCAGGCCTGAAATATTTGCACCAAGATTCACGCATTACTTTCTAGATATCACTTGTTAAGAGTTCTATACACTCACTCAAATCCTTGTGAACACAATCTGAAGTTCATGTAGGAGTCTAGACTTAATTGTTAGCCACTATCTTATTGTTATTGTCATATCTTTTTTGGAGTATTCTTGATCTTACTTATAAACGGATGTAATCATTGAACCACTAATTTTGCTAACCAGTATGGTAACTGCTAAACTCCATTAGTCCTATAAACCAAGGTTTGCAGTATCGGTTTCAGTATCAGAATCAGTTGTTGATCCCTTCTTATAAGTATAGGTATTGGTGGTTTCGACAGGTTCTGTGATTTTATATCTGAGTTTTGTGGTTCTTCCTTTCGGAGAGCAAAAAAATCAATAAGGCAATATTTAACAACTAAAAAGATATTCGATACAGTTAGGTATAATCTTATTTGTTGTTTTCCTTTAGTTTTGTATGAAACTATATTCAACATTGTTGAATTATTCACCCACAATAGATGTTGTTGTCCATTTAACCTTTTTAGACAAAGCATCTGCACAATAGATAGTTGTGTGGAATAAGTAAGTAGGATGTATAACGTTGTAACAATTTCAACAAATGATAATAGTTACATTGTGTCAATAAAGAATTTTAGTGAGACACAGTAGCATGTTGATCTTTGGCAAGATTGTATCCTTGTGCATATAGTGTTTTGTCACAAATTCAGAATTGTCATCAAGTTTAGACTGTTGAAAATTCATTGGAAATCATTGGCATAGCCTATGCACATCAGATAAGTTTTTGAGAAAAAGGATGGGATCGATGAGACGTAGTAAAGCAATATTGATGACCCCGCTTCTTGTACCCACAATGTGCCTACCAACAAAACCCCTAACCCCTTTCTCGATGTTGTATAGATATCTGTTATTAATCTAATGCACCAAATTTCCATACCAAGTGTCGAGTCTCTTGTTACCTGTCCCTCTGGCTTTCTTCCTTGGTGTATGTTTAGCCTTCTCTCTATAGACTCATATACCTCTTGTGTGATGGGTAAACTCAGTCTAGAGAGATTCCTCTGCTAATTCTTGAGACACCAAATGAACTAAATGAGCACAAAGATCCTCATTCTGTCTCCATCCGTCGAGTCCTGGCTTAAACAAATCTTCCAATACTTGGGCAATGAGGTGTTTTAATATATAATCATATATTAATTGGATCAAAGAAAAATGTCGCTAAGTTGTTATGAAGTTTTTTATATTATTATATTTTGTTGGCATAGCTCTTTCTGTTTGACTCATTAAACTCTCACTAGTTCTGTTCAAGTCTATCGTTTGCATCATAGTTGATTTGGATGCTCAAAATGGTCCTTTTGGCTTTGATGATTGTGCCTTTCTTATGTTTACTCTGACATTTGTGGCATTTGCTTGTGTTTCAGCTCTAGAGAAACTATTAAAAGATTCTGCTGGAAGATATGCTACAGGAGACGAACCCCTACTGGTTAGCTCACTAACCCGTGACTGATGGTGCCTGCTCTTATCCTCGTATTTCACATTAGCAGTTTCATATTTGTGCTTCATCAAAAGCATAAAGTGCATCATTAGGTTTTTGTGAAGATATATTATTGGAGATGTAAATCCATTATAGTCCCAGATTCGCTGGATCCCAAGTGTGTTTGTTTCCTATTAGATTTGTATGACCTTGTTCCTATTAAGCTGTGTCCAGTTGATTTTTTTCTCCTCTTTTATATCTGTTTTCATACTTTTGAAATTGAAGGGATGATTGCTCAACTTTCAAATGTTTATGCTTTGTTTTTTTCCTCAAGGGTTTATCATTTCTGTCTCAAACCCCTGGGTTGTAGTTCTTAACCAAGTCATTGGCCTGCTCACAGAGCATAAATGATATAAACTAATTTATCCTCTAGTTCTTGGGTACACACCTTGTGTTGGAGGGTTTTGCATTCAACATGGTTGATGGTCAGTAGGCTTAGAGCAAAGTTTAATCCCACATCGGATATGACAGGATATGTTGAGGCATTGGTACATGGGGTTGGTCTTAACTTAATGGTTCTGTTTTGTATGGGTTATTCCCTATATTTTGCCTCAACTTGGGTTACCCTTCTGGTGTGGTCCACCTTTGCAACAATTGGTATCGGAGTCCATGGTTTATTTGGGCCATGTAATGCTTGACTTGTTTGTCATGTGTTTATCACAATAGCGTGGCTCTCTCCTGGTTTACCCTTTGGGTTAGTTGCATGTTGAGCCCAAGGTTTGGCCTCTGTTACATGTAGCGTCTGGTGGGCATTCGCTGGGACACTATCTCCATTTGGTGTGGGGATGGGCTTGAGTAAATGGGAACTAAGGTGGAGATATTTTGGAGTGTCTCATATCCATTGGGTCGATGGGAGGCTGGAGCAAAGTCTAGTCTCACATTGGATTGGATGGGATATGCTGAGGCATTGATATATGGTTAATAAGGGGGTAGCTTTTTAAGTCATTTGGGACAGGCCATATATTGTGCCTCAGCTCAGTTTGCTCTTTCATGTGTGGCCCTTTTCCCAACACCTTGTTCATTTGTTGTAACATTTAAATTCTCTAATCCAATTTTTATCACTCGTAAATTTTCATCATCACAACTCAGCCATACTGGAAGTTATAAATAGATCTGGAGATTAATTAGTAACAACTATCTCGGCCAATGAAAGTGTTGACATATTATCACATATTTCTGTGATTCTCCATATTTGTTTCCTTTGATCAATTTCTGTATAATAATTAACATTTAGATGCTATTTTTTACTAAGATCATCTATAACGAGTGATTAGTTCAAACATGATGAGACATAAATGTTGTCATTTGCAGGCAGATGTTTTCTTGGCTCCCCAGGTCCTCGTTGCAATAAAAAGGTTCCAAATGGACATGGTAATTACACTTGGTAAAATGTTTTAACTAATTTCTTTTGATCTCTTAAGCTAGTTTGATCATATGTGGTTATATGTAGAACTCAATCAGCCACTTTGGTCTCCTTAGTCTCCTTCAACTCCTGTAGGAATACTAACTCCTTAAACAAAAAAAATATAGGAGTCTCCTGTTTGTTATTTTATATATAAATTAGCTACAGGGTTTCTTGTATTAATATTTATGTAGTTATCTTATTTTATATGGGGGTTCTTACATGTTGACCCTCCCAAGATCCTGTGTAAGCGGGAGCCTTGTGGCACTGGGTCGCCCTTTTTTAGTTATCTTATTTTATGTTTCTATCACCTAAGTTGCTATTGACTTGTTGATTACAACGTGAGTAGAGAATTTGAGGTTCGGTTGATTAATTCAGGGGCAGTGCTGGAACATAATCAAGGATGACCTCCATCGCTCATGTGGTGGTTTTTTATTAACTTCACTTCAGAGTCCTGCTTGACTTTATGAGGCACAGTTGGCCTTGAGTCATGAAGCCAAACTTGAAATGTAGAGTCTAATATTCTTTTTTTTCGACTATTGGGTCAGTATTGTCTTTAAGGGAAAATGTCTTTTCAAATACTATTAGACAAAGCTCATCTCTTCAACCACCATTAGACATATATAAAAGTTATTATGCTTGTTATAAAGCTAGTGAATAATGTTACCGTCGAATTGTCACGTTGATTGCTTTTTCTTTTCTGTCCTATGTTGCATGGACATGGGAAAATGGTGCCCGTACCTGTATAGTGTCCGTACTTGTATTGATATCCATATTCGTGTAACATAGGTGATAAACTGAACCTATTTGAAAATATCCATATCCTGTACCCGTATCGTGTCCTTTTCCATATTTGTGCCCGTACTCGTGTCCGTTTCAGTGTCTGTGTCCATAGTTTCTAGCATTCCTAATATCAAGTTTGTTCATGACAATTCCCTGCATGTAAAATAATGCAAGGAATTGAGCACAAATTGTACTTGTTTTGTCCTTGGAAGAAAACTGCATTATCTTGATTCATCTGGAATGGGAGCGAATATTGTGTCTCATACACCATTATTATACCATTACTTTAAATTCCTCTATTAACATTCCTTAGAAACGTCTTTGCTTGTACAGGTCCTATGACTCCTGACCTGCCCCTCTGATCTCCAGAAGGGACTATGCTGATGATTTGTGGTCTCCTAATGAGTCTTCTTTTAGCCTGTCATCCTTTTGAAACCTGCAGTTTAGAGAGTTGGCGTGTTGTATCGCTTAGCTGGTCATTATGATCAATTTGATAGATGGATGAAACAAGCACTTCTGTGAAAACTAAAGGAAATAAACCCGAACCAAAAGAGCAGAGGGGGGCAACAGTAGCTATGATGCCAAAATATTCAAATTTCAGGTTGAGAATTAGAAAAGTCCAATGTTAGTTTGAGACCAGATTGCACCCTTATGACTCTACACGGTGCCCATAAGTTCCAATATGGTGGAAGACAAATAGAAGTGTTGACTGCATTTCCTTTTAGGTTGTTGGGCAATTAAGAAACAACATGTCCAAAATGTTAGTGTAGCCGAAATGGGAATGTTTAGATGGATGAGTCACAATACGAGGATGGATAAGAAATGAGTGTATCCGCGGGAAGTTAGAGGTGGCGCCAATTGAGGACAAGATGAGAGAAAATCGACTTAGGTGATTTGGACATGTGCAATGCAGACCAATGGATACTCCTTTATGGAGGAGTGATACTATAGTACTTAATGGAACCATTAGACTAGTGGTAGGCCTAGAAGAGCATGGTTTGAAGTGTTAAAGAAGGATATGAAATTTTACAACTAGCATTCCAGGACAATTCCAAGATAACTTCGTCCTCTAGTTTTACAGCTAGCATAGTAACTCTTATGCCTAATGTTATTTGAATGTCCATAATTTAAATCAGGAACCCTACTCCCATCGTACTACATATTGAGACCCCCCATGTTCCTGTTTTGGTTTTGCATTCCGGAGCGCCCCACACCAAGGTAACCATGCTCTAAATAACTCAGAAACAAAACACATTATATCACTTGATACTTTTTTTCCATGCACCAATACCTTAGAGACAACTTTGCTTGACAGAAAGGAGAAACACAGAAATTGGATGGAATCAGTTTCATGCAAACAAAAAATTCTAAAATAAAATGTTACAGATAAAAATGGGTGTTACAATTATACTAGTGAAAGTTGTGCCCATAAAAACATTTGATTAATGTTTGTTAGTGCCTATGCACCCTACTAGCTAACATAAACATGTTAGTAGACTTTGGGAGCTTATTGATGGATTGATTTTTGGAAATGTGGCATGGAGAGAAGTGTTTAATAGAGGTGTTTTGGAGGGGTGTGAAAAGATAGGATAGGTATATGGTCTCATCTAGGAAGGGAGCATGGAGATTCTAGTTTGAAATAGAGAATAAAGCAGGATGCAAAACTAGATTTTGGACTGTCATATGATCTTATTATAGCAATCAGATGTTTGAAGAAGTGAGATGAGCATTTGATTTAACACATTAGTCAAATAGATAATTGTTTCTTGTGATATGTGATTTAGTATATTTATCGAGGGGAATACTTGACCACACAAGACTGCCTAATGGTTTCTAGGACAAATTAAAATGTGTAAATTAAAAGCTCAAACTTGAAAGAATTGGGTTTAGAAATATTTAAGGACAAATTGATAAGTAAAGAGATTGACAATCTATAGAATAACATGGCTAATTAAAGATTTTAAGAGAATTTGAAACTAAGAGTTGCCTCTTTATAAAAATATAAGAAATTTGATG
Source organism: Iris pallida (assembly GCA_029216955.1). Lineage (NCBI taxonomy): Eukaryota > Viridiplantae > Streptophyta > Magnoliopsida > Asparagales > Iridaceae > Iris > Iris pallida. The sequence continues at coordinate 10,557,579 of JANAVB010027598.1, forward strand.
ATGGGAAAATATATACATAATAAAGAAGGAAAGTAAGATGAAGATGTACCTTAATGACAAGGGATGCCATAAGAACAAGTAAATCTTGTCTAATTGGACCTTGAATTTTGAACAATTTGTGGCGCGTAGAGAGAATCAATAGTTGCCGATACCAAAATTGGCTCTCTTTTTTGGCAATTCAACAATGAGGCAAAAAAGTAGACATGTATGGCAAAACATGATGTTGACACAATGATTGGGTCGTGCCAGAGATCCACTTGCTACAGTATGACGATACGATTCCTTAAAACCAAGTATTTGATAAGTAGAACTGTGACGATGTCATAAGAGTTCCAGGTAAGTAGGAATATCTTTTGTTATTTATAACTATAACTATGTTTCCTGTTTATAAGAGATCAAGCAAGTTTTGTTCCTTAAGTAGAGATAAAGTGGCAAGAAGAGTTTTATATATGAAAGGAAGACTATGAGTTATGTAAGAGTTATAGATAATAACAGAGGAGTTTGTGTACTCGAGGAAAGCCAATTCAAGTTAAGAACTATCATGTTCGGGTGATTGTATCAACTCCTATCAAACATTATAGTCATGTAGTTCTTTTTTACATTATTATTCATTTTACTGAAGTATATTATAGAACAATGAATGTGCGTTATATATGTATGTGTTCTATTTGTACACAGACTGATGGTTTAGAAGTCCATTAGTGGAGCAATGCTTTATGAACGCACAGTGCGTGTGAAGGCACCGTGTGTTAGGAGCACTGGACCTTGTCCATTTGTCAACAAGAGAATGTATTGCTCTATATGTACACATACACTGCTGATTCGGAAGTTAACCCATGCTTGTTTTTGTTAGATGCAGTCTCCTTATGGTGCTCGTTTTTGTGACATGCAGTCTCCTTATCCTACCCTTGCGAGGATCAACGAAGCATACATGGAACTTCCTGCATTCCAAGCTGCCCTCCCGGAAAGACAGCCAGATGCACCTTCCTCATCTTGATCGGCTCGAGACGACTGGCTTTACCCTTGCCTGTTGCGTTACCTACATACAACAGAATAGTTGGTGTTGCTCTGTCTCATGTAAAGTGTGATGTGCCCCTGTAACTTCAACCTGATGTACCAGATACCAGTGAAGACATTGTTATGCAGGACTTATGCACAGTCACATGTATATGTCAAAATTTTTTTTTCTTTCTTGTTTTATTTGTATGTTCAAATTGGCTCCAATTAATAAAATTAGCCTTGAAGTTGTGTTACAAAATCCACTGTTTGGATAACTATAATTGGAATATTTGTATGTAGCTTGTGCTGCTATAACTAAGAGTTGTTTAGTTGAATTTTTTGTGACATGGAAAGGGAAAATGCTGCAACAAATATTGCAACTTATAATGATATTAAAGTTGCATTTATTACTACCTCTTAGAAAAAGAACTTGCAAATATTGTTTATTGCAACAAATTTTGTACATTTGTTGTACTAATTAGGTGTACTTGCAACAATCATACCCTTGGAAATGATGTTTGTTAGTGTTACGACCAAAGATGTGGCAATCAAATTAAAGGAACAAAATAAAACGCATCAACATCCAAACCCTAAAATTATTAATTTATTAGAGAAGATTATAATCTCTAGTAAGCCTAACATTCAAAATCTCCCAAACCCTACATTTTCATCTTTTCTCATATTTCCTCTCCTATTATTTTTCTTAAAAGAGATTCCATACTTATAGCCTATAACCAAATCCTAAAGTAAATCACAATCTTCTAATGTTTCTTAACCGTCAAGAAACTAATTCTAATATATTTATAATTTTAATAAGCATAAACCTTTTAGGTAAACTTGAGCCAATTCTTATATGTCTCAATCTTGGCGTATGTTTATCTAATCATGAATCACCAAACTTCTCTAAAAAAATAAACAAATAAACCACCATATGTTGATTAGATTGTGTCTTTGTATCACGATCTAGTCCTGGTAGATATAAACACTAAATGCTGACTCTTAATCTCAATAATTTAGGCCTCTCACTTTGACGACATCCCTTAGCTGGTTGATGCCGAACTCCAGGCCACTATATTCGTCCTTCTTGCATGCACAATCTTCCGACACAATCACCATATCATAATCTCCCCAAAAAATAAACTAACACCAAAATCACAAAATTCAACAATACCAAAATCTCCATAAACAAAACGAAAAATTATCAATTATTAATAAAGAAGATTACAATATCTCATAATCCTCATCAGACACTCAAAACTCCCAAAACCTACATCTTTCCTGTCTCCTAATATTTTTCTCAAAAGAGAGACCCTATATTTATAGCCTAAAACTAAATCCTAACCATATAATATTTCTTAACAGTCAAGAAACTAATCATAATCTAATTATGATCCAAATACACAATTTTTTTTAAAATAAACAGAAAATTTTACTGAGAGGGAAGAAATTTCTATTTTTTGCGTGAAAGAGAAAAAAATTGAAAGAATTACGGATAAAGGGATCTGGCGCCAGTGTAACTGGCGTCCGAAGAATTTTTTTTAAAAAATAAGTCGGCGCCAGTCACACTGGCGCCGAATTTTTTAAAAAAAAAAAAAAAAAAAACCTGGCGCCAGTTACACTGGCGCCAAAACAAAAAAAATTAGAGGTTGGCGCCAGTGTAACTGGCACCGGATTTTGTGTTGGGTGGGTGGGTGGTGCGGTGGTGGTAAGGGGGTGTTGTTGCTTCATTTCTTTTTTATGAGTTAGAATTACAAGCCATGTATATTTCCAAGAGTGTTTACATACATGTTGTCATGACATAGATTAACATTGACAGCTCTTGTACTTTAGGGGGCGTTTGGTACGCGGTATTTTTTTTATTTTTGGAAAAATTTAAGATGGGAATCTATTACCACGTTTGTTTGGCTTATAAAAAATTTATTCCCGGGAATTATAAATATCCGGGTAAATAGTTTACCCACAAAACATGGAAATTCTATCCCTTGAGAATAGGTGGGTATTTTTTTTGCCCGGGCAAAAAAAAAATTGTCTAAATTTTTTTCTTATTTTTTGATCAATTTTGATTAGTTTTGAACATTTTTTCTTTTTTGTCGTTTTTATCGCTTTTTTGTCATTTTTTGTCCTTTTTATCAATTTTTTGTCGTTTTAAGCGATTTTTTGTCGTTTTTACCTAATTTTTGTCCTTTTTGTCGCTTTTAGTCAATTTTTGTCGTTTTAAGCCATTTTTTGTCGTTTTTAGCTTTTTTGTTGTTTTTACCGATTTTTAGTCGTTTTTTGTCGCTTTTTGGTCATTTTTACTGATTTTATGTCGGTTTTTGTCATTTTTGTCGCTTTTATCGATTTTTTTGTCGCTTTTTGGTTATTTTTTGTCGTTTAAACCGATTTTTTGTCGTTTTAACCGATTTTTTTGTTGTTTTTAACCAATTTTTTTGTCGTTTTAACCGATTTTTTGTCATTTTTTGTCGTTTTAACCGATTTTTTGTTGGTCTTTGTCGTTTTTGCCGCATTTTGATTTTTTGTCGTTTTTACCGATTTTATGTCGTTTTTGTCGTGTTTTTGTTATTTTTGTCGTTTTTACCCTTTTTTTTGTTATTTTTTGTCGTTTATACATTTTTTGTCGCTTTTTGGTCAATTTTGTCGTTTTAACCGATTTTTTGTCGTTTTTTATCGTTTTTGTCGTTTTTTGTTATTTTGTCGTTTTTACCGATTTTTTGTCGTTTTTACCATTTTTTTCGTTTTTACCGATTTTTTTGTCGTTTTACCCTTTTTTTTTATACTTGTTCATTTTTTTTCGTTATTATTATTTTTATTTTTTCCCGGGAATATTTATATTGTCACCAAACATGGGAATGTAATTTTCCAGAAAATTTAATTCCTTGAAATTTGATTCTCGAAAATATAAAATTTTCGGCTATATAGTATTTCGCATACCAAACGCGCCAGTCTTATCCTCCATTTTAAACGGCAAATTTTATCTCAGTGTGCAAGAATTAAATGGTGACAGTCAGCAGTCATTCATTGCAATGGTAGCTAACAAAGTATGTTTCCAAACAAGAGTCAAGCCTTCTCTATTTCTTGAACGAAGTGCCGCTCCCCCCAAACCAACCAACCCCCCCTCCCCCCCCCCCCCCAAACACCACAATCCGGCGCCAGTTGTACAGGCGCCAACCTCTAATATTTTTTTGTTTTTATTTTCGGCACCAGTTTAATTGGCGCCATGTTTTAATATATATATATATATATATATATATATATATATATATATATATATATATATATATATATATATATTGAAGAAGGGTACTTCATTGAAAGATAAGTAAAGAGATTACATGGAAATCATACACATATATAACAAGGTTTAAAACAACCCCAAGTAGCCTACACTATGGGACCCTCAGCTTCAGAAACATGGGTGCCTACTGCTGTTCGTTGGTTTGCTCGTGAACAGCACATCTGCTTCCAGGTTGTTGATAACTCCAGCAATCGATATCCCAATACCCTCAAATATGCGTCTGTTCCTTTCTCTCCAAACATGCCAGACAGCAGAGAGTAGACGGATGCAAGCACTGTTAAATATGTCATTCCGTCGGTCTTTGATTTGCATTATCTCTTCCATAATCATAGTTAATTCAGAATTTTGTTCGCCAGTAAACCCACTTTTCCGTCGACAGTGTTGCCATACCTGACTAGAATAAGCGCACTCAAAGAATAGGTGGTCCCGTGTTTCAATCCCTCCTCCTCCACAGAGAACACAACCCATGTTCGCCACCTCGACCCCAATCTGAGCGAGTCGTTCCTGCGTGAGAAGTCTATTACGGATAGCTTTGTATATACAAAGCTTCATCTTCACAGCCACTCCCGACGTCCAGACCACCTCCGCCCATTCTACCACCGGTCCCCGCCTCCGCGTCATCTCATAGACGTCTCTGTAGAGGAATTTACCATCTATGATATCCGCCCATTCCCATCTATCCGTCGTTCCATCCATGTGAATATGAGTGTCTTCAATCTCTGATCGGAACATCAGTCCAATAGGCCGGTTATCTGCCCTCCAATGATGGTTCTGAATCAATGTCGAGAGTGGTCATCTCTCCCAATGAGCTCAAATACAGGCCAGCCCACCCGATCCACCATGTTAGAGTGGTTTAACCATGGGTCAAACCAAAGATTGGTTGTGTTGCCATCAACAATTACCCGCTCAAGCCGGTTCTTCAGGGTCGGACGCAAGCGAAGTATGTTCTTATAGGTTACCGAATAGTTATTATCAATATCTTGTATCCAAAAATTGCTCTTTTTCTGGTACCTATTTATGGTCCACTGAGCCCATAGAGAATCACCTTCAATTAGCCGCCATGCCAGTTTATACAGAGCCACTTCTCGAAGCGAATGCAACGCTCGAATACCAACTCCTCCCTCCTCTACCGGACGGGCTAACTCCTCCCAACCGATGGTGTGTAGTCCCCCTCTCCAAAGGAAATTCGCACAAAGTTTTTCAATCTTCTGAATGACCTTGTCCGGCACATAAATAGCTTGCATCCAATAGTTGGCTATGGCGTAAATCACAGACCGAATGAGTTCAATACGACCCCCAAATGACAAAAGTTGGGATTGCCATCCCTCCAGTTTGGATTGAACTTGCTGGAGCAGGCCTTGACAATCAGTATAACGAGCATAATTAATGGTGAGAGGGAGGCCAAGGTACCTGACCGGGAGGTGACCTCTCTCAATCTGCAGCATTTGCGACCACTTATCCATCTCTGGACAATATTTATTAAAATAGATATGGCTTTTCTCTCTGTTGATCCGCAGCCCCAAGACATGGGCAAACTCCTCCAGAACTTCATTTAAGGAGTTGATGCTTCTCTCAGAGGGCTCAATAAACACCAACAAATCATCAGCATATATCAAATGAGAAATTGTTGGTTGTACCTTATGGAAGATTGGCTTGATCTGCTTTTTGTGGACTGCAATATCCATCTGACAGCTAAAATACTCCATAACAATAGTGAACAAATATGGCGACAGAGGGTCACCCTGTCTGATACATCGATTACTCCCGAAGAACCCGCATGGCTGCCCTTTGATGAGTATAAAGAAGGACGGAGAAGTAATGCACTCTTTGATCCTCGCCACCCACCAATCGTCAAACCCCATACTGAGAAGGACTTGGCAAACGAACTCCCGATTCACCATGTCATAGGCTTTACGAAGGTCAAGTTTGATACACCCTTTTCGTCCTCCTCCTTTGTTGAAGTCACGAACAAATTCATGGGCTAGCAAACAATTTTCTGCAATAGACCTGCCTTTGATAAAAGCTGCTTGGTTATCCGAGATCAACCCCTTCATAATATCCTGCATTCTATTACACATAATGTGAGTAATAATTTTGTATAGAAAGTTACAGCACAATATTGGTCGAAAATCTCCGAGGTCCGTGGCTCCCTCCTTCTTAGGAATCAAAGTCAGGAAAGTATGGTTAATCTCTTTGATGAGTCGTCCAGTATAGAAAAAGTCCTGAACAACCTGAAGAACTTGGAACTTCAATCTATTCCAATGTTTTTTTATAGAATGCAGCATTGAATCCGTCCGGTCCTGGCGATTTATTAGGATCAGATTTAGTGATGATGGACTCAATCTCCTCGAGGGAAACTTCTTTACGGAGGATTTCATTCCCTTTTTCTATCACAATTCGTTTACAAACAATATCCGGGAAGATTTCCATGTAATCTGTTTGGTTGTAGAGAGACGTATAGTACCTGATGGCTTCGTCTTCCATTTCTTTTTCTGTAGTAAGCAGGCTCCCTCGTGCGTCCAACAAAGTGCCCAACGAATTTCGATGTTGCCTGGTTTTAACCATAGCATGAAAGAACTTGGAACACCTATCTCCGTCCGTCAGCCACGAGCACTTAGCCCGTTGTTGGAGTTGTAATTCCTCTTGGAATCTCAATTTACGCACAAGCTCCTGTAGTTCCAGTTCCTTGGTAATGAATTCAGAAATTAAGGGGTTAGTTTGTACCTTGGCTTGGACCTCCTGTAATTCGAGCTCTGCTGAATGGACGTTGGTAGCCGGCCTATCGCGGTTCCACTTTTTCAAGTCTGATTTAATTTCTTCAGCCGTTGAAGAAGACAATATTGGAGGGTACCTGTAAACGGCATGGTAAGTCCGACCTCCACCACTTCATCGTATCCATCCGTCATAGGCCACGCATTGCTGAATCGGAACGGACGACGTCGAGACTTCTGACCCGGGAGAATGCGAACAAGGAGGGGGGTATGGTCGCTCGTTCCACTAGGCAGGCCCTCCGCCTTGACATCGGGGAAAGTAGATAGCCAGTTATTATTGCACAGCACTCTATCCAGTTGGCACACAACTCGATTATGTACGGAACTATTACTCCAACTCCAAGTATGGCCAGTCTTAGACATGCAAACCAGCCCTGCGGATAATAAGTAGTCCTGAAAATCTGCGAGGATGGGAGCCGGAACCTGTCGACCACCCATCTTCTCATTCTCAGCTAACATTGCATTGAAATTGCCCATCACAATCAGTGGAATAGTCTCGTCGATGTCCGAAGAGATATTAATAAGATCTTGCCAGAGTTGGAACCGTCTCCGACGGTCATTATGACCGTAGACAGCTCCCACCATAATATGAAGACCCCCTTGATTTGAGTAATCAATAACTAATAATTGGTTAGACTGGAATTTCATCGAGCCTGTCCATATATGCGTATCCCACATCATCCATATGCGAGCCACGCCACATAGTAAGCCGTTATGAACGGACTGCCACTGGCTTGGCGTACGGCTTTCAATCCTACTTGTAGACTTAATCTTGCTTTCCAGAACGGCGACAATAGAACAATTATTGCATCGAATCACATTGGATACCTCCTTCCATCTACCGATCGAGTTACAGCCTCGAACGTTCCATGAGAGGATAGACATGGATACTAATTAAGGGGTTGTCCGACTCTGGCCTCCTACTCTCTCGTGGACAATACGAGGGAGTATCCGACGGACCATGTCCTTCCTGCTGAAGTTGCATTGAGGTATGGGGATGAGGCTCTTGTTGTAGTAGGCGTTGCCACTCCGGATTCGCAGCTGTAAGCTCCATGTTGTCGACCCTGGGATGGGTGGCAAATCGCTCGTCTTCACTGGCCTGATCCGTCTCTGGACGTCGGTTTGAGGTAGCTCTCTTACCACTCCTCGACTGCTCGTCTGTCTCAGAACCCCCCTCATCCCCCATCCGACGCATGTCGTCATTCACTTGGCTGTTATCCTCCCGAACTTCATTATTGGTCCTAACAAGAACCATAGCCAGCTCTCCTATAACTGGGAGAGAGTGTCGAGATTCCGAAACAAGTCTCTTTCCAAGGATCGAGTTCGAAGCGATCTCTCTGTACCCGAGTTTGGGGCGCTGAGGTATCCACCTCCATAGACGAACCATTCACGAGGTTTCCAGGCTGCAGGTGCGGAGTATTTCCCGTGTCAGCAAACTCTTCATGAACCGGACTATGTATGTCCCCATGAGTATTCCTTTCTCCCATTATCTCCACCTTCTCCTTGCACTGCGAGTTTGTATGGCCAAAGCATTTGCACACAGAGCACGATGGTGGCACCCATTCATAGTCGATCTCTTGGGTACTCCTCGCCCCATTGGGGAGTAATAGTTCTATATGTCGAGGGAGGATCCCGCCAGCCTCAATTTCCACGAAGACTCTAGCATAAGATAATCGTTGTCTCCTTGCCGTGGGTATGTCAGTTCGGATCGGGACACCAACCATACTCGCCATATTCATAATAGAGGGTATACTCCATAATTGTGGAGAGAGCCATGGCAGTCTAATCCATATAGGAACTTTAGAGAGACGATCTTTTTCAAAGTTCATCGATGGGTTCCACCTTTTCAGGACCACCAATCTGCCGTCGAATGTCCAAGGGCCCCCTTCCAGTATTCGATCAAGATCCTCAAGATGACCGAATTTTATAAAATAGAAACCATTCTCCCGGGAGAATATATGCATCTCCCCTTTCGGACGCCAGACTCTATGTGCGTACGCACGAATCTGTCCATAATACGGACGATCCCCCATGACGTACAGAATTAGAGTGTTTTTCCAGTACTCCGTCGTTTCCTGAATATCATCATTAGTGATTTCTACAACCTTCCGCCCATCAATTATACGAGGTTCGATGTATTGCATGTCAACCTCTTCTTGAACGGCCGCTGGCTTGCACAACTCAGCCCATGATATTGGTGATGCTGTCTTCCCCAAACTACCTTCTTTGCAAGCTCCCCTCTGACCATTACTAGATCCTATCGATACATGTGTCAAAGACGTCTTCACATGTGCTCTTTCCTTCTCTTTGGCCATATATAGGCATCTTCCCTTTCGCGATCCATCTGTCATCTTCCCATCGTCCTGCGCTTGACGGCTTGCCACTATTCCTAGGACGCATGGTCCTACTTCCATAGCCAGACCCCTCTACTCGTCCTATCGACTCTCGACTCAGCAGAGGTTTGGTCCGCCGGCGACGATCCACCGTCGTCCATCCCCCCGCCACCTCGTTGATGACGTTGTCCGCTCGCGCTCCCTCGCCAACGTCCTCCGAAGATTGCTCCTCCGTTGCTGCTATGCCGCCGGGGTCGCCTCCGCAAGAACGCGGGTGCCCTAACCCTAACGCCGACATGAGAACTTTTATATATATATATATATATATATATATATATATATATATATATATATATAAGTTATATATATATATATATATATATATATATATATATATATATATATATATATATTCGGCGTCAGTACTGTGATTGGCGCCGGCTTATTTTTAAATTTTTTTTCTTTTGACGCCAGTTACACTGGCGCCAGATCTCTTTATCCGTAATTTTCCTAAATTCCTCCTCTTTTACGCGAATAATAGAAACTTCTTCCCTCTCATTGAAATTTTCTATAAAATAAACTTCAACCAAATCCTAACAATATGGGTGCATAAACCCTAGCTTGGAATGTAGTTAAATAGACGAACAACTTGAGCAAGTGTCCATTTTTGGAACCTTCAGTTGAACCACTAAATGAGTGACACGTTTGAGCAAACGACCATACAAAATGTAGTTCGAGCAAACGTTGATCACAAGAATGTAGTCCGTTTGAACCCTTGGTGCAGCTAGAGGTCTAGCATATTTGCACGAGCTTGCAAACCCCCAGTGGTGAGTAGCGAATTTTTTTCCCCTTTGCACGAGCTTACAGATTTATTAGTTTGAAGTGTGCATCTATCTTGTTCTCTATCTTAGGAAAAAACTAGAATTTATTTGAAGCCTACTATTTCCATGACACTGAAGTTAGGAGGTTTCAGAAACTTGGGGCTGTTTGGTTGTTGTTTTAAACTCAGTTTTTTGAGTTTTAAAACCAATGGGGAGGAAAACTGTTTGGACAACAAAGTTTAGAAAGTAGTTTGGGAAATTTTTTTTTGAGAGTAGGTGTTTAAAAGCAGCTTTCACAGAGTAGATGAAAACTCTTTTCAAGAAATTTTTTTTGGGAACAATAGCTGGGGCCCACACCCCACACCCCACACCCCACACCCCCTCTCCTCCAACTCTCTCTCTCTCTCTCTCTCTCTCTCTCTCTCTCTCCCCCCGAAGAAGAACCGAGCTCTCTGTTTTACTGCAGCAGTTCCTCGTCGTCTCCACGCTTCGACTTCGGCTGCCGATGGTGATGGTCAGTGGAAGACTCGCCATGGCGCCAGTCTCTGTTTTACTGCAGCAGTTCCATCTCCCCACGTCCTCCTCATGCGAGGACGACGGCTGGCGCGGTCCTCCTTGAGATCGAGGACAGTGGTGGGGTCGTCGACGATGGTTGCGGCCGCAGTCCTCCTCGAGCTCGAGGACCGTGGTGGGTCGTCGACGACGACTGCTGCTTTCTCTCTCCTCATGTTCTCTCTTAAGAGGAAAAGGGGATCATCTTCTTCTCTGGACTGCACCTCGCGCTCCTCGGCGACGGCCGGGCTAGGTTGCACCTCGCGCTCCTCGGCGACGACGATGGCCGGCCTGGACCTCGCGCTCCTCGGCGACGGACGGGCTGCACCTCTCGCGCTCCTCGGCGACGGCGTAGACATAGCAGCGCAGTCGTGTCCGTATCCGGCAGCGCAGCCGAGGTCGGAGCCGGAGACGGCGGGGACCACGGAGGAGGACGAGGCCGAGGGTGCTGCGGTCCTTGCGCTCCTCGGCGGACGCTAAGTCCTTAGATATGGGCGGAGCTCGTCGAGGAAACATAATGGACACGAACAATTTTGGGAGGGATACAGTTGGACACGAATAGTGTGGACACAGTTAAAAAAACCACTTACCAAATGCAAAGCTAAAATTTCTATACTCAGAAAACAACTTTATAACTCAATTTCAAAAAATTGTTTTCAGAACAAATTTTCAGAAAGCCTATCCAAACGGACCCTTAGACTTAGAGGTGATGTTAGAGATCGCACTATCCTACAATTCCTGAAAGATCGGTATATTTTTGGCTATGAATTATCATTGCTTCAACCCATTCTACTAAAAATTCCAAACATTCATGACTTGGCCTGAAGGGCAAGGCCATGGGCGGATCTAGAAATTGAAGTTGGGGTGGGCTACAATGAATTAGGGTGGGCTAGAAGTGAACTAGCCCATGGAAAAAAAAAATCTAAAATAAAAAATTATAAGGAAAAAAAAAAAGAATGATTTTTTTTTAGGTGGGCTCCAGCCCACCCCACCTCCATTTTGGATCCGCCCCTAGGCAAGGTGGTGGAAATGAACATAAAACCCGAAGAATAAACATCATTCTGTAACCGGAAGAAATATTGAGAACTGAAAATAAAGAGTATACAATGCAAACATAATCACTTCTACGTGAAAAATCCTGACAGAAAAAATTATGAAAATATCGGAATCCAATCCGAAAAAGCCTTCAATACTGAAGTAGAAAAGCACACCGATTCCTCTACAGGCTTCTTCAATCGATCCAAAACGATCACACAACTACTCCAATAATAGGAACGATTACAAGATGAGAAATAGGTTTACCGAAACGTAGAACACGAAGGCGAATCGATGTGGATACCTTCGTACGGACTCTTTCCAAATCAAACCAAAAATCACCCCAAATTCCTCACCAATTTTCCTTTAAAAGTTGAGAAGTTTTTGAAAATCTCTCTCCTAATTGGCTGCTAAAATTAGGTTAGAATATCCTATTTAAGTCACCATAATTCTCGATATCATCATCGTCATCCAAAATTAAAATCAAATTAAAACCCTAAAATCGTTCGACCCAAGCCTGCTGTATACTGCCAACATATAGTCGGTAAGTCATATATTATGTGAACAAAATTTTGCACCACAAAATTTGTTGGACGATATTAAAGTTTCTAAGCTACCAGCGTCATATGCCACCGACATGCCACTGTATTTGATACGACTCTGATAGGTACTAAAATAACTCCAAATGAACTTTTCTTTGTCGTCTTCGATTTTTCGAGCTTCTTCGACACATGTATGGTGCTCATTTTACTCCAAGATGTTCTTCACATAGGATGGACCCAACCTAACAATTTTTTCCCTTTCAGCTGGAGGTGCTCGACTTCTGGTAATCTTTCTGCAAAACTCAAACTTTCCCTTGGTAAAACCTTCGTAAGCATATCATTTCCATTATCATCTATATGTACTTTTCAAGACAACATCCTTCGCCTTTATCGTATCCAATGATATCGAGTTGCTATGTGTTTGGACTTGCTATGGAAAGTAGGGTTTTTTCCAAGACGACTTGCAGTTTGATTGCCTCAAAGCAACTGTTTAAGCCCAACAACTATAAAGTTTTTTTCATCCATAATCTCTTCTCGCAAGCCTACACTTGCATATCCACTTCTTATTCTTATCTTCCATTGTCTCTACAAAACTTTCTAGCCCTCTCCGTTAGTCAACAACACATACTCATCAACTAAGTACCTAATAGATGGTTAAAGCTCTCTAGTATCTCTCCTCAATATTTTCTCTGATGTTGGTTGTTCATTGACAGTCTCATATACCTTAGGAACTGTCTCATCTGCATGCTCATCATCTTGAAGGTCACCTGGATCATCCTCAGTAGGATGATGATGATCAGGGGGAGCCAATACATGATGTACTAGATCAAAGGGAGAAAATATATAGATGTTCTCCCAACCATCATCATCAATTAGCTGAGGATGATCGGGGTGAAGTTCAGCAGGATGAACATACAGATGAGGTAGTTCATAAGGGAGATGCGGTTGTTGGTAAACTTAAATTCTGTGCTACATTGAGGAGAGGTACAAGAGAGCATAGTCCAGGATGGCTTGTGGAGCCATTGACTCTCATACATATATAACTGTTTTGGCTAACAATATAGCTAGTTCATAGGGAAGAACATGGTAAGTCCTATTTCAAGGGGGAGTCTCTAACGTGGGTAAGAAGTATCTTATAATACAATATTATATTTCTATATGCTTTATAACTTGAACTAAGGAATGGTTAGAAAGACCACTTAAATATTGCATGTTTCACCAAATTTCTATATAAATCTTTGAGATGTGGGATTTTAATTAGTTACTCACCAGTCAACAATCTACTGACGTACGTCTCCACAGGTACCGCGAACCCAGGAGGCGTATCGAGATGCTGAAGGGGACGTCTGACACAACAAAGCACTCCTCTCATTTTGAAGCCTTGCTTCTACCTTGAAGACTCATATATACTCATTTTGAAGGCTCCACTCCAAAATACAAATAGGACTCTCGAAGAAGGTGTTTATAAGTTTTGTTTCTAGTAAAAGAATGTGATGTATGGAACAACGTAATCTTATTTTGTAATGGTTCAAGTTGTAAGCTAGAACGACATCCTTTTTTGCCGATGTCCAATTCTCTGTAAAGATGTACCTTATATAAAAGTTTCATTTCCATGCCAAATGTGTTATTCAATTTCTCTGCCTAAACTTTGTGCAGATCTCTATTGAACCTTGATACATCAAATTTACACCGACACATGCCTTGTAAAAGTGCAACTTAGGCTTGTATGACATCACGCCTGGTGGTGGAGTTATCGCTTATTTGGAATCGGGGCATGACATGCATGACCCAAATAGGTTACCATGAGTAAGGAGATGCTCGGCTGAGCGAGTATCGAGTATTGAAGAGACCCAACTAATCGACTATACTCTGTCGCATCTAAGAGGGGATTTCCATTATGTGCTAAAAGTTGGGACTTTGCACTTATTGTTGTTGTTCATGGTTTTCAATCCAACATCATCGAGCATTCAAGGATATCAAGTGTATACATGGTTTAGGAAAGATGAAGACCAGATAAAAGTGGTGTTACCTGACGTCTGAAAAAAGAAGAAGAAGTTAACCAAGATCCTTGAGCTCAAACTTCTTATCGAGAGTAGCAATAAGAGAGGATACTATGATTGAGAATAACCAATAAGGATAATATCACTGGCATACAACAAAAAAACGACTTTCTAATCATACTTGTAGATAAAAATAGAGTCATCGATCCTACTTTGAATAAAACCAAATTAAAGTAAAAGCTATTAAAGTATTGAAACCATGCCCATGGTGTCTGTTTAAGGCTATAAATAGCTATTTGAAGGTGACAGACATGTGTAGGTCATTGTGGGTCAACAAAACTAGTTGGTTGTGTCATAAGAAAGTTTCATTAAGGATACCATGAAGAAAGGTATTTTTTGACGTCAAGTTGGCGGAGAGGCCAGCCATAATGAACAACCATGCTTAGAACCACACGAATGGTGTTTGCTTAACATCGGGACTGAAGGTTTCATCATATTCTAATCCATGTTGTTTATGGAATCATTTTGTAGTAGGTGTGCCTTGTAGTGTTCAATGGTGCCGTCTGAATGACACCTGAGTTTGAAATCCATTCACATCCAACCATAATCTGATATGGGGAAGGAGGTACCAAGGTCCAAGTTTGATTTTGAGAAGGGAATTAAATTCATCACACATTGCACCATGCCATTAAGGTATTTTGATAGATTGGGGGTAGTCCTATGGAAGTAGAGGTCAATTGAGCATCAAGGGCACGCGGTAAGGGACACCAAATTGTACCATCAACTTGTAGCAAGGGATATTGAATTTCATTTTAAAGTCGAGTGCCATAACGATGCGATTTGAGAAGCATGGCATAATGATGCAATGGTAGTTGAGGTGGTAATGAAAGGATGAGTGATTGATAGTGCATGGTCATGGATCAATTTGGTCATCGGCATGTGGTTGTTCTTCATGAGGCACGAAGGACAAATTTGAATAAGGTACCAATAAGATAGTACTCGATATAAGCTCTAACTCTATATACTATAGCACTAGGGGAACAGTTGTGAACACTTGGTGTGTATGTCACTTCCGTTTTCCGTTATACGTATTTTCTGTATACGTGTACGAATTTCTAGCAATTTTCAGGTGGACCGTAGTTAGACTTGTTTTGCTAAGCTTGATCTTGGTTTAAACTTGCCTCGAATTATTTGGTTTGGTTCAACATGACTTGGCTTTATTTGGTTCATTTTGGTTTGAGATGAGAATGGTTGATATATAAGTCAACTCTCCCCTCTCTCTCTCTTTCTCTTCATTACTTTCATTTATTTCTTCTTTTTCTCCATTACTCCACTCCACCTACACCCAAGAAACCCTAGGCAAGTGTAACTTGCTTCATGATGGATCTCAAGTTTCTTCGTTCTATTCTCTTTCTTACTTGATTCTAAGCCTCTTTAGAACTTGGTATTTTTGGTTTTGTTGGATACATTTTTGTAGATCTAAGTTTTGATCTTTTTTTATTTTTTTTGGTTTTGATCTATTAAAACTTGGTATTTCCTAAAACCACTTGTCTAGGTTGTATGAAATCTCGATCTACCAAGTTTAGACCCTTGGAAGTTCCGATTCTGACTTGTTTTGAGGAAGTTATGGCCATTTTAGTTCATGGGTTCCTTGATGTCATTCTCGGTCTGTTGGGAAAGATGAGCAGTGGACACACGCCTTTTGGTGCAGACCCATCTGCCTTAGCACGCGCGTAGCTTGGCGCAACACCATTCCTGCTCTGGCGCCTATTGGCCTAGGCGTACTTTGGCCCTGGCGCCTATTGGCCCAAGCGCACTTGGCCCTGGCGCCTATTGGACCAGGTGTACTTTGGCCCTGGCTCCTATTGGCCCAGGCGTACTTGGCCCTGGCGCCTATTAGACCAGGCGCACTTAGGCCCTGGCGCCTATTGGCCCAGGCGCACTTTGGCCCTGGCACCTATTGGCCCAGGCGCACATTCCCTGGCGCCACTTGACTAGGCGCCACCTGTCACCTTCCTAGCGCCACCTGACCAGCGCCACTTGGTTGCCTTGATACCCCCTTGTCCTTACCCCTATGTATATTCTCCTAGTTCTTATTGTAAATGCTTGTGATCTTGTATGTATCTTATACTCGGCCTAACTTGCGATGACTCGACTTGATAACTTGTTGAACATGAGTATGACTTGCTAGTATTGATCTTGACTTGAACATGATAACATGATCCCGTCTCGACATGACATGATAGTGGCATGTCGAGGCGCACTCTTGACAAGTAACAAGTAAACTTGATATGTCATGAATAATCTTGATAGTAGCCCGTCGAGATGCACTCCTGACAAGTACTCTTGACATGACAAGTAACCTGACATGACATGTATAATCTTGAAGCGCTGTTACGACAGCTACCCTGACTTTTTAAATAACTCTTGTCTTGACACCGTGGTTGATTCTCTTGATTGTGCCTGTACAAGCTACCTGTCTCGTCTTGCATCATGTCTAGGACATGAATTCCTAGTTACCACGATCAAGAATTTATAATAAATTTGACTAGGTTAATGACTAGATTGATCAAGTAGTCCATATAGAGAGATTTTCCTAGTTATAGGCGATCCCGTTATCCTGGCCACACCTGAGGGACTTGTAGCCTGCCGATGAATAGGACACATTTCTAGCTCACTATCATGTGGGGCACTTCTTGAAAGCATAAGTACTGAAAGTACACCAGTAATCTTGATAACTCTTGTAAATTACCTCGCATAGATAACCTGGATAGGTGCAGGGCTTGTGACTGCGGGAACATCTCAACTGTATCTTGCTAGTAACTAGGCCCGTGATAACCCTAGTTAGATAATGATAGCAAGCCGTAGGGCCGTGCATGAATGCTTGTCTCGTTATTAGCATGGAAATTATATTTCGCCTCTTGTTTTCCTAATGCAAGCTATCATTTTATTCTAATCCTGTCTTCATGTTACTTAATCATGTTCATTTATGTATTCTTCTATTTAATTATCTTCTAGTTTTAGTTCCTTAATGAAGCCTCCCTTGTGGTACTTGCTCTTCTGGGTTCTGACCCAGCTGGTTTTGTATGGCCAGATTTTGGAGTAGCACCCGAGGATCTTTCTACCTTCCAGCCAGATGGTGAACACCAGACGTAATCCTGACAACGAGTGGATTTCTTATTTTGCTCTCCCACTCTATTGTAAATTATTCTTTTGAGACGTTTAGCCGCCGAACAAGTGTACTCGTGTTGAAACTTAATTTCTATTTGCCTAAGGGCTGTAACATGATTGACAAATCCTAGGGTTGATCATGTATGACTTAACTCTTGCTAGTCTCGTATTTTGTATGACTAGTTTCATGATCATCGTAATATGTAATGTTTGGGACGCCTTACTTTGTATGTCTGATGATCTAACATCTTGTACATTTATTTGCTTGCTTGAGATTGAGACACTAGGCTTGTTCTTGAACATAGAGACTGATGGATTATAGTTTAACCCTCATGCATCTAGACAGCCGTGACCGTATTGCGAGGTGGGTTGCACTTCAATGTATGAAGCTGGCTATGTCTGTCCCCCGCTCTCCAGTATTCTGGTTCTGGGGCGTGACAGTGTAGAGAATAAAAAGTTAGCTATATTGAACTTGACATGTTGAGAAGTGTAGACCTGGTTGGTAGTAATATCTATACAATGATAGCCATTATGTTGTGATCTGTAAAAAGACACATTCCAGAATCTTGAGTCATGCCCTGGTCCCAAATATGGGGCCATGCTATATGCCAATGCTTAGCTAATACTACTACAAAGGATCCAACCCTACTGGATCCACCGAGACGTACTCCGCTATATAAAAGTGAACTCTAGTCAAAGATTACTATATGTTAGACAGGTAAACCAGTCTCCTCCATGAATACAAGAATCAAGAACACACATTAAAATAGATGCAAAGTTTGATTAATATACATGCTGGAAGTAGAAAGACACTAATAAAATAGATCCAACATAGTACAGGTCTAAATAAAGTCTAACAGGAACAAACTCGTGAATATAAGTGTTGAAATAAAAGCAAGTACATAAAGATAACCAGATCCAAGTATCTGCTATCTAGATAACATACACGGATCCCGTAGCAAAAGTCCTAGCGTTGATTAGGGTACTTTTCTGGATAGTCCTTTTTGCCTTCTCGATTGGGGCAACTCCTGAATAGCCTTTCGGTCCGTACTCCTCTGGGTAGATCTTCTTACCTATGTTTGGAAGGGAACTAGGTCATCAAAGGGACGCAATAAGATACACAATATCATATTGAAAGTAAATTAATAAATATATAACTCTAACACTCTCTGAGATCATAGGGTATTATCAAGACTAACAAGCTAAGTGAAATGCAAGTTAAGGACAACGTTTGCACGCGTGGACTATATCACGAGTAGCACTTAGCTATCAACAAAAACATCGAGTAATGCTATCTCGAGACACTATCAATAAATATTACAAAAATGAGTACAAGTAGCCCAGGCGTCTACTAACGGTCCTCCCTACCAAATAGGCTGCATAGATCACATCCACGACATGTAAAATTGAGAACCTATGATCTAATATGCGTCATGGCAAATCCAAGAGTAAACACAAATAATTCATGAGCCCAAGAAATCAACGCTGAAATGGAAAATCATGCTCGATGATCTCAAAGGTCTCGACAATGAGTCAGATACGAAGGAACATGCCTAAATATAAACACAAGTAATTGTGTTTAGTTGCTATATTTGTATCCCTGGGATACAACAATCTCTCTAGTCAAGTGCTACAAGCACAAGTACTATCTACGAAAACATCGAGCCTGATTGACACTAATGGTCTATTATACCTGAGTCTGACTCGAATATAAGAGCCTCGACAATAAGCTAATAACACTGGTTAATTATACTAAACATGATATTATATAAAATGAATTACAATTAGCAAAGTTTTCTTTCCTAATCCGTGTTTGAGAAGAGTCAAAATGTTGGACACGATAATCGATAACCATTGATCATTAGCCAAATCTTGAGCTGAGAGTACGTATCCATACATCCAAAATTCTATATATAATTACTATGCAACATACAATAATCCAAAATCTTTTAATTGCTTAAATTCACCTTATGAGTTAAAAATATTCGGGCCCCACGTGACACAAAAAGGGAAAAGTTAGAACATATATATCCTAAATGATAAAGTGATATGTCAAACAATACTACAACGATACCACAAACTCATAGATACCTAGGATTCATAATTCGAGCTGCATATTATAAAAAAACGTGAAACTGGCTGGCTCTGTTAGTGCCGGGGCACAATTTTTCAATGGAAAACTGAGAAAATGAAACAATTGTAAAAACAATTTTCAAATCAACACTTCAAGGAAGGTGATTCTGAATTACGAGAATCTAAAAAGATTTCGTAATCAACAGCAATCAGATCGTAGTACTTCTAAAAAGAAGATACAATCAGAATTACTGGCAGCAACGAAGAAGGTGACTGGCGAAAGATGGAAGAACTCCTGCTGGGGTGAATAATCACCGTTGCTCAAAGCTTTATTCGCCCTACACGAACAGCTTCCAGGAACCAGCAAGTTCGTCGGAGAACTTGGAACACTCCTGCTCTTCTGACTCCTCGGATGGACACGAACTCCCGTGCAAAAGCAATGCTGGTGCGGCGCCTTTCCTCGCTCTCTCGAAGGTTACTGGAAGATCAGAACTGTGTTACAGAACACGTCTGAAATCTCTGTTTACTTGTGTTAAAAAATACTTCGTAAACTTTCTGTGGTGGCTTCTCTTTTTTTTTTCTGTATATACACAGCCTTGAGAGAGAGAGAGGATGCCTTATATAGGCCCTGCAGCAACTGTTCGGTTGTCACAAAGTTAGGGACGTGGTAAAAACCACTCCGAACATGTAGCAACCACCCAGAACATGCAAACGCACGTTCTGCTGCAAGTTGTGCCAACTGTGCACACCCCGTACTCTTTGCACTTTGTACGACAGAGTGTGCACTGAACTGCGCACACTGCACGCACTGCGCACACGGCGCACGCAGCACAACCAGAGCGCCCGCACAACTCAGCGCAACCCAGTGCAACCCGAGCAACCCGCGCAACTCAGCGCAATCCAGCGCAACCTGAGCGCAACCTGGGCGCACAACTGGGCTTGTGCAACTGGACATGCGCACCTGGGCAGCGCAACTGGGCTTGCGCAACGTGGCAGCGCAAGTGGCTCGTGCAACGAGCACAACTAAAGCGCACTATGCGCCTAGCGACGATGCTGACATGCTAAGTGCAAAGTGCGCCAACAAAACGCCACATTACGCCTCATGGTCCCATGAGCCCGAGTCCGAGTCCGAGTCGCTAAGCCCCTACGGGGCTTAGCTCCCATGGAAATAAATTTTCCAAGAGCAAAAAGCATGAATACTTTAATTGTTGATTTTAGCCTTTTTTCCATTAGAAAAATAATCCCACATGGCAAACCCATGTGCACCTCCACACCACATGTGCATCTCCAATAATAGCAAAGCTAATATATAGAGATACAATCTTTTTGTTTTTTTCGATGTGGGACTAAAGCTTTCAAAAAGAAAAACCAAAACTCCAACAATCCCCCACATATCTCTATATATGGGTATAAGTGTTCCCCACAGTAACTGTACATCATGCATTTGGAGAGATGTCGCTGACGACATGAATCTTCCCGTATGAGTCAAAAATCAGACTATAATACAATAATGGACTAAGCCTTAAATTCTGCATCATAGCTGAAATTCTTTCCACTCACATAATGTAGTTATATGTGCTTCTGGCTACACATTAAAGGCCCTGTGCCAGCCTGGTTTCAGTGTATAATTTTGGGCGTCTACAAGTTTACCCTCAAGAGACGGCCTGATATCTCTTTGTCCATACAATATAGGTGAGTTTATTATAAAGAGACATGGCATGAAGCACTTTGCGTTTCCCTTACGGTGCTACGTCGCCAGGACATGGCTTAAAGTCGAGGCCTTACCCCGTACCGGGAACCTCATCGTAGTGTCATACTACTGTAGCATGAGGCAACCGCCTCTTTGTAGTGCTAAACTATCCAGCATGAAGCCTTAGGCTCCCTTGCGGTGTTATGCCGCAACGACATGGCTTGCAAGGCCGAGGCTTTATCCCTAACCGGGTACCTCATTGTGGTGTCGTGCCACTGTAACATGAGGAACTCCTCCTCTTTGTAGTACTGACTACACCCCTCTTTATTTTTAACATACAACATTAGGCTAACTGCCTATTTGCGGTGCTACGCAGCTGTGACTTGGCCTGCAAAGCCGAGGCTTTATCCTATTACTGGGTAGCACCCCACATATAGGAACCTCATTGTGGAGTCACCCCACTATAGCATGGAGTTTTACTCCTTGTAGTGCTGCTCTACCGTGCCTCCTGTAAAGCACACCAGGCATTCACTCTGCCTGAGAACTCATTAAGGCAATTAAGCCAACCTTCCCACAGGAACTGTTTTCCGCAGAAAACAATAGTAGACAATAGTGGTTATAGGTCCGTAACCTCTCCATGCCCAATAGAACATGTACCCACCGTTCCTGATATTCTTTCGATTAGTGGTCCTCCCTTGAACCAAAAGCTAGATGCCTAGTAGATAAATCTTTGAACTAATAGCATAAAACTTTATGGTAGGAATACAATAACACAATATCAGAATGCCTTCAAGCCCATTTTACAAGCTGTGTCATCGAACAGCTGGCGCTTGAGGCCCTTGGTGAACGGATCCGCCAGGTTCTCCTGACTCCGAACATCAATCACTGCAATAACACCTCTCTTGATAAGATCGTGTACTGCCCTGTGCTTCAACCGCACAGTCCTTTTCTTCCCGTTGAAGAGGTCATTTGATGCCACCGCCTCAGTCGCCTGGTTGTCGCAGTATATCGGTATCGCCAATATTTGTGCCCCAACCATTGGAAGATCATATATGAGCTCCCGAAGCCAGTCTGCTTCCTCTGCTGCGGTATCAAGTACAAAGAACTCAGATTCCATGGATGACCGCGAGAGCATAGTCTGCTTCTTCGACTTTCACGATATAGCAGCTCCACCCATTGTGAAAATGAATCCACCTGTGGACCTCTCGCTCTCCACCTCTGAGCACCAGCTGGCATCACTGAAGCCTTCCACTACCGGCGGATCTCCGCTGTAGTACAGTACATTTGTCTGAGTCTTTTTGAGATATCTCATAACCCGTTTCACAGCTTTTCAGTGTTCAGCACCTGGATTGCTCGTAAAATAACTCAGCATTCCCACGGCGAAAGCTATGTCAGGCCTTGTGGCATTAGTAGCATACATCAAACTTTCGATTATGCTTGCATACTCCAGCTACCTGACGCTTTCCCCTGAATTAGGCTTCAGCTTCAGATCATACCTGTACGGCGTATCGATTCCTGGAAGATCCCGATACCCATAACGAGTGATCATTTTCTCAATATAATGAGACTGTGACAGCGCTAGTCCAGTGTCTGTCCGGATGATCTTGATCCCTAAGATCACATCAGCTTCCCCCAAGTCCTTTATACTGAACTTGCTTGAGATGAATTTCTTTGTCTCTGTGACACAGCTAATATTCGTACCTAGGATAAGCATGTCGTCCACGTACAGACAAACGATCACACCTCTTCCATCAGCAAACTTCGTACAAACATACTTGTCCGTATCGCTGACCATGTAGCCATTTGACCTTATAACTCTGTCAAATTTCTTATGCCACATCTTGGCAGCTTGTTTAAGACCGTACAAGGATTTTACCAACTTGCAGACTTTGTCTTCAAGACCCCTGATGACAAATCCCTCTGGCTGTTGCATATAAATCTCTTCGGTCAGCTCGCCATTTAGGAAAGCTGTATTCACATCCATCTGATGTATCACCATCTTATGTATTGCTGCGAGAGCAATCAACATTCTGATGGTGGTTATCCGGGCTACTGGAGCATACGTGTCAAAATAGTCAATCCCCTGCTTCTGAGAAAACCCCTTGGCTACCAACCTAGCCTTGAACTTGTCAATAGTTTCATCTGCTTTCATCTTCTTCTTGAAGATCCATTTGCATCCGATGGGTTTCGCTCCTTCAGGAAGATCAACCAACACCCAAGTGTTATTTGAGGTGATAGAATCAAATTCATTGTCAATCGCCTCCTTCCAGAAAACCGCGTCTCTGGTCTTCATTGCCTTATCATAGGTAAGCGGATCTGCTTCCACATGATAGGTGACAAAGTCACTTCCGAAGTCCTTCGGCCTCCACACTCGCTTCGTTGACGGCTCAGCGAGATCTGGTTCAACCGTTGTTTCAACAACAACATCTTCTTGGACCACATCTTCATTGAAGACCTGCGCACCCTCATTGTTCTCCGGAACATCCGCAAGAACAATATTCTTGTGCCTTGCAAATTTGTCTTTAAAATATTCTGCGTCGCAAGATTCAATGATATGATTTGACTCAATATCAAGAAATCTCCGAGCATCACTCTTCTCGGCATACCCCAAGAAGATCGTCTTAGTAGTCCTTGTCCCAAGCTTCTGAATCTTCAGATCTGGAAGCTTGACATATGCCAGACACCCCCACACTCGAATGACATTCAAGTTAGGTCTGACCTTGAACCATAGTTCATGAGGAGTAACGTCTGAAGTTGCATGAGGCACTCTATTTAGAATAAAAGTGGCCGTCAATGCAGCTTCTCCCCAGTAGCACTTAGGAAGACCAGCAGTCAACAACATAGAGTTAATCATTTCTGTTAACGTTCTGTTCTTCCTCTCTGCTACTCCGTTTGATTAAGGAGAGTATAGAGCCGTAGTCTCATTGACAATTTCATGTTCTTTGCAGAACGATACGAATTCATGAGACCTGTACTCCCCACCTCGATCTTTATCCTTTTGAGTTGTTGTCCAGTCTGCCGCTCAGCTTCGGCTCTGAACTCCTTGAACTTCTCGAATGCTTCGTCTTTAGCCTCAGCAAGTAGACAAAAGCACACTTTGAGAAGTCATCGATGAAAGTTATGAAATACTTCATCCCGACCTTTGTAGAGAACTGTTTGAAGTCACAGATATCGGAGTGTACCAACTCCAGAAGATCTGTACTTCGATTAACCCGAGGAAAGGGTTTCCTTGTGATCTTTATTTGAGCATAAACTTCACATTTCTCTACCTTACCCCCACACTTGGAGATAAGTCCTAGACTAGACATTCTGTTTATTCGTTTACAATGAACATGTCCTAGCCTATTATGCCACAACTCAAGAGTATAAGCAGAAGGAGTGATTTTATTAATCACATTAATTACATTGGACTGATTTACAAGCTGAATTTTGAACATTCCTTCGGTATAAAAAGCTTTCCCGAAATATATTCCCTTGATAGACATCACCATCTGGCCAGCATTGATGTCCATCCTGAGGCCTGCTTTGCAGAGTAGGTCTCCTGAGATCAGGTTCTTGGCGATAGCAGGTACGTGCTTTACGCCTTGAAGCGTCAGAGACTTTCCCGAATTCAGCTTCAACACCGTCGTCCCGATCCCGAGCACTTCAGCTTATGCCTGGTTCGCCATC
Source organism: Iris pallida (assembly GCA_029216955.1). Classification (NCBI taxonomy): domain Eukaryota; kingdom Viridiplantae; phylum Streptophyta; class Magnoliopsida; order Asparagales; family Iridaceae; genus Iris; species Iris pallida. Next base: position 10,582,530 of record JANAVB010027598.1, read on the forward strand.
ATAACCACTTCAGAAGTAGGTGTATAGGTGGTGAACCACTCCTTACTGGAGCAGACATGGCAGGAGGCTCCAGTGTCTATCCACCAGTCAGAGTCAGTCCTTACTGCATCAACCTGCACAATCATAGCAACAATGTCAGTGATCATAGATACCTTACTAGGCTCTTCTTCCTCTGATTGCTTGGTTTTTGCTTTGCACTCATTCTTAAAGTGGCCCTTCTTGCCACACTTGAAGCAAGGCATTTGAGACTTTGGCTTCTTTTTTTTTGATAGAAGTTCTCTTGACTTTTAGATTGTCAGGGTCCTTCTTCTTGCTGTGGGAAGCCGCCTGCTTTCCCCTTGGTTTCTTGGTATGAACCATATTGGCGTTAGCCAATTGCTTGGACAGTGCGTCCACCTTCAGTTGAGCCCGTATCTGGTCCTCAACATAGATTTCTTGCAGGAGATCTTCAAGGGTGATCTCCAGCTTCTTCCTATGCATGTTTGCATAGAACTTGCTCCACCCAGCGGGGAGCTTTGAGACAATCCCTCCAACAACAAACTTGTCGGAGAGGAGCATTGCCTCGTCTTCCAACTTCTGTCGCAGTTTCAGGAACTCCTTCACCTACGGCAGCATAGACTTTTCGTCCTCAAAGAACCACTTGTGATATTTTTCAACCATAAATATTTTACTGCGGTTCTTGTCTTCTTCGTAGAGTTTTTCTAGAGACTCCCATATGTCTCTAGCGATATTCTTTTTAGAATAGGATTCTGCAAGAGAATCTTCCATAGCATTCATGATAAGCAGCCTGTAAATACTATTTTCCCTTCTCCATTTTGCTTGCAGTTTAGTAGCCGCGGTGATTACGGCAGCAGACCCAACATCTGGAACAGTAGGTTCTTCCTTCAGAAGCACGTGATCTACGTCTTTGAGTTGAAGGGTGAGATATACCTTCCTCTTCCAGACTTGGTAATGTTCTCCATCAAACTTTTCTAACTTACAAAAGTCAGAATTGAAGAGTGAAACATTAACGTTTTCCATCGTAGCAATAAAGCTTTGAGATTGTTAGTGTTGGGGCACAATTTTTCGATAAAAAACTGAGAAAATGAAACAATTGTAAAAACAATGTTTCAAATCAACACTTCAAGGAAGGTGATTCTGAATTACGAGAATCTAAAAAGATTTCGTAATCAACAGCAATCAGATCGTAGTACTTCTAAAAAGAAGATACAATCAGAATTACTGGCAGCAACGAAGAAGGTGACTGGCGAAAGATGGAAGAACTCCTGCTGGGATGAATAATCACCGTTGCTCAAAGCTTTATTCGCCCTACACGAACAGCTTCCAGGAACCAGCAAGTTCGTCGGAGAACTTGGAACACTCCTGCTCTTCTGACTCCTCGAATGGACACGAACTCCCGTACAAAAGCAACGCTGGTGCGGCGCCTTTCCTCTCTCTCGAAGGCTACTGGATGATCAGAACTGTGTTAAAGAACACGTCTAAAATCTCTGTTTACTTGTGTTAAAAAACACTTCGTAAACTTTCTGTGGTGGCTTCTTTTTTTTCTGTATATACTCAGCCTTGAGAGAGAGAGGATACCGTATATAGGCCCTGCAGCAACTGTTCGGTTGTCGCAAAGTTAGGGACGTGGTAAAAACTACTCTTAACATGTAGCAACCGCCCAGAACATGCAAACGCACGTTCTGCTGCAAGTTGCGCCAACTGCGCACACCCCGCGCTCTTTGCACTTTGCACGACAGAGTGCGCACTGAACTGCGCACACTGCACGTAGTGCACGCACTGCGCACACGGCGCACGCAGCACAACCAGCGCGTCCGCGCAACCCGTACAACTCAGCGCAATCCAGCGCAATCCGAACAACCCGCGTAACTCAGCGCAACCCAGCGCAACCTGAGCGCAACCTGGGCGCGTACCTGGGCAGCGCAACTGGGCTTGCACAACTGGACATTCGCACCTGGGTAGCACAACTGGACTTGCGCAACGTGGCAGCGCAAGTGGCTCGCACAACGAGCGCAACTAAAGCGCACTATGCGCCTAGCGACGATGCTGACGTGCTAAGTACGCCAACAAAATGCCACATTACACTTCATGAGCCCATGAGCCCGAGTCCGAGTCGCTAAGCCCCTACGGGGCTTAGCTCCCATGGAAATAAATTTCCCAAGAGCAAAAAGCATGAATGCTTTAATTGATGATTTTAGCCTTTTTTCTATTAGAAAAATAACCCCACATGGCAAACCCATGTGCACCTCCATACCACATGTGCATCTCCAATAATAGCAAAGCTAATATGTAGAGATACAATCTCTTTGTTTTTTCCGATGTGGGACTAAAGCTTTCAAAAAGAAAAATCGAAACTCCAACAATCCTCCACATATCTCTATATATAGGTATAAGTGTTCCCCACAGTAACTGTACATCATGCATTAGGAGAGATGTCGCTGATGACTTGAATCTTCCCGTATGGGTCAAAAATCAGACTATAATACAAGAATGGACTAAGCCTTGAATTCTGCATCATAGCTGAAATTCTTTCCACTCACATAATGTAGTTACATGTGCATCTGGCTACACATTAAAGGCCCTGTGCCAGCCTGGTTTTAGTGTATAATTTTGGGCGTCTACAAGTTTACCCTCAAGAGACGGCCTGATATCTCTTTGTCCATACACTATAGGTGAGTTCATTATAAAGAGACATGGCATGAAGCGCTTTGCGCTTCCCTTGCGGTGCTACGCCGCCATGACATGGCTTAAAGCCGAGGCCTTACCCCGTACCGGGAACCTCATCGTAGTGTCATACTACTGTAGCATGAGGCAACCGCCTCTTTGTAGTGCTAAACTACCCAGCATGAAACCTTAGGCTCCCTTGCGGTGTTACGCCGCAACGACATGGCTTGCAAGGCCGAGGCTTTATCCCTAACCGGGTACCTCATTGTGGTGTCGTGCCACTGTAACATGAGGAACTCCTCCTCTTTGTAGTGCTGACTACACCCCTCTTTATTTTTAACATACAATATTAGGCTAACTGCCTATTTGCGGTGCTATGCCGCTGTGACTTGGCCTGCAAAGCCGAGGCTTTATCCTATTACTAGGCAGCACCCCATATATAGGAACCTCATTGTGGAGTCACCCCACTGTAGCATGGAGTTTCACTCCTTGTAGTGCTGCTCTACGATGCCTCCTGTAAAGCACACCAGGCATTCACTCTGCCTGAGAACTCATTAAGGCAATTAATCCAACCTTCCCACAGGAACCGTTTTCCGCATAAAATAATAGTAGACAATAGTGGTTATAGGTCCGTAACCTCTCCATGCCCAATAGAATATGTACCCACCGTTCCTGATATTCTTCCGATTAGTGGTCCTCCCTTGAACCAAAAGCTAGATGCTAGTAGATAAATCTTTGAACTAATAGCATAAAACTTTATGGTAGGAATACAATAATACAATATCAGAATGCCTTCAAGCCTATTTTACAAGCTGTGTCATCGATCAGCTGGCGCTTGAGGCCCTTGGTAAACGGATCCGCCAGGTTCTCCTGCTCCGAACATCAATCACTGCAATAACACCTCTCTTGATAAGATCGTGTACTGCCCTGTGCTTCAACCGTACAGTCCTCTTCTTTCCGTTGAAGAGGTCATTTGATGCCACCGCCGCAGTCGCATGGTTGTCGCAGTATATCGGTATCGCCGGTATTTGTGTCCCAACCATTGGAAGATCATACATGAGCTTCCAAAGCCATTCTGCTTCCTCGGCTGCAGTATCAAGTACAAAGAACTCAGATTCCATGGATGACCGCGAGAGCATAGTCTGCTTCTTCGACTTCCACGATATAGCAGCTCCACCCATTGTGAAAATGAATCCATCTGTGGACCTCTCGCTCTCCACCTCTGAGCACCAGCTGGCATCACTGAAGCCTTCCACTACCGGCGGATCTCCGTTGTAGTACAGTGCATATGTCTGAGTCTTCTTGAGATATCTCATAACCCGTTTTACAGCTTTCCAGTGTTCAGCACCTGGGTTGCTCGTGAAATGACTCAGCATTCCCACGGCGAAAGCTATGTCAGGCCTTGTGGCATTAGTAGCATATATCAAACTTCCGATTACGCTTGCATACTCCAGCTGCCTGACGTTTTCCCCTGAATTAGGCTTCAGCTTCAGATCATACCTGTACGACGTATCGATCCCTGGAAGATCCCGATACCCATAACGAGTGATTATTTTCTCAATATAATGAGACTGTGACAGCGCTAGTCCAGTGTCTGTCCGGATGATCTTGATCCCTAAGATCACATCAGCTTCCCCCAAGTCCTTTATACTGAACTTGCTTGAGATGAATTTCTTTGTCTCCGTGACACAGCTAATATCCGTACCTAGGATAAGCATGTCGTCTACGTACAGACAAACGATCACACCTCTTCCATCAGCGAACTTCGTGTAAACACACTTGTCCGTATCGCTGACCATGTAGCCATTTGACCTTATAATTTTGTCAAATTTCTCATGCCACATCTTGGGATCTTGTTTAAGACCGTACAAGGATTTCACCAACTTGCAGACTTTGTCTTCAAGACCCCTGATAACAAATCTCTCTAGCTGTTGCATGTAAATCTCTTCGGTCAGCTCGCCATTTAGGAAAGCTGTATTCACATCCATCTGATGTATCACCATCTTATGTATTGCTGCGAGAGCAATCAACATTCTGATGGTGGTCATCCGGGCCACTGGAGCATACGTGTCAAAATAGTCAATCCCCTGCTTCTGAGAAAACCCCTTGGCTACCAACCTAGCCTTGAACTTGTCAATAGTTCCATCTGCTTTGATCTTCTTCTTGAAGATCCATTTGCATCCGATAGGTTTCGCTCCTTCAGGAAGATCAACCAACACCCAAGTGTTATTTGAGATGATAGAATCAAATTCATTGTCAATCGCCTTCTTCCAGAAAATTGCGTCTCTGGTCTTCATTGCCTCATCATAGATAAGCGGATCTGATTCCACATGATAGGTGACAAAGTCACTTTCGAAGTCCTTCGGCCTCCTCACCCGCTTCGTTGACGGCTCAGCGAGATCTGGTTTAACCGTTGTTTCAACAACAACATCTTCTTGGACCACATCTTCATTGAAGACCTGCGCACCCTCATTGTTTTCTGGAACATTCGCAAGAACAATATTCTTGTGCCTTGCAAATTTGTCTTCAAAATATTCCGCGTCGCGAGATTCAATGATATAATTTGACTCAATATCAAGAAATCTCCGAGCATCACTCTTCTCGGCATACCCCAAGAAGATCGTCTTAGTAGTCCTTGTCCCAAGCTTCTGAATCTTCAGATCTGGAAGCTTGACATATGCCAGACACCCCCACACTCGAATGACATTCAAGTTAGGTCTGACCTTGAACCAGAGTTCATGAGGAGTAACGTCTGAAGTTGCATGAGGCACTCTATTTAGAATAAAAGTGGCCGTCAATGCAGCTTCTCTCCAGTAGCACTTAGGAAGACCAGCAGTCAACAACATAGAGTTAATCATTTCTGTTAACGTTCTGTTCTTCCTCTCTGCTACTCCGTTTGATTGAGGAGAGTACTGAGCCGTAGTCTCATTGACAATTCTATGTTCTTTGCAGAACGATGCGAATTCATGAGACCTGTACTCCCCACCTCGATCTTTATCCTTTTGAGTTGTTGTCCAGTCTGCCGCTCAGCTTCGGCTCTGAACTCCTTGAACTTCTCGAATGCTTCGTTTTTAGCCTTCAGCAAGTAGACGAACGCATACTTTGAGAAGTCATCGATGAAAGTTATGAAATACTTCATCCCGGCCTTTGTAGAGAACTGTTTGAAGTCACAAAAATCGGAGTGTACCAACTCCAGAAGATCTGTACTTCGATTAACCCGAGGAAAAGGTTTTCTTGTGATCTTTGTTTGAGCACAAACTTCACATTTCTTTACCTTACCCCCACACTTGGAGATAAGTCCTAGACTAGACATTCTGTTTATTCGTTTACAATGAACATGTCCTAGCCTATTATGCCACAACTCAAGAGTATAAGCAGAAGGAGTGATTTTATTAATCACATTAATTATATTGGGCTGATTTACAAGCTGAATTTTGAACATTCTTTCGGTATAAAAAGCTTTCCCGAAATATGTTCCCTTGGTAGACATTAACATCTGGCCAGCATTGATGTCCATCCTGAGGCCTGCTTTGCAGAGTAGGTCTCCTGAGATCAGGTTCTTGGCGATAGCAGGTACGTGCTTTACGCCTTGAAGCGTCAGAGACTTCCCCGAAGTCAGCTTCAACACCACCGTCCCGATCCCGAGCACTTCAGCTTGTGCCTGGTTCGCCATCATAACCACTTCAGAAGTAGGTGTATAGGTGGTGAACCACTCCTTACTGGAGCAGACATGGCAGGAGGCTCCAGTGTCTACCCACCAGTCAGAGTCAGTCCTTACCGCATCAACCTGCGTAATCATAGCAACATTGTCTGTGATCATAGATACCTTACTAGGCTCTCCTTGCTCTGATTTCTTGGTTTTTGCTTTGCACTCATTCTTAAAGTGGCCCTTCTTACCACACTTGAAGCAAGGCATTTGAGACTTTGGCTTCTTTTTCTTGATAGAAGTTCTCTTGACTTTTAGATTGTCAGGGTCCTTCTTCTTACTGTGGGAAGCTGCCTGCTTTCCCCTTGGTTCCTTGGTATGAACCATATTGGTGTTAGCCAATTGCTTGGACAGTGCGTCCACCTTCAGTTGAGCCCGCATGTCACTCCCCAATCCTGGAATACGTATTTTAATACGTAAACCGATAAATTGTATTTACCTTGTATTTATACTATATTTATTATGCTATATTTCTTTATGCATTTTCCAAAAATATTCGACAAAATATTATTTCCTAATTTATTTTCTGCATTTGGGCCTACAGTTTTGGCTCATTTGGGGTAACCTATTCTTGGTTCACCAATGGTTCATCATGAACCCTTTGGTTCATCATGAACCCATGGGTCCAAGATCTTTATATATAACTCATCTCATTCTCTCTCCTCTCATTTACTTCCTCTCATTTACTTCCTCCACCAACCAAATATTTTCTCCATCAACCAAGGCAAGTACCAACTTGCTCAAGAGAAGGATCCATAATTTTGTCAATAATTTTTTACAAAACTATTTGCCAAAACATGTTCTTCTCCTCAATCTATACTAGTTTAGAACTTGGAAATTTCCATTTTGAAGCTTTGATTTTTGTAGATCTAAGTTTTAATCATTTTCGGATTTTCCTTGGTTTGATCTATTTTTGTTGGGGTTTTGTGGGTTTTGATGCTTCCATGTGGAAGAGAATTCTATTTCACCCAAGATGGAACTTTGGAAATCCGAATTTGGAGTTCGGATGGCCAAGTTGTGATGTTTTGAAGCTTTGGGTTCATCCATGGTGTTCTTGCTGTTTGGACAGACAGTGAGCAGTGTGCAGAGCTTCTTAGCTCACGCCACTGATGTAATGCCTGTAGTTCGTATTACGTATCTTGGAATACGTGTACGTATTTTATTTTGTATTGCATATCTCTTGGCTTGGCTCGGTTTATTTTGGGTTGGTTCGGCTAGGCTTGGGTTGCCTTGGTTCATCATGAACCAAAAGGTGAACCCTCCTACCTACCACCACCCTCCTTTATTAACCCATTCCTTCATTCTCTCTCTTCATTATTCTTCTTCTTCTCCACATTTACTTCTGCACCTACCAGGAGAGAGAGAGAGAGAGCTTAGGCAAGTGCAAACTTGCTTCATGATGGATCTCATGTTTTATTGTTCCATTCTCTTTCTTACTAGATTCTAAGCCTCTTTAGAACTGGAAGTTTTCGGTTTTGATGGTTATATTTTTGTAGATCTAAGTTTTAAGTTCCTTCTTGTTTAGTTTTCTTGGTTTTGATCTCTAAAACTTGGTTATTTTTGAAAATTAATGGTTCTATGTTGTAGAGAATTCAATTTCATTCAGTTTTGGCTTTTGTTTCGCTTGATTTCGACTCCGAATGAGTAAGTTATGGCCATTACAAGTTTTCGGAACTTTCATGGCTGAACTTGCTGTTTGGGGACGATGAACCCCATGCGCCGGGAACCTCATGCGCCCGGGAGGCCATGCGCCGGGAGGCCATGCGCCGTGAAGTCCCGGCAACGCATTCCTTAACTCCGAGCGTGTCATGCGCGTAGGTTTCTTACGCGCATGTATTGAAGACGCAACGTGAGTTTCCCATGCGCCGATTGGTGCAGGAATCCCATGCGCCGATTCGTGCAGGAATCTCATGCGCCGATTCGTGCAGGAATCTCATGCGCCGATTTGTGCAGGAATCCCATGCGCCGATTCGTGCAGGAATCTCATGCGCCGATTCGTGCAGGAATCTCATGCGCCGATTCGTGCAGAAATCTCATACGCCGATCTGTGCAGGAATCCCATGCGCCGATTTGTGCAGGAATTCCATGCGCCGATTGTGCAGGAATTTACTGTTTTTGCCTGTTTAAGTTGTTTTGTAGCTAGAATCTTGAAAAAAAACTCAAAACATGAAAGTTGTAGATCTTTTCCTTGGCTTCAAGAATATGTTATTAGTTATTTTATACAATCTTTCTCATTCATGATAATGTAAGAATAGAACACGATAGTGGCCCGCGGTGGCGCACTCTTGACAAGTAAACTGATATGACAAGTATGAAAGGTCTGGACACCGTGGGCGATTGCGTTTGTACAAATAAACCAGTACTGTCTTGCATCATGTCTAGGATGGGGATCCCTGAGTACCACGGTCAGGGGTACCTACTGAAATTGACTAAGGCTAATTAACTAGAATGATTCAGTAGTCATGAAGAGATTCCCGGCTACAAGCAATCCCGTTATCTGGGCGCATTAAGTGGACTTGTAGCCTACCGACGAGTAGGGCACATTTCCAGCACACAGTCACGTGTTGCATTCTTCATAACGGACATTCGACCCGGATAACCGGATGGTCTGCAGGGCTTGTGGCTGTTGGGATAATCTCATTGCATCTTGCTAGTAACTAGGCCTGTGATAACCCTAGTTAGTTAAAAGTATCAAGCCGTACTCTTGATTGGCCGTGATTGATTGGATGAAGTTTATTCCAGCTTAGTCTTATCCTGATCCTGTACAAGATTGTATCAGGACATGATTTCTTGTATCGATAAATGATGGGATACCAAGTTCTGTTCAGATGAAGGGTTACAACCCCGGTCCTTGTTTGGTTTAAGGGTTGTAACTTGGCTATCTGAATAGTTCCATGGTTATCTTATCATATATCGTCCTGCTTATTGTGCCCGCCTTAACAATAAAGATCAGGGATCCAGTTCTGTTCAGGCGAAGGGTTGCAACCCCGGTCCTTGTTTGGTTTAAGGGTTGTAACCTGGCTCCCGGAGCAGTTCTGTGTCCTCTCTTCGTTTATTGTCTTATTGTAACCCCCTGTCATGCTCGTCATGTTTTACCTTTACTTCAATACCATGATTATTTATACTGGCCTTAACAATAAAGATCAGGGGTCCAGTTCTGTTCAGGCGAAGGGTTACAACCCCGGTCCTTGTTTGGTTTAAGGGTTGTAACCTGGCTTCCGGAGCAGTTCTATGTCCTCTCTTCGTTTATTGTCTTGTTACCTTATCAATAGTAATTGAGGCGGGTTTCTATTCAGGCGAAGGATTGCAACCCCGGTCCTTGTTTGGTTTAAGGGTTGCAGTCTGGCTACTTGAATGGTTTCTCCGTGTTCAATATATTATTGTTATCTCAGCTATTATCACTATCTTTTAATTACCTTTACTATTTATTTATGATATGCTGGTTTTAGTTCCTAAGTGAAGCCTCCTTTGTGGCACTTGCTCTTTCTGGGGTCTGACCCAGCTGGTTTTGTGTGGCCAGATATCGGAGCAGCAACAGAGGATCCACCTGTCTTCCAGCCCGATGGTGACCACCAGGCGTAACCAGGGCAACGAGTGGGTTTCTTTTGTCCTCCCACTCTATTTGTAAAATTATTCTTTTGAGGCGTTTAGCCGACGAGCACGTGTTAGCTCGTATTGCACCTTTAATTATTGTCTGCCTACGGGCTGTAACATGATTGACAAATCCTAGGGTTGATCATGTATGACTGAACTCTTGCTAGTCCTGACATTTTGTACGACTAGCTTTATGATCATCCAATATGTAATGTATGGGATGCCTTGCTATTATATATTTGGTGCTCTGACATATTGTAACTACTATTACTTGCTTGTGATTGAGACAATAGGCTTGTTCACGACCATAGGAGACTGTTGGCTTGTAGTTAAACCCTCATGTATCTAGACAGCCGTGACCGTATAGCGAGGTGGGTTGCACTTCAATATACGTAGATGGCTATGTACGCCCCCGCTCTCCAGTATTCTGGTTCTGGGGCGTGACATGGTTTTAGTGGTGGCCCATGCAGGTCTTGTAATTCAAGATATGTGAGGGTTTACCGAATAGATGTCTCAATCAGTACTCGCCCTTGATCTCTACTCGTATCCTCTGGATCCCTGAAAATCTTGACCTGATCACATGCTTGTATCGTTGATCTGTCCTGGTCCTTCCTTATTGTTCCCTATGTCGTCTTCTTCAGCGGCATTGTTCCTGGACCTGCCGATCAGCAAGGCGGAGTACCTCCCGCGGACCAGCAGCATCCTGGAGATCAAGTCCAGCATTCAGGAGTAGCCTCCAGAGTCATGCCTACCGAAGGAGAACCACCAGTTCAGCCCGTCCAACCAGCAGAGCATGATGATGGCACTTTAGTGGGTCTCATCAGGACGCTATTAGCTTCCCAGGATCGTCGCGGAGATGCCTTGCACCAGGCGGTGGCAGATGCCTTGACCAGAGGAGGTCATCAGGGTAATAGTGCGGCCAACAGCTTCAAGCGCTTGAACCCTCCCTTCTTCGACGGCAGCGAAGATGCGATCGCTGCAGATGCATGGCTTCAGGACACAGAGGTGATTCTAGAAGCAGCCAAGACTCCAGAGAACGAGAAGGTGGCCGTAGTGCGCCTGCAGTTACTAGATCTTGCCCGCAGCTGGTGGGCAGCGCAGGCCGATGGATTAGTGGCCCCTATTTCATGGGCAATATTCAGGGAGAGATTCCAGACCAAGTATTTTGATGCTGTAGCTCGGTATGATCTACAGACGAGGTTCACTAATCTGAAGCAGATGGGCAGGACGGTCGATGGATATGCGGCCGAGTTTTCGAGACTTAGTCGGTTTGCTCCTACCTTGGTGGCGACCGAGTTCGATAGAGCCCAGCGGTTCCAGCAGGGGCTTCATCTGGAGATTTTATTGGCGGTGGAGCAGTTTGAGCATCAGACTTTTGATGCAGTGTTGAGAGCAGCCCGGAGGCATGAGTATACATCCCAGAGGATCGTGGATAGGACCGGAGGTCGGAAGCGATCTCATGGCCAGATGAACCAGTCATCAGCACCAGCCCCGACAGCCAGGACCTTGACCATTGGAGCTCCGAGGCGGGCGGCCTCAGTGACGTCAGTTCAGCATTCCACCCCGACGCACCCTCAGCAGCAGAAGCAGAAGCAGTCTTCCGCAGTGGGATGTTCACACTGCAGGAAGCCAGGGCATGTGGTATCAGAATGTCGCAGAGCACAGGGTTTGTGCTTGGTTTGTGGTGCTCCGGACCACAGGGTTGGGAACTGCCCGAACAGGGGGAGTTCGTCGGCCTTCTCTAGTCCTTCAGTTAGAGGACCAACACCAATCCAGCAGCAGCAGCAGCTGCAGTACCCGCTCCCGAGGGCATTGCCGACGCAGGCCCAGGCGTTCCAGCAGCAGAGGCCGCAGCAGTATGCCCAAGCCCAAGCCCTGATCCAGAGCAGGCAGAGAAATTTTCAGCAGAGGGGACCCGCACCCAGAGGACATGGTCAAGTGCTGGCTTTGACCATGGAAGAAGAAGGAATAGCACCAGGTGAGGTGGTAGCAGGTACTATTCTCGTCAACACCTTTCCAGCTTCAGTATTATTTGATTCTGGTGCCTCACATTCATTTATGTCTGCACGATTCGCGACACGGGTAGGATTGGAGCCCGAGTCATTATCAGTAAGGCTCAATATACTTACTGGTAACGGACTTGTGGGAGTAGATAGAGTGTTTTCCTCGTGTCGGATCGTAGTTAGCGGTAGAGAATTCCCCGCTAGATTAATAGAGTTCCCGATGGCCGATTATGATGTGGTCTTAGGGATGGATTGGTTGAGGGACCAGTATGCTAGGATAGACTGCCACATTGGCAGGGTTATTTTTAGCATTCCAGGCGAGCCAAAGTTTTCTTTCTCCCGAGGCGAAGTTGAACCTTCTCCTCCAGTGTTGCGGATGGCAGTAGCAGCAGTGCAGTTACCTCGGATAGTCGAAGAGTTTCCAGATGTTTTCCCAGAAGAGCTTCCAGGGATGCCGCTAGAGCGAGAGATCGAGTTTACCATCGACTTGATTCCCGGAACAGCCCCAGTGTCAGAGAGAGTCTACAGGATGGCGCCGTCAGAGCTAAAGATATTATACAAGATGATTGAAGAACTCAGAACCAAGGGGTTCATTCGTGCTAGTGGATCACCTTGGGGAGCCCCGATGCTTCTTGTGAAAAAGAAGGATGGTACGTCCAGATTGTGTGTTGATTATCGTACCTTGAACTCAGTGACAATCAAGAACAGATATCCTCTCCCGAGGATAGATGACTTGTTTGATCAACTCAAGGGAGCAGCAGTATTCTCGAAGATCGACTTACGGTCAGGATACCATCAGATCAGAGTCAGAGAGCAGGACATCCCGAAGACAGCGTTCAGATCGAGATATGGGCATTGGGAGTTCCTTGTGATGCCATTTAGAGCAACCAATGTGCCGGCAGTATTCATGGATCTCATGAATCGTATCTTCATGCCTTATTTGGATAAGTTCGTGATTGTGTTCCTAGACGACATCCTGGTCTACAGTAAGAGTGAGGCGGAGCATGAGCATCATCTCAGAATTGTCCTCCAGATTCTCAGAAAGCACCAGTTGTATGCCAAGTTTAATAAATGCGAGTTCTGGCTCGATCGTATTTCGTACTTGGGCCATATCATCACCCGAGGAGGAGTAGAAGTGGATCCCCAGAAGATCGTGGCCATTGAAATATGGCCAGTACCTAGCACAGTTGCAGAAGTTCGCAGTTTTCTTGGATTGGCCGGCTACTACCGGCGATTTGTTTCAGACTTTGCTCGGATTTCAGCGCCATTGACCCAGTTGACCTGCAAGGATGTGCAGTTTGCTTGGACAGCAGAATGCCAGAATTCTTTTGAGAGGTTGAAGCGAGGCTTGATGACAGCTCCTATTCTCACGCTTCCAGATGGAACTGGAGGATTCTCAGTGTATTGTGATGCTTCGGGCAGAGGTTTAGGATGTGTTCTGATGCAGCATGGAAAGGTAATAGCCTATGCGTCGCGACAACTTCGTGATCATGAGAGAAATTACCCAACCCATGACTTGGAGCTGGCAGCAGTAGTGTTTGCACTTAAGTTGTGGAGGCACTACTTGTATGGAGATAGGGTGGAGATCTTTACCGACCACAAGAGTCTGAAGTATGTTTTCACCCAGAAGGACCTTAACATGCGTCAGAGGAGATGGCTAGAGCTGCTTGTAGATTATGATGTCAACCTGCAGTATCACCCAGGGAAGGCCAACGTTGTTGCAGATGCATTGAGCAGGAGAGCCGGAGTTTATTTCCTGACAGCGCAACCAGAACTGTTAGCCGATCTTCAGAAGATGGGTATAGAAGTTGTCCTTCCTTCCAGTGTGGCATTGATGGCCAGCATACAAGTTCAGTCCACTATAGTCGAGAGGATCCGGATGGCGCAGTCAGCAGATTCCAAGCTTCAGCGACTTAGAGCAGAGTGTGAGGCGGGACGAAGACCAGAGTTATGTATCCATGAAGACGGTACACTTCGACATGGTAAGCGTCTTTGTGTACCCAGTGGAGATATCAGACAGGAGATCATGACGGAAGCTCACAGTTCGCAGTATTCCATTCATCCCGGTGGCACGAAGATGTACCGTGATATCCGCCAGCACTTTTGGTGGAATGGCATGAAGAGGGAGATAGCCCGGTTTGTCTCTCGTTGTTTAGTCTGCCAACAAGTTAAGGCTGAACATCAGAGACCAGCTGGACTACTTCAACCGTTGCCGATTCCAGAGTGGAAATGGGAGCACATAACCATGGACTTTGTGACTGGATTGCCTAGAACCCCGGCTGGCAGAGATGCTATTTGGGTTATTATAGACAGGCTCACGAAGGTGGCTCACTTTCTCCCGTTCAGAGTTGGTCAGTCGACGGCTCAGCTAGCGGAGATGTATCTCCGGCAGATTGTCAGGTTGCACGGTGTACCAGTCAGTATCACTTCAGACAGAGATTCAAGATTTACGTCGCACTTTTGGCGTAGCTTGCAAGAAAGTTTGGGAACTCACCTCCAGTTCAGTTCAGCTTATCACCCACAAACAGATGGCCAGTCGGAGCGCACGATCCAGACTCTCGAAGATATGTTGAGATCTTGTACGCTCAACTTCGGTGGTTCGTGGGAAGATCACCTGCACCTGGTGGAGTTCTCGTATAATAATAGTTTCCAAGCTAGTATCCAGATGGCACCATTCGAGGCACTGTATGGTAGGAAGTGTCGATCCCCGTTAGCATGGGACGATGTCGGAGAAAGGCAGATGCTCGGTCCAGAAATGATTGCTCAGACCGTTGAAGTGGTCAGGAGAGTCAGAGATCATCTTCGAGTTGCCCAAGATCGCCAGCGTCATTGGGCCGATTCTCATCGGCGCCCTCTTGAGTTTTCTGTCGGCGACCATGTATTCCTGAGGATTTTGCCTAACCGTGGCGTCATTCGTTTCGGCGTACGAGGAAAGCTTAGTCCTAGGTATATGGGGCCGTTCGACATTCTGGAGCGAGTAGGAGATGTATCCTATCGTCTCGCTCTTCCACCGTCGCTACGTGAGGTGCATGACGTATTCCATGTATCCCAACTGCGACGGTATATCCCGGACCCGAGCCACATCCTGGATCATTCAGAATTGGTTGTTGGTACCAACCTTTTGTATGAGGAGAGGCCCGTGTCTATATTGGACCGGAGAGAGAAGATACTTAAGAATAAGACTATTAGTTTAGTCCGTGTTGCTTGGGGTCATCACTCTTTCGGTGAGTCAACGTGGGAGCGTGAGGATGATATCCGATCGCGATATCCCGACCTGTTTGACTCGTAAGGTATAATGTCTTCCTTATGCCTTATGCTTTCAATTCCTTGCTTGAATAAATGACTGCATGATAGACTGCTTGTTATAGCTTACGATTATTATAGCTTGTCATTGCAATTCTAGCCTCTTGATTAAATTCCGAGGACGAAATTCTTTTAAGGTGGGTAGAGTTGTAATGTATGTAGTTCGTATTACGTATCTTGGAATACGTGTACGTATTTTATTTTGTATTGCATATCTCTTGGCTTGGCTCGGTTTATTTTGGGTTGGTTCGGCTAGGCTTGGGTTGCCTTGGTTCATCATGAACCAAAAGGTGAACCCTCCTACCTACCACCAACCTCCTTTATTAACCCATTCCTTCATTCTCTCTTCATTATTCTTCTTCTTCTCCACATTTACTTCTGCACCTACCAGGAAAGAGAGAGAGAGAGAGAGAGAGCTTAGGCAAGTGCAAACTTGCTTCATGATGGATCTCATGTTTTATTGTTCCATTCTCTTTCTTACTAGATTCTAAGCCTCTTTAGAACTGGAAGTTTTCGGTTTTAATGGTTATATTTTTGTAGATCTAAGTTTTAAGTTCCTTCTTGTTTAGTTTTCTTGGTTTTGATCTCTAAAACTTGGTTATTTTTGAAAATTAATGGTTCTATGTTGTAGAGAATTCAATTTCATTCAGTTTTGGCTTTTATTTCGCTTGATTTCGACTCCGGATGAGTAAGTTATGGCCATTACAAGTTTTCGGAACTTTCATGGCTGAACTTGCTGTTTGGGGACGATGAACCCCATGCGCCGGGAACCTCATGCGCCCGGAAGGCCATGCGCCGGGAGGCCATGCGCCGTGAAGTCCCGGCAACGCATTCCTTAACTCCGAGCGTGTCATGCGCGTAGGTTTCTTACGCGCATGTATTGAAGACGCAACGTGAGTTTCCCATGCGCCGATTGGTGCAGGAATTCCATGCGCCGATTCGTGCAGGAATCTCATGCGCCGATTCGTGCAGGAATCTCATGCGCCGATTTGTGCAGGAATCCCATGCGCCGATTCGTGCAGGAATCTCATGCGCCGATTCGTACAGGAATCTCATGCGCCGATTCGTGCAGAAATCTCATGCGCCGATCTGTGCAGGAATCCCATGCGCCGATTTGTGCAGGAATTTCATGCGCCGATTGTGCAGGAATTTACTGTTTTTGCCTGTTTAAGTTGTTTTGTAGCTAGAATCTTGAAAAAAAACTCAAAACATGAAAGTTGTAGATCTTTTCCTTGGCTTCAAGAATATGTCATTAGTTATTTTATACAATCTTTCTCATTCATGATAATGTAAGAATAGAATACGATAGTGGCCCGCGGTGGCGCACTCTTGACAAGTAAACTGATATGACAAGTATGAAAGGTCTGGACACCGTGGGCGATTGCGTTTGTACAAATAAACCAGTACTGTCTTGCATCATGTCTAGGATGGGGATCCCTGAGTACCACGGTCAGGGGTATCTACTGAAATTGACTAAGGCTAATTAACTAGAATGATTCAGTAGTCATGAAGAGATTCCCAGCTACAAGCAATCCCGTTATCTGGGCGCATTAAGTGGACTTGTAGCCTACCGACGAGTAGGGCACATTTCCAGCACACAGTCACGTGTTGCATTCTTCATAACGGACATTCGACCCGGATAACCGGATGGTCTGCAGGGCTTGTGGCTGTTGGGATAATCTCATTGCATCTTGCTAGTAACTAGGCCTGTGATAACCCTAGTTAGTTAAAAGTATCAAGCCGTACTCTTGATTGGCCGTGATTGATTGGATGAAGTTTATTCCAGCTTAGTCTTATCCTGATCCTGTACAAGATTGTATCAGGACATGATTTCTTGTATCGATAAATGATGGGATACCAAGTTCTGTTCAGATGAAGGGTTACAACCCCGGTCCTTATTTGGTTTAGGGGTTGTAACTTGGCTATCTGAATAGTTCCATGGTTATCTTATCATATATCGTCCTGCTTATTGTGCCCGCCTTAACAATAAAGATCAGGGATCCAGTTCTGTTCAGGCGAAGGGTTGTAACCCCGGTCCTTGTTTGGTTTAAGGGTTGTAACCTGGCTCCCGGAGCAGTTCTGTGTCCTCTCTTCGTTTATTGTCTTATTGTAACCCCCTGTCATGCTCGTCATGTTTTACCTTTACTTCAATACCATGATTATTTATACTGGCCTTAACAATAAAGATCAGGGGTCCAGTTCTGTTCAGGCGAAGGGTTACAACCCCGGTCCTTGTTTGGTTTAAGGGTTGTAACCTGGCTTCCGGAGCAGTTCTATGTCCTCTCTTCGTTTATTGTCTTGTTACCTTATCAATAGTAATTGAGGCGGGTTTCTATTCAGGCGAAGGATTGCAACCTCGATCCTTGTTTGGTTTAAGGGTTGCAGTCTGGCTACTTGAATGGTTTCTCCGTGTTCAATATATTATTGTTATCTCAGCTATTATCACTATCTTTTAATTACCTTTACTATTTATTTATGATATGCTAGTTTTAGTTCCTAAGTAAAGCCTCCTTTGTGGCACTTGCTCTTTCTGGGGTCTGATCCAGCTGGTTTTGTGTGGCCAGATATCGGAGCAGCAACAGAGGATCCACCTGTCTTCCAGCCCGATGGTGACCACCAGGCGTAACCAGGGCAACGAGTGGGTTTCTTTTGTCCTCCCACTCTATTTGTAAAATTATTCTTTTGAGGCGTTTAGCCGACGAGCACGTGTTAGCTCGTATTGCACCTTTAATTATTGTCTGCCTACGGGCTGTAACATGATTGACAAATCCTAGGGTTGATCATGTATGACTGAACTCTTGCTAGTCCTGACATTTTGTACGACTAGCTTCATGATCATCCAATATGTAATGTATGGGACGCCTTGCTATTATATATTTGGTGCTCTGACATCTTGTAACTACTATTACTTGCTTGTGATTGAGACAATAGGCTTGTTCACGACCATAGGAGACTGTTGGCTTGTAGTTAAACCCTCATGTATCTAGACAGCCGTGACCGTATAGCGAGGTGGGTTGCACTTCAATATACGTAGCTGGCTATATACGCCCCCGCTCTCCAGTATTCTGGTTCTGGGGCGTGACAACTGAGCTGCGCGCGCTCCTTAGCGCTGCGTACGCAGCCTTGGGTACGCTTCCTGTTGGAAGCATGTCTCTCTCAGCGTGCGTGACTTTTCACCTACGCTGCTCTCTCAGCGTACGTGACTTTTCACCTTTGCTGCTCTCTCAGCGTGCGTGACTTTTCACCTACGCTGCTCTCTCAACGTGCATGACTTTTCACCTACGCTGCTCTCTCAGCGTGCGTGACTTTTCACCTACGCTGCTCTCTCAGCGTGCGTGACTTTTCACCTACGTTGCTCTCTCAGCGTGCGTGACTTTTCATCTACGCTGCCTTGAGTGAGCCTGCGTGACTTTTCACGTAAGCTGCCTTGAGTGAGCCTGCGTGACTTTTCACGTAAGCTGCCTTGAGTGAGCCTGCGTGACTTTTCACGTAAGCTGCCTTGAGTGAGCCTGCGTGACTTTTCACGTACGCAGCTCCCCTTATGCGTGCGTGCTTTTGTGCGTACGCTTTTGATATTTTATCAGATATTATATGCCTATTTTATATCGTTACGCCTTTTTGTCCCGAGCATGATATGAGCACTAATGTGACCCCGGAGAACAAAGTGTTCCTACCTGATATATATACCTGAATGTTCCAGTTCTTGTTCATGCTCGACAAATGACTCGTAACTCCACGTGGCGTATTTGCAATGATGTATTACACTAAGGAGGGTAGAACATATTGACATACTAATTGACATGGATCCTCTTTGGGGTACTCGTACTAAAGTACGACTTTAGGAGGATAATCATGCAGGCCACAACATGTGAGTCCAAGATTTCACCTAGGGTTAAATTAGGCAACTAAACATACTAGATGCATGGGGAGGGCAAAATCCCGAGATCGTGTTACACCAGCCGCCTTGAGATATTGTCTCGACGCGCCGGCTGGTCTCTACGGATACTGTGTCATCTACAACGAGTGGATGACTGTATCCGATTAATTCCTGCCATATATTATATGTTTTAGCAAGGTGGCCTTACGAGGGACCTGTGCTCAATCATACCTGTCTACGCGAACCCCCGGGTTGGCTTGCCTTGCTGGAAAGATACGATCTGAGAATTTCTAAATAACATGATGCGAGGATAATCTCGTCCCACTAGAAACTCGTAGACTTGATTGGCCGTGAAAACGACTCGCTTGTATCCTATTACCTTCCGTGAATAACTGAGGGAAGCAGACTGTCATGGTACGTGATCCAACCTATGTTCTTGTTTGATTGTTGGGTTGGTTATCGTACTATGATAGGCTGTGGACCGAAGTTATGAACGGAAGACTTATTCTGATTGTGAAGTGCTACTTCTGT
The DNA here is from genome assembly GCA_029216955.1 of Iris pallida. Lineage (NCBI taxonomy): Eukaryota > Viridiplantae > Streptophyta > Magnoliopsida > Asparagales > Iridaceae > Iris > Iris pallida. The sequence goes on from JANAVB010027598.1 coordinate 10,602,208, forward strand.
GAATGACTGAGGAACATGGTCTATCATGGTACATGATCCAACCCATATTCTTGTTTGATTGTTGGGTTAGTTCTTGTGCTGCGATAGGCTATCGACCGAAGTCACGATCAGGAGATTTTATTGTTTTTACCTTTAACTTATGTGAAAGTTATAGAGTACGACACGTCCCGACTCCATGCGGCACCTTTTGTCCTTGTTTGGTTGTAAGGGTGCCATATAGGTTCGAAGATGTTGCGCTACTCTATAATAGTAGCATAAGTATTACTATTATCAATCATTCTATTAACTGGGTTTTTAATCTTAACTCTTGTGCCCCTTTGGCGGTACTTGCTATTCGGGGCTGACCCCGCTGGTTTTGTTTGGCCAGATCTCGTAGCAGAGCCGGAGGACACGATCTTCCTCCCTGACATCCATGGTGCATACTAGGAGCATGGCGGTTCGGGGACTCGAATGGGTTTTTTCTCCTCCACTCCTGCTTATACTTTGCGGCGTTTAGCCACCGGCACCTGTTAGCCGGATTACTCGATATTTTGTGTCAGTACATAATTGTAATTAAACAGACTGCAGTTGTGTATAATTTTGTACTCCTGACTCTCTGAGATAGCTAAATTATAAAGCTAGTCTCTCATGATCATTTTGATGAAGCGTCGGGGACGCCTTACTGCTTTATCTTTAATGTTTATTTATTTGCTGATGTGATTTGATTGATTGAGACATAGAACTCTGTGGGACCATAGGAGACTTGATTGTAGTATGTACCCCCTAGTCTCTCGACAGCCACGATCGCCGTATGACGTTACGTACCTCATATGGAGTAGCTGGCTAGTCCGTCTCCGTATTTCGGTACTGGGGCGTGACACCGCATCTGGTCCTCAACATAGATTTCCTGCAGGAGATCTTCAAAGGTGATCTCCAGCTTCTTCCTATGCATGTTTGCATAGAACTTGCTCCACCCAGTGGGGATCTTTGAGACAATCCCTCCAACAACAAACTTGTCGGGGAGGGGCATTGCCTCGTCTTCCAACATCTGTCGCAGTTTCAGGAACTCCTTCACCTGCGGCAGCATAGACTTTTCGTCCTCAAAGAACCACTTGTGATATTTTTCAACCACAAATATTTTACCGCGGTTCTTGTCTTCTTCGTAGAGTTTTTCTAGAGAATCCCATATGTCTCTCGCGATATTCTTTTTAGAATAGGATTCTGTAAGGGAATCTTCCATAGCATTCAGGATAAGCAGCCTACAAATACTATTTTCCCTTCTCCATTTTGCTTACAGTTTAGTAGCCGCGGTAATTGCGGCAGCAGACCCAACATCTGGAATAGTAGGTTCTTCCTCCAGAAGCACGTGATCTACGTCTTTGAGTTGAAGGGTGAGATATACCTTCCTCTTCCAGACTTGGTAATGTTCTCCATCAAACTTTTCTAACTTACAAAAGTCAGAATTGAAGAGTGAAACATTAACGTTTTCCATCGTAGCAATAAAGCTTTGAGATTGTTAGTGCCGGGACACAATTTTTCGATGGAAAACTGAGAAAATAAAACAATTGTAAAAACAATGTTTCAAATCAACACTTCAAGGAAGGTGATTCTGAATTACGAGAATCTAAAAAGATTTCGTAATCAACAGCAATCAGATCGTAGTACTTCTAAAAAGAAGATACAATCAGAATTACTGGCAGCAACGAAGAAGGTGACTGGCGAAAGATGGAAGAACTCCTGTTGGGGTGAATAATCACCGTTGCTCAAAGCTTTATTCGCCCTACACGAACAGCTTCCAGGAACCAGAAAGTTCGTCGGAGAACTTGGAACACTCCTGCTCTTTTGACTCCTCAGATGGACACGAACTCCCGTGCAAAAGCAACGCTGGTGCGGCGCCTGTAAGCCCCCTGAATTTCAGGGCTGTTTTAAATTTTTCTAAATGAATTATTATCGATAAATATTTTATTTATTTAATTGTTTTTGATTATTAATGTACCTTTCCATGACTTTGACTTCTGAAGCGTCAGGGATACCAATCTCTGTAAACTCTCTTCACGAGTGTTGAAGTAGACAAGATTATCTTCGTTTTGATATATCATGTCCCACTTGAATTTGTTCCCTTGTGCTCTTTTTGTATCGCGCAAGTTCGGGTCAACTTAGACCGATTAATCGTTGAATAATTATTCCCACTTTTATTTTTGATCTTCGTTTGCACGTTACCGTGGCTTTTAATTTAGGAGCACCAGACCAGTCGTTTTCTCAGAACCAACTTCTCATGAATGATCTACTCGAGACGCTCTCCACCCATGACCTTCGTGTCCCACTCAGACACTCCATTTTGTGCTTCATTTTTTTCGCACAACTTTCGGTTCAATTTAGGCCAATTTATTTTCTACCGTGAAACCTGATTTATTTTCCAATTTAATTTCGGGACCCGACATCGATCCAACCTGTCAACCCAAAGTATGGACGTGGCCCACATGAAGCCTACTCTCCACATGAAACTTGTGTCCCATTTATTGGAGTCCCCGTATGTTATTTATTTACCCATGATTATAAATCCCTATTTTAATTCAATTATTGCGTCCGGTTCGATTTTGACCCGACCCGGTTTGACCGAACCCAGTCCAAGCTCCATGTTACTCTCCATCACCATCACCCTCAGCCTCATTACCCTTGAAAAATACTAAATATTCATTCTACCTATTTGTAATATTTATTGGAAATTCCATTGATTTTAATCTATAGGAATAACCTATTTTTCCTACCAATAAATTCCTAGCCTTTGATTCCCCTCATTTAATCCTCACCATCCATAACACCTCACACCCCACCTTATTCCCCCCCATGTGGTCAGCCGATCTTCCCCTCCCCCTCTCTCTAAATATCCATATTTCTCTCCCTCTCTTCTCTAACACACAACACACACACTCATATAATATATACATAACCATCTCTCTCTCTCCATAACACACCCCCCTCACCTCCACCTCACAGTAGGAAAACACCCCCACCCTCTCTTCAGCCGACCTCTCTCTCTCCCCCTCTCTCAAATATCTCACTCTCTCTCTCTCTATCTCCATTCTCACTCTCTCCTTATATTTTTATACACTCACACACATACAAAAGCAAACACAACACACACACATCTCCATCTCTCTCTCCCTCTCACTCGGCCGAACACCACCACCACCCCCTCCATGCTCGGCCGAACACCACCACCTCCATGGCCGAGCTCCTCCCTCTTCTCCTCCTCCTCTTCCTCTATTATTTTCCTCTTCCCATCACCCTCACCATCATCTTCCCACCACCGCCACCACCTCCACAAGCCGCCGCCACCACCGCACAGCCCCCCTCGCCGTGCCCCGGTGACGCACCGCCGCACGTCGCAGCACCACGCGCCGCAGCAGCAGCTGCGAGCAGCAGCAGCAGCATGCGGCAGTAGCTGCCGCGCCGCCCCCCGCGCGCGCGCATGGGCGCGTGGCGCGCGCCCCCGCAGCCGCCACCGGCCACCGGCGACCCCTTCACCGGCGCGCGACCCCCCGGCGATCACCCCCTGGCCGCCGCCTTCCTCCCCGACGTGTGAAACACACTATTCGTGCGTTTACGTCGAAATCCCGTCGGCGCGCGCGAGTTTGGAACTCAGAATTCGCGCTCCGTCGTAGCAAGTTCGTGCACATTTTTCGGGAGATTCGACCGTTGGATCGGCGAACTTTTTGCTCCGTCTCAATCTCGGTATATCCATCTTCGCTCCTGTCAATTTTCGTCCATTAATTTCGTCGTTTGATACATCAAAACTGGCCACCAAGTTGACACTTTAAATTGAACTATTTTTGGACAGTTTCGTGGAGCCGACTTCGTCAGCTCGTAACTTCGCCGTCGCAGCTCCGTTTTGCGCACCGTCAGTTCCGGTGCACAGCTGGTATAACCATCTTCCTGCCCCCTTTAGATTTCATTTCAGTTTGAGCTTGTTAGGTCGGTCGAATTCGACGCCAAAGTTGGCCGTCCGAATTCTTTAATTTGCACTTGTAAAATTCCATTTTTGAACCCGGGACTCCGGATTCAATTTCTGACACCACCAGTAGACTCGTGGCATCGTTCTGGCATGTTTTCATATAAAATTTGCTTGATTTGGAGAACGTGGGCCCTGGCACGCATTTCGGTGCAAAACGGGTCCTACTTTTCGAGTCAATGGGTCACTTTGAGTTCGGCTCATCGGAATCCAATTTCGGATATACAGTTGTGTTCGTATTGTCATTCTGGACTCGTTGACATATAATTTGCTGAGTTTTGAAGACATTTGCTCCGGCACGCATTTCCGTGCAAACCGGATACCAAGTGTCGCGTCAACATATCGTTTTGAGATCGGCACATCGGAATTCCATTTTGGACATACCGTTGGGTTCGTATCATCATTCTGGATTCGTGGACATATAATTTGTTAGGTTTTGTAGACTTCTATCCTGACACACTTTTCGGTGCAAAGTGTGTCCAACGGCGGACATCATTTTGACCCAAAATTACGGTTTTGTCCCTGTGTCTAAATTGGACTTATGGGTAGGCTATCCTAGCTGATTTGACCGTTCTGGACACGTTGGTGATATTTATTTTATCATCCGACAACATCGGTAGATTTTGATTATGTATTATCCTTAATTTATAATTAATTATTTTTCTGGATATTGTTACTTTCTGGTTTTGAATTTATATATATATTTTAATTGCTATAAAAATCTTGGAAAAATTAGTATAAATTTCTATAATTAGGATCATTTTGGTACTTTACTTTCTATATATTTAAGCTTTTTGTCTATCTCTAAAATTGTTGGAACTTAGTGTACCGTTTGATTTATTTATTGAGTAGTTACAACTTGCAAGTTTTGCGTTGATTTGAGTTGTTATAGTATTGGACCTCACCCCGCGCTAGTGTAAAGATCCTAGGAAGTTAGTTTGTGTATAGTGACACTCCACATTTGACTTTTATGCTAGGTCTCCACTTAGCTTAGTGTCCAGTTAGGAGTCGTGTCTCACCACTAGTGTATTATTGAACATAGCTTAGAACTGAGTTGTATATCATTATTGATAGGATACCGAACATCTATATCTTCGTACTAGTATTCTTGCTTTGCTCGAGGCAAGTACATCTACACACTCATTTACTGTCTTTTAATGCTAGAACATGTATTAACCGAGGTAGCAAGTTAAATCTTCACATGTTACATTAAATTGGTCCCTACCATGCTTAGGACAGTTATCACATCTTCTCATGTTCCTTACTGGTTCTCAGTACATGTTTTACTATGCTTTATACTACTCGAAGTATTCACATGTTTCATATTGTTCCCAGTACCGGCTGTGCTTATATTACTCCCAGTGTCTCTCACATGTTTTTACTGTTCTCGTATCTCTCACATGATAGAATATGGGTTATGGGGAAACTGATAGTAGTGTACGTGATCATGACCCCCCTATAGTAGCGAGCGAGGTCGCATTTTATATGCATACTTTGCCGTAGGCCATTATCTCGCATTTCTGTACGGATGTACACCTATGCTTGTTGACTTGTACGTATGTACATTTTATTTACATGTACCACAGTACATTGTACATCTATTGACCGATCACGTACTTACTACAGTTTTAAACATTACATATACATCTGTCTCTATGACATGTGTATCCTTGCCATGATAGATTATGAGATATACCAGGATTCCAGATATGCCATGTTCCATGTGTTACTATGATATTGTGATCCCAGTTGTACCATGAGGCCATGTTTCTAGTATTTCCCCTTTTATAGACTTATCACACCATGTTTCTTGTTGTACATCTCTTTTATTATATGTTCAGTACTTTAGTTGTAGAGGTTGTACTTGCTCCCGTCCTGACAGGATAACGTTGTAGGTATACTTTCTGAGGAAGAAATGCTATGTGATTCATATTATGGCATTGCTTTTGAGGACCTGGCCTTAGCTCCAGAAGAGGCCCCAGCGGGGAACCTTGCTTAGTTATTTTCATGTGTTTTGAGACTTAGATTTTGGTCTGTACTTATATTTGGATACTGGACTTTGTCTCCAGTTAGATACTTTGGATATGTATTATTAAGTCTGTGTTCATGTTACCTTCGCTTATAGATGCTGTGTTGTGATGAACTTTAAATATGGTTTTAGAACTGTTAGCTGCTTAGATTCTTTATTGTCTATTCTTAGAACAGCTTACTATGCTTTGACCAAGCGTAGGCTGGACATGGCTCGGCCCGGCCCAACAATTTGGGTAACGGGTCGTGACATATTTTTTTGGCGGCCCATGCAGGTCTCGACTTAAGTTGTTTGGTTACGTTATTGTACCAAACATGCCTGCAATTAGGATCTAGGACAACTTGTTAACACTAGGGATAAACATTTAGAACACCTAGAGGATTACTAGGATTGCAACATAGGAGAACTCATCACAGCATAGGATCGATAGCTATAATTAGCCTCTTGTTTGTATTTCAGTGGGTCAATTTAGACCAAGTTTGTACCCTTGGGATGACCCCTGAGGATCTTACTCTAATCTTACCTAGAATTCTGTTTCCACTTGTTTTTGTTTACTCTTCCTTAATTCATTGTTGAAATTGATTTCTGATTTTCGTTGTTGACTTTGATCTTGCATCGTGATAAATTTTGTGGATTAAATTATGATATATCCTGATAAGGTAAATGTCTGCTTTATTTATGGAGTTTAGGTTTATCGCAGCCATATTAGCTGGTATGACAAAAACATAGAACCTGATTTCGGATATATTATCCTATTCATAGAATTTAGATTTTCTCGCAGCCATACCGGTTGGCGTGGCGAGGATTCTAGATAATATGATTATAGGGTGTATACCTTAGTTATGACTCTATCATTTATTGCATCTAGGCTTACTGGTGTGGCGAAAATTCTGGCAACATGATTTCAGGAAGACGTATATGGTTATCAGATCATATCTCAGCTTGGTTCACTTCGTTATGATCGATTGAGCAAGAACAAATTCTTATTATCATTCTTCTCCGTCTTGATCAACTCTGTTCTATCTACATCTACAACTAGAATTACAGGTTCTCTAGGACTCTCCAATAGGATTGCTTTCATGTTATCTTTTGGACATAATTTATTTTTATGTTCCATCTTTCCTATGACTTGACTAAACTCTTCTTCGTTAACCTCTTGAATAATTCTTCTCGTTATAAATCTCGTTGTCTTTGTACCATTCTTGGAGATATTCCAATAAACTTTTCTGTCTTGTTTGACCTTTTAACTTGTTTGGACACTGTTATGGATTGCTTGACCCAGTCTTAGGCCTTGTTACCTTCTACTTGATAGACGACCGAAATAGCCAAACCTTGTTGACTGATCCTGTAGTATAACCATAAATGTATTGTGTGATTGTGATAAATATTTTTCCTAGGGATTGGTTAGATTTAGCTTATAGGACGAGTATAAGTGACTGACTGTAGTAGACTTAGAAACCATTAAGAACAATTGTATTGGTAGTATGACTTGATGATAGGGTATCTAAGGTGGAGAAATGAGATAGTATATTATTGTGACTGTGGATTGAGGATTAGAATCTTGCACTTACAAATTGAGGATTTAACATTTGTAGAATTTTGGTTGGTTACCTATAGCTAATTACATGTGATTAGAGGGTAGATCGATATGTGGATTGATATAGAATAAGTTAGAATGAGATATGATATTGCGTACGAGATCGAAAAAATATCAGTTAAAAAGGCATGGAACAAGACAAAGACATATGTACATTGGTAATTAATAAATCGGGAGTTTTGAAATCGAGGATTTGTATTCGGAGGACTTGTTGAGTAAAAAGAAAGAGGCTCTACGCCAAGAATAAGAATTGAAAGTATAATTTCGAGGAGAAACTGTAGGAAAGGATTGACGATAAATGATGCCAAGGAACCGTGGATTGATGAAATAAGGATACTTAGGATATGATAAGGAAATCCAGTATTTACAATTAAGGTTGGAAATATGATTGATGATTAAGCATTATAGGCTTATAGACATACCCGGAGAATGACCTATAGTTTAGGGTATACATAAATGTTTCATGTTAGTATGGAAGATTCTAAATGATATATGACGTAGTTTATGATAGAAGGACTTTGTTGAACCTGAATCAAAAAGATTGTAAGAAGAAACAGAAGAGATGATTATAAGGATAGCAGATTGAGTATCGTAGCCAGAGCAGCTACATGTTATAGTTTGACCGGTTGGATGATTTTTAATTTCGAGGACGAAATTTTTGTAAGGTGGGTAGGATGTAAGCCCCCTGAATTTCAGGGCTGTTTTAAATTTTTCTAAATGAATTATTATCGATAAATATTTTATTTATTTAATTGTTTTTTATTATTAATGTACCTTTCCATGACTTTGACTTCTGAAGCGTCAGGGATACCAATCTCTGTAAACTCTCTTCACGAGTGTTGAAGTAGAGAAGATTATCTTCGTTTTGATATATCATGTCCTACTTGAATTTATTCCCTTGTGCTCTTTTTGTATCGCGCAAGTTCGGGTCAACTTAGACCGATTAATCGTTGAATAATTATTCCCACTTTTATTTTTGATCTTCGTTTGCACGTTACCGTGGCTTTTAATTTAGGAGCACCAGACCAGTCGTTTTCTCAGAACCAAATTCTCATGAATGATCTACTCGAGACGCTCTCCACCCATGACCTTCGTGTCCCACTCAAACACTCCATTTTGTGCTTTATTTTCTTCGCACAACTTTCGGTTCAATTTAGGCCAATTTATTTTCTACCGTGAAACCTGATTTATTTTCCAATTTAATTTCGGGACCCGACATCGATCCAACCTGTCAACCCAAAGTATGGACGTGGCCCACATGAAGCCTACTCCCCACATGAAACTTGTGTCCCATTTATTGGAGTCCCCGTATGTTATTTATTTACCCATGATTATAAATCCCTATTTTAATTCAATTATTGCGCCCGGTTCGATTTTGACCCGACCCGGTTTGACCGAACCCAGTCCAAGCTCCATGTTACTCTCCATCACCATCACCCTCAGCCTCATTACCCTTGAAAAATACTAAATATTCATTCTACCTATTTGTAATATTTATTGGAAATTCCATTGATTTTAATCTATAGGAATAACCTATTTTTCCTACAAATAAATTCCTAGCCTTTGATTCCCCTCATTTAATCCTCACCATCCATAACACCTCACACCCCACCTTATTTCCCCCCATGTGGTCAGCCGATCTTCCCCTCCCCCTCTCTCTAAATATCCATATTTCTCTCTCTCTCTTCTCTAACACACAACACACACACTCATATAATATATACATAACCATCTCTCTCTCTCTCTCCATAACACACCCCCCTCACCTCCACCTCACAGTAGGAGAACACCCCCCCTCTCTTCAGCCGACCTCTCTCTCTCCCCCTCTCTCAAATATCTCACTCTCTCTCTCTCTCTCTATTCTCACTCTCTCCTTATATTTTTATACACTCACACACATACAAAAGCAAACACAACACACACACACACACATCTCCATCTCTCTCTCCCTCTCACTCGGCCGAACACCACCACCACCCCCTCCATGCTCGGCCGAACACCACCACCTCCATGGCCGAGCTCCTCCCTCTTCTCCTCATCCTCTTCCTCTATTATTTTCCTCTTCCCATCACCCTCACCATCATCTTCCCACCACCGCCACCACCTCCACAAGCCGCCGCCACCACCGCACAGCCCCCCTCGCCGTGCCCCGACGACGCGCCACCGCACGTCGTAGCACCACGCGCCGCAGCAGCAGCTGCGAGCAGTAGCAGCAGCATGCGGCAGTAGCTGCCGCGCCGCCCCCCGCGCGCGTGCATGGGCGCGTGGCGCGCGCCCCCGCAGCCGCCACCAGCCACCGGCGACCCCCTTACCGGCGCGCGACCGCCCCGGCGATCACCCCCTAGCCGCCGCCTTCCTCTCCGACGTGTGAAACACACTATTCGTGCGTTTACGTCGAAATCCCGTCGGCGCGCGCGAGTTTGGAACTCAGAATTCGCGCTCCGTCGCAGCAAGTTCGTGCACGTTTTTCGGGAGATCCGACCGTTGGATCGGTGAACTCTTTGCTCCGTCTCAATCTCGGTATATCTATCTTCACTCCTGTCAATTTTCATCCGTTAATTTCGTCGTTTGATACATCAAAACTGGCCACCAAGTTGACACTTTGAATTGAACTATTTTTGGACAGTTTCGTGGAGCCGACTTCGTCAGCTCGTAACTTCGCCGTCGCAGCTCCGTTTTGCGCACCGTCAGTTCCGATGCACAGCTGGTATAACCATCTTCCTGCCCCTTTAGATTTCATTTCAGTTTGAGCTTGTTAGGTCGATCGAATTTGACGCCAAAGTTGGCCGTCCAAATTCTTTAATTTGCACTTGTAAAATTCTATTTTTGAACCCGGGACTCCGGATTCAATTTCTGACACCACCAGTAGACTCGTGGCGTCGTTCTGGCATGTTTTCATATAAAATTTGCTTGATTTGGAGAACGTGGACCCTGGCACGTATTTCGGTGCAAAATGGGTCCCACTTTTCGAGTCAACGGGTCACTTTGAGTTCGGCTCATCGGAATCCAATTCCGGATATACCGTTGAGTTTGTATCGTCATTCTGGACTCGTTGATATATAATTTGCTGAGTTTTGAAGACATTTGCTCTGGCACGCATTTCCGTGCAAACCGGATACCAAGTGTCGCGTCAACGTATCGTTTCGAGATCGGCACATCGGAATTCCATTTTGGACATACCGTTGGGTTCGTATCATCATTCTGGATTCGTGGACATATAATTTGTTAGGTTTTGTAGACTTCTATCCCGACACGCTTTTCAGTGCAAAGTGTGTCCAACGGCGGACATCATTTTGACCCAAAATTACGGTTTTGCCCCTGTGTCTAAATTGAACTTATGGGTAGGCTATCCTAGCTGATTTGACCATTCTGGACACGTTGGTGATATTTATTTTATCATCCGACAACATCTGTAGATTTTGATTATGTATTATCCTTAATTTATAATTAATTATTTTTCTGGATATTGTTACTTTCTGGTTTTGAATTTATATATATATTTTAATTGCTATAAAAATCTTGGAAAAATTTGTATAAATTTCTATAATTAACGAGGATCATTTTGGTACTTTACTTTCTATATATTTAAGCTTTTTGTCTATCTCTAAAATTGTTGGAACTTAGTGTACCGTTTGATTTATTTATTGAGTAGTTACAACTTGCAAGTTTTGCGTTGATTTGAGTTGTTATAGTATTGGACCTCACCCTGCGCTAGTGTAAAGATCCTAGGAAGTTAGTTTGTGTATAGTGACACTCCACATTAGACTTTTATGCTAGGTCTCCACTTAGCTTAGTGTCCAGTTAGGAGTCGTGTCTCACCACTAGTGTATTATTGAACATAGCTTAGAACTGAGTTGTATATCATTATTGACAGGATACCGGACATCTATATCTTCGTACTAGTATTCTTGCTTTGCTCGAGGCAAGTACATCTACACACTCATTTACTGTCTTTTAATGCTAGAACATGTATTAACCGAGGTAGCAAGTTAAATCTTCACATGTTACATTAAATTGGTCCCTACCATGCTTAGGACAGTTATCATATCTTCTCATGTTCCTTACTGGTTCTCAGTACATGTTTTACTATGCTTTATACTACTCGGAGTATTCACATGTTTCATATTGTTCCCAGTACCGGCTGTGCTTATATTACTCCCAGTGTCTCTCACATGTTTTTACTGTTCTCGTATCTCTCACATGATAGAATATGGGTTATGGGGAAACTGATAGTAGTGTACGTGATCATGACCCCCCTATAGTAGCGAGCGAGGTCGCATTTTATATGCATACTTTACCGTAGGCCATTATGCCGCATTTCTGTACGGATGTACACCTATGCTTGTTGACTTGTACGTATGTACATTTTATTTACATGTACCACAGTACATTGTACATCTATTGACCGATCACGTACTTACTACAGTTTTAAACATTACATATACATCTGTCTCTATGACATGTGTATCCTTGCCATGATAGATTATGAGATATACCAGGATTCCAGATATGCCATGTTCCATGTGTTACTATGATATTGTGATCCCAGTTGTACCATGAGGCCATGTTTCTAGTATTTTTTGTTTTATAGACTTATCACACCATGTTTCTTGTTGTACATCTCTTTCATTATATGTTCAGTACTTTAGTTGTAGAGGTTGTACTTGCTCCCGTCCTGACAGGATAACGTTGTAGGTATACATTCTGAGGAAGAAATGCTATGTGATTCATATTATGGCATTGCTTTTGAGGACCTGGCCTTAGATCCAGAAGAGGCCCCAGCGGGGAACCTTGCTTAGTTATTTTCATGTGTTTTGAGACTTAGATTTTGGTCTGTACTTATATTTGGATACTGGACTTTGTCTCCAGTTAGATACTTTGGATATGTATTATTAAGTCTGTGCTCATGTTACCTTCGCTTATAGATGCTGTGTTGTGATGAACTTTAAATATGGTTTTAGAACTGTTAGCTGCTTAGATTCTTTATTGTCTATTCTTAGAACAGCTTACTACGCTTTGACCAAGCGTAGGCTGGACATGGCTCGGCCCGGCCCAACAATTTGGGTAACGGGTCGTGACAGCGCCTTTCCTCTCTCTCTCGAATGCTACTGGAAGATCAGAACAGTGTTAAAGAACATGTCTGAAATCTCTGTTTACTTGTGTTAAAAAAACACTTCGTAAACTTTCTGTGGTGGCTTCTCTTTTTTTTTCTGTTTATACTCAGCCTTGAGAGAGAGGATGCCTTATATAGGCCCTGCAGCAACTGTTCAGTTGTCACAAAGTTAGGGACGTGGTAAAAACTACCCTGAACATGTAGCAACCGCCCAGAACATGCAAACGCACGTTCTGCTGCAAGTTGCGCCAACTGCGCACACCCCGCGCTCCTTGCACTTTGTGCGACTGACGTGCTAAGTTTATGATTTTCGATCTACTTGTAGAAGCAAGCCCTGTAGAAAATCCGAGAGAGGGAACGAGAGCCTAGGGCCCTGTAGAAAATTCGAGAGAGGGAAATGAGCTCACATTCTCCCTCCCCATCTCCTCCTCCCTTTCTAACTAGGTTTATGATTTTGGATCTAGGGTTAGGGTTTTGGAGTTGGGGGAAAGGAAGGAGAAGAAGAGGAGAGTGTTAACTTGCTGAACTAGAGTTAGGGTTTTAGAGTTGGGGGAGAGGAGGGAGAAGAAAGAAGGAGAAGGAGAAGACCAGAAGGTTTTGGGGGAGAGGCGAGTTTTTTGTTGAAGCGCGGGCTATAGCAAGGATTTTGCCAAAAATTAAACTTAAAAAATATTACAAGTTTGCCACCGCTCTAAAATATTAATAACGTTTTGTTTTATAAACGTTATAAAAAGTCCAGAATTACCCCAAACCGTCATAGAAAAAAAGTATTTCGAACTTTGTTATCAGGCGTCATCAATACGCTTTGTCGAGCGTTATTAATAGACCTTTTTGTTGTAGTGATGGTTGATATATAAGTCAACTCTCCCCTCTCTCTCTCTCTCTCTCTTCATTACTTTCATTTATTTCTTCTTTTTCTCCATTACTCCTCTCCACCTACACCCAAGAAACCCTAGGCAAGTGTAACTTGCTTCATGATGGATCTCAAGTTTCTTTGTTCTATTCTCTTTCTTACTTGATTCTAAGCCTCTTTAGAACTTGGTATTTTTGTTTTTGTTGGGTACATTTTTGTAGATCTAAGTTTTGATCTTTTTTTATTTTTCTTGGTTTTGATCTATTAAAACTTGGTATTTCCTAAAACCAGTTGTCTAGGTTGTTGGAAATCTCGTTCTACCCAGTTTAGACCATTGGAAGTCCCGATTCTGACTTGTTTTGAGGAAGTTATGGCCATTTTAGTTCATGGGTTCCTTGATGTCATTCTCGGTCTGTTGGAGAAGATGAGCACTGGACGTGCGCCTTTTGGCGCAGACCCATCTGCCTAAGCACGTGCGTAGCTTGGCGCAATGCCATTCCTGCTCTAGCGCCTATTGGCCTAGGCGCACTTTGGCCCTGGTGCCTATTGGCCCAAGCGCACTTGGCCCTGGCGCCTATTGGCCCAGGCGCACTTTGGCCCTGGCGCCTATTGGCCCAGGCGCACTTAGGCCATGGCGCCTATTGGCCCAGGCGTATTCGGGCCCTGGCACCTATTGGCCCAGGCGCACATTCCCTGGCACCACTTGACTAGGCGCCACCTATCACCTTCCTAGCGCCACCTGACCAGCGCCACTTGGTTGCCTTGATACCCCTTGCCCTTACCCCTATGCATGTCCTCCTAGTTTTTGTTGTAAATGCTTGTGATCTTGCATGTATCTTGTACTCGGCCTAACTTGCGATGACTCGACTTGATAATTTGTTGAGCATGAGTATGACTTGCTAGTATTGATCTTGACTTGAACATGATAAGATGACCCCTTCTCGACATGACATGATAGTGGCATGTCGAGGCGCACTCTTGACAAGTAATAAGTAAACTTGATATGTCATGAATAATCTTGATAGTGGTCCGTCGAGGCACACTCCTGATAAGTACTCTTGACATGACAAGTAACTTGACATGACATGTATAATCTTGAAGCGCTGTTACGACAGCTACCCTGACTTTCTAAGTAACTCTTGTCTTGACACCGTGGTTGATTCTTTTGATTGTGCCTGTACAAGCTACATGTCTCATCTTGCATCATGTCTAGGACATGGATTCCTAGTTACCACGGTCAGGAATTTATAATGAATCTGACTAGGTTAATGACTAGATTGATCAAGTAGTCCATATAGAGAGATTTTTCCAGTTATAGGCGATCCCGTTATCCTGGCCACACCTGAGGGACTTGTAGCCTGCCGACGAATATGGCACATTTCTAGCTCACTGTCATGTGGAACACTTCTTAAAAACATAAGTACTGAAAGTACACCAGTAATCTTGATAACTCTTGTAAACCACCTCGCCTGGATAACCTGGATAGGTACAGGGCTTGTGACTGCGGGAACATCTCAACTGTATCTTGCTAGTAACTAGGCCCGTGATAACCCTAGTTAGATAATGATAGCAAGCCATAGGACTTGATTGGCCGTACATGAATGCTTGTCTCGTTATTAGCATGGAAATTATATTCGGCCCTTGTTTTCCTAATGCAAGCTATTATTTTATTCTAATCCTGTCTTCATGTTACTTAATCATGTTCATTTATGTATTCTTCTATTTAATTATCTTCTGGTTTTATTTCCTTAATGAAGCCTCCCTTGTGGCACTTGCTCTTCTGGGTTCTGACCCAGCTGGTTTTGTATGGCCAGATTTTGGAGTAGCACCCGAGGATCTTTCTACCTTCCAGCCAGATGGTGAATACCAGACGTAATCCTGGCAACGAGTGGGTTTCTTATTTTGCTCTCCCACTCTATTATAAATTTTTTTTTTGAGACGTTTAGCCGCCGAACAAGTGTTAGCTCGTGTTGAAACTTAATTTCTGTTTGCCTAAGGGCTGTAACATGATTGACAAATCTTAGGGTTGATCATGTATGACTTAACTCTTGCTAGTCTCGCATTTTGTATGACTAGCATGATCATCATAATATGTAATGTTTGGGACGCCTTACTTTGTATGTCTGATGATCTAACATCTTGTACATTTATTTGCTTGCTTGAGATTGAGACACTAGGCTTGTTCTTGACCATAGAGATTGATGGATTGTAGTTTAACTTTCATGTATCTAGACAGCCGTGACCATAGTACGAGGTGGGTTGCACTTCAATGTATGAAGCTGGCTATGTCTGTCTTCCGCTCTCCAATATTCTGGTTCTGGGGCGTGACAGTGTAGAGAATAAAAAGTTAGCTATATTGAACTTGACATGTTGAGAAGTGTAGACCTGGTTGGTAGTAATATCTATACAATGATAGCCATTATGTTGTGATCTGTAAAAAGACACATTCCAGAATCTTGAGTCATGCCCTGGTCCCAAATATGGGGCCATGCCATATGCCAATGCTTAGCTAATACTACTACAAAGGATCCAACCCTACTGGATCCACCGAGACGTACTCCGCTATATACAAGTGAACTCTAGTCCAAGATTACTATATGTAATTACGCAGGTAAACTAGTCTCCTCCATGAATACAATAATCAAGAACACACATTAAAATAGATGCAAAGTTTGATTAATATACATGCTGGAAGTAGAAAGACACTAATAAAATAGATCCAACATAGTACAAGTCTAAATAAAGTCTAACAGGAACAAACTCGTGAATATAAGTGTTGAAATAAAAGCAAGTACATAAAGATAACCAGATCCAAGTATCTGCTATCTAGATAACATACACGGATCCCGTAGAAAAAGTCCTAGCGTTGATTAGGGTACTTTTCTGGATAGTCCTTTTTGCCTTCTCGATCGGGGCAACTCCTGAATAGCCTTTCGGTCCGTACTCCTCTGGGTAGATCTTCTTACCTATGTCTGGAAGGGAACTAGGTCATCAAAGGGACGCAATAAGATACACAATATCATATTGAAAGTAAAATAATACATATATAACTCTAATACTCTCTGAGATCATAGGGTATATCAAGACTAACAAGCTAAGTGAAATGCAAGTTATGGACAACGTTTGCACGCGTGGACTATATCACGAGTAGCACTCGACATGTAAAATTGAGAACCTATGATCTAATATGCGTCATGGCAAATCCAAGAGTAAACACAAATAATTCATGAGCCCAAGAAATCAACGCTGAAATGGAAAATCATGCTCGATGATCTCAAAGGTCTCGACAATGAGTCAGATACGAAGGAACATGCCTAAATATAAACACAAGTAACTGTGTTTAGTGGCTATATTTGTATCCATGGGATACAACAATATCTCTAGTCAAGTGCTACAAGCACAAGTACTATCTACGAAAACATCGAGCCTGATTGACACTAATGGTCTATTATACCTGAGTCTGACTCGAATATAAGAGCCTCGACAATAAGCTAATAACACTGGTTAACTATACTAAACATGATACTATATAAAATGAATTACAATTAGCAAAGTTTTCTTTCCTAATCCGTGTTTGAGAAGAGTCGAAATGTTGGACACGATAATCGATAACCATTGATCATTAGCCAAATCTTGAGCTGAGAGTATCCATACATCCAAAATTCTATATATAATTACTATGCAACATACAATAATCCAAAATCTTTTAATGGCTTAAATTCACCTTATGAGTTAAAAATATTCGGGCCCCACGTGACACAAAAAGGGAAAAGTTAGAACATATATATCCTAAATGATAAAGTGATATGTCAAACAATACTACAACGATACCACAAACTCATAGATACCTAGGATTCACAATTCGAGCTGCATATTATAAAAAAAAACGTGAAACTGGCTGGCTAATGGGCCCTACGGATGGCATTCCGAAGCAGTTTCTCAGAAATGGATGAAAGTACCAACACATGGGTAATTTAATAATACAAATCTAACGGTGTAAGTTTACAATCTGATGGGTGCATGAAAGTTCTGTACCCGAGTCGACGTGATTGAAATACAAAAGTAAAGTAGATACATATCAAATTCTCTACGCTCAGTCGAAGATTCTTGAATCTGTTAAGTCGTACACATTGGGACGCAACACATGCATCAAAAAATAGATGCAACATCCAAAAGCATTTGTTAACTACGAAAGAGAGGGAAGAAAGGATAGAGAAAGATTTGTTTAGTTAAGAAAAAAAGTAATTTGTTAACTAATATTAGTTAGTTAATAGTTAATTAGAAAAAAAACTAATTAGTTTAGTTAGTTAATAATTAAATTAGTTAATAAGAAACCTAATTAATTAGGGAATTAATTTATTTAAATAAATAAATATTTATAATAGTAATAGTTATAACTAATGATAATAAAAAGGATTTTAAGGAAAAGTAAATCCAGAGCAGGGGGTTTATTTTTTGGCAATAGCGTGTTTGTAATATAATACCCTAACTTACACATCCAAAAGCACGAATGTTTTAGCAGGATGGAGTTATTCCAAAGAGACAGAAGAAGGAAGATTCCTAACTTAGGAGAGGAGATGGAAGGTGGTTAGTGAAAAATACTGCAATCGATACTTCTTCGACCCATAAGTTTAGTGATGCGTGAGAGGTAGCGAGAAGAATCATGGTCATAGGTTCCGAGGACATGAGCAATGATGGTTGATCCTATATTGACAATATAGAGTTGCAATTCATCACCCCCCATCACTTTGAAGATGTTGGATACTGCAGTGAAAATAATTGTGAATATTATTCAAAAAGGTTTGAAAATGTGTAATGACTTCATGTTTATGTTTCACAGGATATAACCAAGAATACTATGTGAAATCATCAATAAAAAATCACATAGTACTTTTTTATTTGATCCTAAGAATGAAAGGACTTTTACATTTGGATGACCCATGCAACCAGTTATGCCATAGATCATCGATCATACACAACAACAAGAGCACAAGAGGAAGATTGGTGAAAAGATATGGAATAGTGACCATCTCTACTTGGGCCTTGAAAGTGAGGAATATATAATGTAAGTCAGAGTTAAACCAAACATTGGGATCAAATGTGAAAAGAACATTATTATCTTGGGAAGATTTATGAAATGCCCAAAAACTAAAAAAGTTTTATGTAAAACCCACCGCTAAAAAAACTTTCATCGCGTGCCTAGAATTAGAGAAACTTATCCAAAGCGGGTTCCAAATGACCCTTTTGCCCTTCCTTTTAATTTATTGGAAACACCCACAAAACTGCTCTTAAAAAATGTTTCAATACTCCATCTTCTTCCATACGCTGCTCACTTTCGAATCTAGGTTTTCTCCTCAAAAATCTTCAAAAACTCGTCGAAAAATTTCGGAAAGACCGGGACGAACGACAAAAGTGCTAAAACGGAGGTCCAAACATCATTTTTTTACGAATCTAAAATTTCGGAAGGCCGTCTAACTGTGAGGCTGTTACTTTCAGTCTCCTCGACGATACGCTCATTTTGCGACAAACGGGACCTCGTTTCGACCTCCCAGTCAAAAGTTATGGCCCTCCAAAGTTTCAGCTAACCATAAAATGCAGGAGAATGACATTCTCGGTCTTAATTTACACGGAGAATGACCATTCTCCGTCTTAATTAGGACGGAGAATGACATTCTCCGTCTTAATTTACACGGAGAATGGTCATTCTCCGTCTTAATTAGGACGGAGAATGACATTCTTCGTCTTAATTTACACGGAGAATGGTCATTCCAGTGTTAAAATGCAGGAGAATGACCATTCTCCGTGTTAGAAACACGGAGAATGCCATTCTTCGTGTTAAATGAAACGGAGAATGTCATTTTCCGTGTTAAATAAAATGAAGAATGGCATTCTCCGTCCTAATTAAGACGGAGAATGGCCATTCTCCGTGCTAAATTAAACGAAGAATGACCATTCTCCGTCTTAATTAGGACGGAGAATGCCATTCTCCGTGTAATTTATCACGGAGAATGGTCATTCTAGTGTTAAAACGCAGAAGAATGACCATTCTCCGTGTTAGAAACACGAAAAATGCCATTCTCCGTGTTAATTAGGACGGAGAATGCCATTCTTCGTCTTAAATAAAACGGAGAATGTCATTCTCCGTCCTAATTAAGACGGAGAATGACATTCTCGGTCCTAATTAAGACGGAAACGGAGAATGTCATTCTCCGTGTTAATTAGGACGGAGAATGGCATTCTCCGTCTTAAATAAAACGGAGAATGGCATTCTCCGTCCTAATTAAGACGGAGAATGCCATTCTCCGTCCTAATTAAGACGGAGAATGGTCATTTCCAGTGTTAAAACGTGTAATTTAGTTTTTTCAGGAATAAAGAGTTTCGTTCTTCTTTCAAAGCGATGATAATTCTTATGGAAAAGAAGAAGAAAGATCTTCTCTCCACAATTGAAGATCTGAGTTCAAATGTCTCCACGATGAAGATGATGATGATGGTGATGATGATGACGAGCGATGATCTGAGTTCGACTGAAGAAAAACACACCGAACTACGAACGATCTTTGCGATCTCTGCTTAATATGAGAGCAATGGAATTCAGATTTCCCGTGAAGAAGAAGAAGACGAAAATCGCAATCCAGATCTGAGTTTTTTGAATTCAAATACATATAGATGACCAATTCGCGCGGAGGGGTAGTTTCGGTATTATAAAAATAGCAGTTTCTAGCTGGTGGCATCTAAAAGGGAATCTTGGAATATTTAACGTGAAAATACTTAATTCTGGGTATTTCATAAAACTTATCCAGCGGGTGGGCATTTCATAAAAGCCCACCCCGAAATTGAGTTTCTCAGCAATTTCCAGTATTATCTTTGGTAAACAGCAACATAAAGGAGATTTTTTGCATAACTGAAACATGATAAACATTTTGTAAAATAAGTGTAGGTGAACCCAATTTTAGAGGAATATTATTATTATTATTATGAGATACGTGAAGAGGCGAAGTACAGTTTTCCAATAAGTAGGAAAGTATATATTTGCAGTGTGAGGGGTACATTGTTGCATCTGATTTGAATGTCCCGTCATATGATGTGTGGCTCAAGTATCTGGGTACTAGTCGAGGTCGTGTTTGAGCCATATGAAGACGAGAAAATGGATTATGGAGCGGTTGAGTCGTAAAGCATTAAGAAAAGGAAGGAACATAGTACGGTAAATTAAGCAGATTTGAAGGAAAGAGGGGCAGGATTTCCTGAAAAAGGAGCATGGTTGTTCCAATGGTTGCCTTTGTTCATATCTTGAGTGTGATTACGGTTGTTGGCGTTTCCTGAATTAGAAACATACGTTCCAGTTATCGCAAAAAGAGCCATCGAAGGTGGTATAATAGTTGAGTGAAAGATCAGGGCGATGGGCGCACAAATTTTTATACAATGGCAATGGAGGAATACTAAGAATAGTGGCGACAATCATCTCATAACCACTACAAGGGCCACGTAAGATATACGTGACAACAAGGTCAGAGTTCGTGGCATGTTCATCAACAGAGATGAGTGTGTTACATGTGTGGCCCCAATTATATATATATATATATATATATATATATATATATATATATATAACAGGATGAAATACATATCTTACTTAGGCCAGAAAAACTAATATGAGATTAACATACTGTCTTTAATGTATGAAAATGTACTGTAAAGAAGTAAAATGTGAAAAATTATACCGAGCTTAGTTCTTTATAAAGTTCTCTACTACCATTAACAAAGACATGCCACTATTAAGTAATGCTTTTGCTTACTTGAATGGCCTGCTCGTGCGGTTTGGCCATAAATATTCCTACCTCCTTGTCACGGACTTAGTATTTTTGCTAGCACTTCGTCCCGTGCGGCGCACTGTCTTTCTCCTCAAAGACTCGTACAAGCCTTCCCAACCCGACTTAGCTAGATCGCTAAGAAAACTAGAATAGTGGAGCAAAGATGGACTCGTAAGGATCTCTTTATTAACTTGGAGAATGCTTACAATTTTTAGGTGGTGAGGAACAAATGAAAGCCTCCCCTTTTTATAAGTGCTCATAGAGCAATACAAGAAAAGTCCTGGAAGGAATATTCCAAGGATTATTACTTTCTACCATAACTGGAATGGCATATTCCAGGTTTATTCTCTAGCAACATAAAAGAAAACTTCAAGGGCCTTCCAGAAGCTTCTTGGGCCTCATAGAACGATCTTGGGCCTTCCGGAGAGATCCACAATCTTCTAGAGCCTTCCGCCATCTTCTAGAATGTTCTGGAAGCTTTTCGCATAACCTTGGTCCGTGAAAAGGTTATGCAACTGGGCCTCGGGCGAGGTGCAACATTTGGGACGTTACATTCTCCCCCACCTAAGGCGTTGACGCCCTCGTCAACCATGCTCGCTGAGAAACGCCTGGTTCTCGGCTTCGAACTAATGCAGCGTATCAGCACGTTCCCAGCTAGACTCGCCGTAAGGAAAGCCTTTCCACTGGATGAGGTACTCCACATACGGGGACACGCCTCGTCGCCGAATGGTCCTCCTGTCCAGCACGGCTTCCACCTCCTTGTCGAAGGAAGTCGTCATGGTCGCCGTTGGTCGCTTCGGAACTCCTCGTTGGGGATCCTCCAAGTCTGCATGGTACGGCTTCAAGCAACTTGCATGAAAGGCTGGATGAATTTTCAGCTTGGCAGGGAGTTCAAGCTTGTAGGCCACCTTGCCTACCTTCTTGAGCACGGAGAAGGGGCCTTCATACTTCCGGATTAGTCCTTTGTGCACCTTGCGGAACACCTTGAACTGTTGCGGTTGTAGCTTCACCAGCACCATGTCCCCCTCCTTGTACTCAACCGGCCTTCGCTTCGCGTCAGCCCACTTCTTCATCTTCCTCGCGGCCTTCTCCAGAAATGCCTTAGCAATGTCTGCCTTCGCCTTGAAATTTGAAGTGAACTGGTTGGCCGCGGGGCTTCTACTCGAGGACCCCGCACTCAGCGTGTGCGGGGCAAGCGGTTGGCGACCCATCACCAACTCGAATGGACTGCTGTGCAACGACTCGCTCCGTTGAAGATTGTAGCAGAACTGAGCGACGTCGAGGTGATGCACCCAATCCCTCTGGTTGGCACTCACAAAGTGCCGCAAGTACTCCTCGAGTAGCGAGTTGACCCGCTTGGTCTGCCCGTCCGTCTGCAGGTGGAAACTGGTCGAGAAGTGTAAGTCCGTCCCGAGTATTTTGAACACTTCCGTCCAGAACTTTCCCGAGAAGCGGGGGTCTCGGTCGCTGACAATGTTGACCGGGATGCCCCAGAACTTCACCACGTGGCTGATGAACAGTCGTGCGGCCTCCTCTGCTGTGCAGTCCGTCGAAGCAGCAATGAAGGTCGCATACTTTGAGAATCGGTCCACCACCACGAGAATGGACCCAAGCGCCCCCACTTTCGGCAGGGCGGAGATAAAGTCCATCGAAATGCTCTCCCACGGCCGACTCGGCACGGGAAGAGGCTCCAGCAGGCCCCCGGGCTTCTGATGATCCACCTTGTCCTGTTGGCACACAAGACAAGTGCGAACATAGTCCTCCACATCCTCGCGCATGCGAGGCCAGTAGTATGCGGCCTCCAGTAGCGCCAAGGTTCGCTTCTGTCCCGGATGTCCAGTCCACTTTGTGTCATGGCACTCCTTGAGTAGCTGTCTCCGCAAGCCACTCCACCTAGGCACGACCACCCTGTCGCCCTTGGTGTAGAGAAGTCCATCTTTCAGCCAGAACCTTCTCGTCTTGCCCTCCTTGGCACTCCTTGGCAAGCTTCACTATGGCCAGTGTTAGTGGGTCCTCCATGATTCCCACTCGAACACGGTCCAAAATGTCTCCCTTGAGCAAGCACACAGATGCGAGCTCGGCCTTCCTGCTAAGCGCATCGGCCAACTGATTTTTCTTGCCGGGTTTGTACTGCAACACCATGTCGAACTCGGCTAGAAAATCTTGCCATCTCGCCTGCTTCGGAGATAGCTTCTTCTGGGACTGGAAGTAGCTCGTGGCAACATTGTCCGTCATGACCACGAACTTGGTACCGAGGAGGTAGTGCCGCCATGTCCTCAAGCTATGCACGACCGCGGTCATCTCCTTCTCCTGCACCGTGTAGCGCCGCTCAGTGTCATTCAGCTTGCGGCTCTCGAACGCGATGGGGTGTCCTTCCTGCACCAACACCCCACCGATGGCGAAGTCGGACGCGTCCGTGTGCACTTCGAACGCATTGGAGTAGTCCGGTAGAGACAAGACCGGCTCCTCCGTCACAGCCTGCTTCAGTGTCTCGAATGTCTCATCGCATCGGGGCGTC
Organism: Iris pallida; assembly: GCA_029216955.1. Classification (NCBI taxonomy): domain Eukaryota; kingdom Viridiplantae; phylum Streptophyta; class Magnoliopsida; order Asparagales; family Iridaceae; genus Iris; species Iris pallida. The sequence goes on from JANAVB010027598.1 coordinate 10,626,117, forward strand.
CAGCTCCACGCCCGATCCTTCCGCAGCAGATCGGTCAGAGGCGCTGCGATGGCGGAATATCCTCGGATGAACCGCCGGTAGTAGTTCGCCAAGCCAAGGAACGATCGCAGCTCCGTCGGCTTGGTGGAAGCCTCCCACTCCCGTATGGACTGGACCTTTGCGTCGTCCATCCATATCTTGCCATGCCCGATCCAGTGTGCTAAGAACGACACCTCTTCTTGTGCGAATGAGCACTTCTCCCGCTTGACGAAGAGTTCGTTCTCCCTTAGCACCTGGAAGACAGTCTTCAAATGCTCGATGTTCTCCTCCATCGTGTTTGAGTACACGACGATGTCGTCGAGGTAGACCACGACGAACCGGTCCAGGTAGGGATGAAAGAGCTTGTTCATCAAAGTATAAAAAGTCGCAGGAGCATTTGTTAGACCAAAAGGCATAACCATAAACTAATATGTGCCATACCTCGTCATGCATGCCGTCTTAGCCTCGTCGCCCTCCGCAATCCGGACTTGATAATACCTCGAGCGCAGATCAAGTTTGGAGAAGTATCTCGCGCCTCCCAATTGGTCGAACAAGTCCGCCACCAACGGAATGGGATATTTGTTCTTGACGGTTACCTTGTTTAGTGCACGATAGTCGATGCACAAACAAAGGCTTCCGTCCTTCTTCTTCTGGAATAGCACCGGTGCACCATACGGGGCCGTGGACGGTCTGATGAATCCCGCGTCTAGCAGCTCCTTGAGTTGCTTCTTCAACTCGTCCAGCTTGGGCGAGGCCATGCGATATGGAGCCATGGCGGGCGGCTTCGTGCCCGGCTCCAACTCGATGGCATGGTCTACCTCCCTCCACGGAGGTAGCCTCTTTGGCAACTCCTTTGGCATGACGTCCCCGAACTCCGCAAGGACGTCATCGATCTCAGGCGGAAGATCCCCCTGCACGGGCGCCTCCTCCGACTTGAGCACAGCAAGGTAAGTCATCTCTCCGTACCGCATCCCCTTCTTGAGTTGTAATACGGAGAGAGCCTTCCCCTTCCACTACCAAATTACAGTATTTTAGCGACGGCCATTTAGCGACGGAAATTTTTCGTCGCTATTACCGTCGGATCACCGACGGATTTGTGACGGAATACCGACGGAAAGCAGTGGACAAATTTTTTTATTTTTTTATGTCCATATCCGTCGCTACGCCGTCGATAGGTCGTCGGCCAAGTAGCGACGGTTTTATATCCATCGCTAGAACGTCGCATATTTTGGCGACAAAAGCCTAAAATATTGGCGCGAGATTTACTGACGACTTAGCGACGGAATAATCCGTCGCTACTCCGTCGCTAATTTCTGTACCCTAACTTAAATTGAACCGACGGGAGAGAAATTTTCATCCCCCCAAAACACTCTCTCTCTTCCCTCTCCCTCTCTCCGACGATCTCCCTCTCTCCGACCGGCGATCTTCCTCTCTCTCTCTAAGGTATGCTCTCTCTCCCCCATCTCTCTCTCTATCTCCCTCTCTCTCTCTCTCTCTTTTACGATTTGGAGGGTTGGGGGGCTGTCGTAGTGGTCGGAGAGGGTGTGGGGCAGGGGGGTTTCGGGTACGGGGTGGGGTGGTCGGGGCAAGGGTGGAGTGGGGTGGTCGGGGGCAGGGGGGTCGGGGAGGGGGTCGGGCAGGGGTGGGGGGGTGGTCTGGGCAGGGGGGGTTCGGGTAGGGGGTGGGGTGGTCGGGGCAAGGGTGGGGTGGGAGAGGGGGCAGGAGGGGTCGGGGAGGGGGTCGGGCAGGGGTGGGGGGGTGGTCTGGGCAGGGGGTGGGAGAGGGGGTCGGGCAGGGGTTGGGGGAGGGTCGGGCAGGGGTTGGGGGGGTCGGGGCAGGGGGGGCAGGGGGGTGGGAGAGGGGGTCGGGCAGGGGTTGGGGGGGTCGGGCAGGGGTTGGGGGGGTCGGGGCAGGGGGGCGTAGGAGGGACTCTGGAGTCCCCGCGCAGGAGTCCTCCTCCTCCTCTCCCACAGACACACACACACACACGGACACACACACACACGGACACACACACACAGACACACACACACACACGGACACACAGACACACACACACACACAGACACACAGACACACACACACACACGGACACACACGGACACAGACACACGGATACACACACACACAGACATATATATATATATATATATATATATATATATATATATATATATATATATATATATATTATTAATAAATTACTTAAAATTATGCCTATATATATATATATATATATATATATATATATATATATATATATATATATATATATATATATATATACACACACACACAGACACACGTTGTGAAGTCTAGTATATATATTTGATTAGCTAAGGTAGAAGTTTAGCCTAATTAATGTTAGTTTTGACAGAGTTGACTTGGACTCCTAATTTGACCTAGAACTAGCCTAGTTGACCTATTTGTATTTCGATTGATATCATATGAATAGTTTGCCTAAGATTTGATTGGGTTGGTTTTAATGTGTGGGTAAATTAGTTTACCTTATTTTAGAGTATGACTACGTAGCTAGTGTGTAGAGTAGTATATGGTTACTAGATCCTAGTGTAGAGTAGTATGTAGAGGAGTATGGCTACTAGTGATATATAGATATGTAGGTCCATGTGTATCTGTATCGGACTATCGCTATCGGTATCGAACTATCGCTATCGGTATCGGACTATCGCTATCGGTATCGAACTATCGGTATCGATCGAACTATCGGTATCGGACTATCGCTATCGGTATCGGACTATCGCTATCAGTATCGACCGTATATACTTAGTATCGGGCGTAGCGGATTAGTATCGATCAGTATATTGGTTTGGGTTAAGATCAAGGTTCAAAGTATCGGTATCGGAATAGTAGGCCGAATAGGAGGCCGAGATAGTCGAATGAGAAGAAGGAAAGAAGGGAGGAGCAGATGGGTCCAGAGCCATGGTGGAGGAGGAGAAGTAACATGAGAGCAGTTTCCGCCGTAACATCTCCTGGCTCTGCTGGCAACTGAAGTCCAGATGCTACAAAGGACGATCCTTCGCTGAAATCGACTACAACACCCATCAGTTCAAGTTCATTCCTATATGAGTAGATTCCAATGCCATAGAAGCCATCAGTTTGTTGACCTTCCTCTATGGCATTGGAATATACTCATATAGGAATAAACTTGAACTGATGGGTGTTGTAGTCGATTTCAGCGAAGGATCGTCCTTTGTAGCATCTGGACTTCAGTTGCCAGCAGAGCCAGGAGATGTTACGGCGGAAACTGCTCTCATGTTACTTCTCCTCCTCTACCATGGCTCTGGACCCATCTGCTCCTCCTTTCTTCCCTTCTTCTCATTCGACTATCTCGGCCTCCTATTCGGCCTACTATTCCGATATGCGTTTGATACGGTCTACCTAACCTATATACTGATACTAATCTGATACTCTCTGATATTAAGTACATCCGGCTTACTAGCTAGCGGATCCACCAGTTACATGATTATATACTAATTATGTTAGATTGTGATACTAAGTAGCCTCGTCGTAGGCCTAGCGTGTTATCCACAAGTTTAGTTTTTCTTACGATATGAGTATCGGTATCGGGCTATTAATTCTTATGTTTAGTTTGTCTTACGATACAGATATTTACATCAAATTGAGCATGAATCGTTACTTTGTTGATCGTACATGGATGTACAAACGACAACACGAGAGCAGAATTGGTGTGAGTGACGATTTTCAGGCAGGTGTGGAAGTATTTCTTAAGTATGCCATGAGCAAAACTCAGTACATGGACGATAACAAAATTAAGTGTCCATGTGTTAATTGTCACAATAGACGTTTCGAAGAAGTGATGACTGTGAGAGATCATTTGACCCGTAAGGATTTCGTACGTGATTACGGCCTGTGGTCATCGCAAGGTGAATTATATTCAGAAAGACAGGCTGCAGAAGCTGGTACTTATGCTTTTGATGATAATGCTGCAACGGATGTCCTCGAAGACGACGGATGCTCTGTGGATTATGGAGACATGCAGAACCTTGCACGAGATATGGTGTATGCTGCGGCAGGGCCTAATTTTGATCCGGAGGATCCTAATCCCGAGGCAAAGGAGTTCTATGATATGTTTAAGGACGCAGATACTCCTCTATATCCTGGTTGTGAGACTCATTCCGCACTGTCAGTGATGATGCGGTTGTTGAACATAAAGTCTGATTTTAACTTGCCACAAGCTTGCTATGATCGGATCACACAATTAACTAATGAGGTGTTACCGAAGGAATCAAAAGAGCTCCCAAGAAACTTCTACAAGTCAAAGATGATGGTCCGACAACTGGGACTGGGGTACGAGAAGATAGATTGCTGTCGCAACGGATGCATGTTGTATTGCAAAGAGAATTGCGTATTAGAAAGTTGTTGGTTCTGTAATGCGGATCGTTACAAGACAGTACAGGAAAAAGGAAAGTCAACTAGAAAATGACGTCCTTACATGTATATGCATTACTTGTCGATCACGAAGCGCTTACAGAGGATGTATATGTCTCTGAATACAGCAGAACACATGACGTGGCACAGTGAAGATCGCATAAAGGACGAAGGAGAATTGTCACATCCTTCGGATGGGGAGGCGTAGAAATATTTTGATTTGTGTCATCCAGATTTTGCTGCAGAGCCTAGAAATGTACGCCTGGCGCTATGTTCTGATGGCTTCGCCCCTTTCGGACAGTCGGGATCTCAATACTCATGCTGGCCGGTCATTCTTACCCCTTACAATCTGCCACCATGGATGTGTATGAAGACTCCTTATATATTCTTGACAGCTATCATACCCGGTCCCAAAAATCCGACAAAGAACATCGATATATATTTACAGCCGTTGGTGGATGAGCTGAAACAGTTGTGGGAGATCGGCGTCACGACCTATGATATTTCCAGAAAACAAAACTTTCAGATGAGAGCTTCACTCATGTGGACAATCAATGATTTTCCAGCATACGGTATGCTGTCGGGATGGAGTACGCACGGCAACATGTCTTGTCCGATATGTATGGAAAATAGTAAGGCGTTCCGCCTTAGACATAGAGGAAAAACTTCTTTCTTTGACTGTCACCGTCAATTTCTGCCAACGAGACATCCTTGGCGAAAGAACAAGGACGCGTTCAGATATGGAAAACAAGAATTTTCTGAACCTCCTGCCAGATTGTCAGGATACGATATTTGGGAAGATGTAAAGTATTTGCACATCGCAATGGAAGATCCATCGAACAATCGTGTCGAGGGGTTCGAACAAAGCCATAACTGGACCAAACGGAGTATCTTCTGGGACTTGCCTTATTGGAAAGATAATCTTACTAGGCATAATCTTGATGTCATACATATCGAAAAGAATGTGTTCGATAATGTCTTCAATACCGTTATGGATATTAAAGGAAAGACGAAGGACAATCCAAAAGCAAGACAAGACATGGCCGAGATATACAAACGTCATAATCTAAACTTGATACAAAGGGGAGCTGGTGGACAAGTAACTAAGCCGATAGCGCCATACGCATTGAGCAAGGAAGATAGATTAATAATCTGCAAGTGGATATCTACTTTAAGATTTTCCGACGGCTATGTGTCGAATTTGTCTAGATACGTTGATCTCAATGAACGCAAGCTAACAGGAATGAAGAGTCACGACTGCCACGTGTTTATGGAAAGATTACTGTCCATTGCGTTGAGAGAGTTGTTGCCTTCTGCTGTATGGGTTCCGTTGGCCGAGCTGTCTACATTCTTCAGGGATATCTGTTCAACTAAGCTCACGGTGCAACATATGATACAACTTGAGGAGAAGATTGTCTTAACAATTTACAAGTTAGAGAAAATATTTCCACTGGGTTTCTTCGACAGTATGGAGCATCTACCGATTCATCTAGCATACGAAGTCCGTGTCGGTGCATCTGTTCATTATCGATGGATGTACCCCTTTGAAAGGTAAATAAAAATTGATATGGATTTTACAATTCATTGTTAATTCTCAAGATAATTTATCTCTCTAGGTATCTACATCATCTAAAGAAGAAAGTTGGCAACAAGGCTCATATAGAGGCTTCGATATGCGAAGCATATCTTATCGAGGAGGTGTCAAACTTTTGCTCCATTTATTTCGATACTCATGTTGAGACAAATCGAAATAGACCTCAAAGGAATGACGAAGACGTTGAGAAAGGAGGTATATTCAATTTAAGGGGCAAGTCTATTGGGGCTAGTAAGAAACGGTGGTTGAGTGACGATGAGTATGATGCCGCTCACCGATATGTCTTATTAAATTGTGACATACAAGAAGTGAGAGATTTGGAGAAGTAAGTGACTACACCTCGTTATAATCTCTAATTTGGTGAGGTAAGTGACTACACTAATTTTTATTCTCTCTAACAGTGTATTTAGAGATGAAGTCAAAATAAGGACACCCGATATTACCGATGAGGGACTTCAAAGAGAGGTTGATTTTACCTTTCCGTCATGGTTTCAAGATTACGTAAGTAACTGAGATAATATGTTATGCGGCTACTGCTGCTGCCGGTGCTTCGGATCGACCTGGTCCTTCTTCTCCCGGACGGCTTTCGTTTAACCGCTCTGCGGACGCCCGCATCGTATCGGATAACACCATCTTGACGCTCCTTGACATGTTGTCGCCAGAGCAGCTACGTGCGCTTCCAGACCATATCTTGTCCCAAGTGCCGGCACACACGGTGGAAGAGTACATACGCAAAGCGGATGCGGCGGCACGAGCACGAGACGATCCGACGGACGGGGTTTGATTTTGTTTATGTTGTTGGTTTTGTAGACATTTGGATACATTGTATGTTCGGATATTTTTTTTATGTTTGGATAATTTAATGTTGGATATTGGATATATTGTGTTGGTAATATTTTGTTGGATATTGGATACGTTGGATATTGGTGTCGGATATGGATATTTTGCATATGGATATATGGTGTTGGATATTGGATACGTTGGATATTCGTGTTGGATATGGATATATGGTGTTGTATATGGATATTTTGCATGTTTGATATTGTGTTGGATGTGTTGTATAAACAGGAAAGAGTCTGTTTGCAGTATTTTTTTTTTCAAAAATTAGAAGTTAGCGACGGGCTGGCGACCACTCAGCGACGGATAGTCCGTCGCTAACTGGAGAAACTGAGGTTAGCGACGGAGTGGCGACGTAAAAACCGTCGCTACCTGGAGCATTTCAATAAAGCGACGGATTGGCGACGGACGATCCGTCGACCTGGTGCTGTTTGATGTCCATAAATTTTAGCTTTCGCGATGGATTGGCGACTAACTTACGGCGGACTGGCGACAAAGTCCCGACGGACTATCCGTCGCTAACTGTAGGAATTTAATGTATTGACGGATTGGCGACGTAATATCCGTCGCTACCTGGAGAATTTTACATTGAGCGACGGTTTAGCGACGGAATGTCCGTCGACCTGGTTCTGTTTGATGTCCATAAATTTTGCAGTTAGCGACGGATGTTTTGTCGCTAATACGACGCTAATCCGTCGTACACCTCGGCGGATTAGCGACGGCATAACGACGACCTGCCGTATGGGAAAATCTCTGATACGCTTTTACCGACAAATTTACGACGGATTAGCGACGGATATTGCGTATCAGAAAATCACTGATACGGTTTTGCCGACTCTTTAGCGACGGAGTTTTCCGTCGCTAATCCTATATCCTGATACATGTTTTGACGAAAGCTAGTCGGTAATCCGTCGCTATATATATTTAAATGCGCCGACGGTATTCCGTCGCTAAGTCGTCGCTGAGCGACGGAGTAGTGACGGATATATTTTAGCGACGAGGTTATTCCCGACGGCTGTTTTACCAAAATATCCGTCGGTATTTATTTTTGGCGACGGACTACCGACGGATAAGGCCGTCGGTAAATCCATGTATTTTGGTAGTGTTCGTAAGCTCGCCTCGTGCAGTTGTCACCATGCACGGAGAGCTCTCCTCCATGATCCCAATGACTCCCAAATGCGGCATTGGGACCGCCTTTGCCGAAGTGAGGAAGTCCATCCCGAGGATCATGTTAAAGTCGTCCAGTGGTGCTGCCGTGAGACTGGTGACACCCGTCCAGTCTCCCACTTGGATCTTCACCCCTTTGGCCACCCCCTGCACGGGGCGCGCCTCAGAGTTGATTGTCTTTATCGTGCTTGAGTCTTTTTCCAGCGCCAAAGCCAAGCGTCGGACCTCCGCGTCCGAGATAAAGTTGTCGGTAGCCCCCGTGTCGACCATCACCCTGGTGTTGTAGCCGTTGATCTTCACGTCCACGTACATCAGCTCTCGATTCGGGGTCTTGGACACTACCTCCTTGCTCTTCAAAGCATTCAACAGGCGCAGGGCACCTATGTGAGCCCCCTTCTTAGGCTCCTCGTTCTCGGCCTCCTCGCCTTGGACGTCGTTCACCTTCTTTCCTCTGTTTAGGCAGTCTCGTGCGAAGTGATTTCCTCCGCACAGGTAGCATTCAATCTTCCGCTCCGTCGAAGGCTTTGCGTGCGGCTTGTCCTTCGGTGGCGGGCCTCCATTTCCATTGTTCTTCTTCGCTTCCCCACCATTGAACTTGGTGGTGGTCTTTTTCTTGGGCTTCGGGGCATCATTCCGTCGATACTCCATCAGCTTCTCGGTTGCCGCAACAACCGCGTTCAGATCCGACACGTCTTGCCTCTGCAATTCTTGTGCCGCCCATGGTTGTAGACCCTCCAGGAAGTGGAACAGGCAATCCTTATCGCCCATAGTGGAAATGGAAAGCATCAGACGGGTGAACTCCGCCACATACTCCTTGACGGACCCGGTGTGCTTGAGTTGTCGCAAACTCCGTCTCGCGACGTACTCCACATTCTTCGGGTAGAATTGAGACTTGATCTCCTTCTTGAGATCCTCCCAAGTCTCAATCTTGCAGAGCCCATTTTCTATATCGATGCACCTGTGTCGCCACTACAGCATAGCATCATCAGAGAAATATAGTGTAATGTCCCAAATTCGTGATACGTATTTAGTGTACGTATACGTGTTTTAGACCCATATTTTATTTAGTCATGATTAGTTATCTTGGTTTATTTTGCACTGGCTTGGTTTTATTGGCATTGATAGTTTAAATGGTTTTAATGGTTCATTGGTTATTTTTGGATTAGTGAGGCTTGGTTTATTTCATGATTCATTGGTTTAAATTGCTAGAGAGAGAGTTTATTGGCCTTGACTTTGTTCACCTTGGTTTATCTTGGCTTGGTTTATTCCTGGGGTTGGCTTGGTTCGGTTTGGGATTGCTCTTGGTTCATCATGAACCAAGGGGTGAACCCCCTACCTACCACCACCACTCATATTTATTACCTATTCTTCTTCTCTCTCTTCATTAATCTCTTCTTCTTCTTCCATTTACTCCTTTCACCTACCAGAGAGAGAAGAGAGAGAGAGAGCTAGGCAAGTGCAACTTGCTTCATGAAGGAACTCCAATTTTATTGCTTCATTCTCTTCCTTACAACATTTTAACTTATTTAGAACTTGGCATTTTCACTTTCCATGGCTAGATTCTTGTAGATCTATATTTACCTTATTTTTGGATTTCTTGGATTTTGATCTACTTAATCTTGTTATTTCTGTGTTTTGATGGTTCCATGTTGTAGAGAATTTCGTTCTACCCCATTTTGACCTAAGGAAGTTCGGATTTGGGCTCTGGATGAAAGTTTTTACGTTGCTTGGAAGCCATGGTTGCTTAGCTCTTCTTCTCGGAAAACTTGGAGAAGAAGAACAGTCTGGCCGCATGGACTCAGCCGCATAACTCTATGCGGCGAGTTCTACTGGCCGCATGGAATTCTCCAGCCGCATAAGACTTCTTGAGTACTTGACCGCATGAACAATCATGCGGCAAGTCTTTTCCAGCCGTATGAGACTTGACTCGGATCTAGCCGCATAGCCTTGCTCGGACTGAGCCGCATGAGTCCCTGTTATCCTGAGCCGCATGGGACTACTCGTTCCCAGCCGCATAAGGACTAGTCTCTCCCTGAACCGCATATGACCCATCTCCCGCTGGCCGCATAAGCACCACATTCCTGAGCCGCATGACCCTTGCTTGGACCCAGCCGCATGAGGCTCGTTCTTTGAGCCGCATGAGACCCGTCACCCTGAGCCGCATGAGATGTGCTGTCTCAGCCGCATAGGCCCGATTCTTCCTTCAGCCGCATAAGGCTAGGACTCCCTGAACCGCATAGGACCCTGCTCATTCCCTGAGCCGCATGGACTCGAATTCCTGAGCCGCATGGAGTCTTTCCCGAGCTTTGTCTTATTATTTGTATTCGATTATTAATGTTATATTTATCTTGTAACTTCAGTATAACTTGAGTACACATTTACCCCTTATTGTATATTTTTACGTCCATTTTATATCCTTACGCCTTTTGTCCTGAACTTGATAATCACGAATTTACTTGATATGTTTAGAATTGATAATTGAGCATGACGTGATAGTGACCCATAGTGGTGCACTCCTGACATGATAACCTGACATGACCTGATAGTGGCCCGCCGTGGCGCACTCCTGACAAAGTACACGTGACATGATAACCTGATATGAATTATCTTGATAAGCTGTTGCGATGGCTACCTGACATGACCTGACCTGTATAAGTAACCTGGACACCGTGGGCGATTGTGCTTGTACAAATAATCCAGTCCTGTCTTGCATCATGTCTAGGAGGGGACTCCTGAGTACCACGGTCAGGAGTACCTACTGAAATGGACTAAGGTTAATGACTAGTATAATTCACTAGACATGAAGAGATGTTCCCCAGTTACAGGCGATCCCGTTATCCCGGCCGCAAATGTTTGGACTTGTAGCCTGCCGACGAGTAGGGCACATTTTCTGCCCACTGTTATGTGGGGCACCCACCATTGTCACTTTAATGATTGAACTCTATTGTCACTCTAATGCATTATACTCTCTAAATTGTCACTATAATGATTGCCTGGATAACCTGGATAGCTGCAGGGCCTGTGGCTACTTGGAGCATCTCATTGCATCTTGCTAGTAACTAGGATTGTGATAACCCTAGTTAGTTAATGTAGAAAGCCGTAGGCAATGATTGGCCGTGATTGATTGGATGGAGTCTAGTCCAGTATAGTATTGTCTAGAAGTGATTGATTGCAAGATTGTACCAGAATGATTGAATTATTGTCACTCCAGATTGTTACTATAATGATTGTACTCTATTGTTACCCTAGCGTATTGTACTATTCATTGTCACTATTATTATTGTACTCTCTCTCCTTTTCACCTTAATGATTGTCACCTTTAGCAATAAATGATCAGAGACTAAGTTCTGTTCAGGCGAAGGGTTACAATCTTGGTCCTTGTTTGGTTTAAGGATTGTAACCTGGCTTCCGGAATAGTACCTTCATTTTCTCTTCATATATTGTCCAGCTATATTTTATTTAGCATGATTCTCCAGTATCTTTTATGTTAATAATGCTTCTCTTAATTATTTTCTCTGATTGGGGCAAGTGCATTGGTAGTGCACAAACCTCAATCTGTGTTACTCATTGTTGTTTTCTTGCATATTGAATGCTAATGATTTGTTGGTTTTAGTTCTTAAGTGAAGCCTCCTTTGTGGCACTTGCTCTTTCTGGGGTCTGACCCAGCTGGTTTTGTATGGCCAGATACCGGAGCAGCACCAAAGGATCTCCCTGCTTTCCAGCCCGATGGTGGTCACCAGGCGTAACCAGGGCATCGAGTGGGTTTCTTTTGTTCTCCCATTGTAATATTGTAAATTATTCTTTTGAGGCGTTTAGCCGACGAGCAAGTGTTAGCTCGATTGTACTTACTTACTGTCTGCCTACGGGCTGTAACATGATTGACAAGCCCCGGGGGTTGATCATGTATGACTGAACTCTTGCTAGTCCTCACATTTTGTAACGACTAGCTTCATGATCATCTGGATATGTAATGTTTGGGATGCCTTAAAATTGTATATTGGGTGATCTGATATCTTGTGATAATTATTAGTTGGTTGAGATTGAGACAATAGGCTATTTTATGACCTTAAGAGACTGATAGATTGTAGTGAAACCCTCACATATCTAGACAGCCGTGACCGTATAGCGGTGTGGATTCCATTTCGTTATACGTAGCTGGCTATGTCTGCGCCCGCTCTCCAGTATTCTGGTTCTGGGGCGTGACATATAGCGACGCTGTGTTTACCTTGTCGGTCTCATCCTCGATGCGGACCGCCTTCAGATAGCGCTCGACATTTCAGATGAAGTTATCCACATCCTTCGCATCCCGTACGCCAGTGAAGGATTTGGGTTCTGGATACTTCACCCTCTGCGTCGACTCCCTGCTCGGAGTCGGACCACCAGCAATGGCCCTCTCGAGGACCTCCGCCTTGGTTTGTAGCTCCTTGCGTAGTTCGGCAATCTCCGCCTTCGTGGCCTTTCGTTCCTCATCGACCTCGGCCTGCATCTCGCGGAGATGCTCTCGGAACTTCGTCATAGCCGTGGCGACATCCGCCTCTAAACCCTGGACGAATTCCTCGTGAGCCGCTTGGTTCTGCTCCACTTGAAATTCGACGCCCGTCACACCTTTCTCCAGCATCTCAATCCGGTCAGCCAACTCGCCAAGAGCCCGTTCCATCGACGGTTCCTTGCTCTTGCCCTTCCTCGAGGTCTTCGCCTTCTCCTTAGGCAATGCGGGTTGCTCGTTGATGATAGCTTCGGTCGAAGACATGACGGCGATCGAACCTTTGCTCTGATACCACTTGTCACGGACTTAGTGTTTTTGCTAGCACTTCGTCCCGTGCGGCGCACTGTCTTTCTCCTCAAAGACTCGTGCAAGCCTTCCCAACCCGACTTAGCTAGATCGCTATGAAAACTAGAATAGTGGAGCAAAGATGGACTCGTAAGGATCTCTTTATTAACTTGGAGAATGCTTACAATTTTTAGGTGGTGAGGAACAAATGAAAGCCTTCCCCTTTTATAAGTGTTCATAGAGCAATACAAGGAAAGTCCTGGAAGGAATATTCCAAGGATTATTACTTTCTACCATAACTGGAATGGCATATTCCAGGTTTATTTCCTAGCAACATAAAAGAAAACTTCAAGGGCCTTCTAGAAGCTTCTTGGGCCTCCTAGAACGATCTTGGGCCTTCCGGAGAGATCCACAATCTTCTAGAGCCTTCCGCCATCTTCTAGAATGTTCTGGAAGCTTCTCGCATAACCTTGGTCCGTGAAAAGGTTATGCAACTGGACCTCGGACGGGATGCAACATTTGGGACGTTACATCCTGCTCTACAAGAAAATAAATAAAAAGATGAGTATGTTAATGCCATGTTTAGGTAATCTTTAGAACGAGTAGAAAGCTTCAAAAGAAAGAATTGTTTCAATAGCTAGGAAAATAGTAAAGATAACGGAAAATAGTTTATAATGTTGTGATTTGGATAAATCCAAATATGGATGCCCTTATCCATACCCACAACAACCTCTCTATCTCATTCCCTCTATATATGTTATCATTAATGAGAAAAGCTACGTACAGATTTTTGGCTACCAATTTCTTCTCTTTCTCTCTCATTTTTATAACACGTTATCAACATGATTGTTCGAAGATCTTTAGATTTTTAATGAGAAGAAAAGGCTCGGCTAAAACGCATCTTTCCTTCGCTGACTGACGACATCATTTTGTGGACCGATCCTGAGCAACTGTCAGCGCATCTTTCCTTCGCTGCCAGCCGTATGAAAAGCATGCGCGGAGGAGCGTCATGTGGAGACCACCAAGCCGGCCTTGCCATCTCGCCTACCACCTCATCCATGTTATCGCAGATTGTACCGGAACCATATCGCTCAAGTTTCCCTCTGATGTATATCAACGTCAATTGGATCGGATTTGAGGTCAGCTCTATCTTTCTAATTTATATTAGCGGTAAGGTGTCATGATTAATATATTAATAAATGGTATGCATAAGCATTCTGAAATTTTGTGCTATATGTATCCATTTGTTTGATTGATACTTTCTTATACCTATACATGCACAACAAACAGACAATATGCACATGACATAGATACATGCATGCTTAATAAACATCATATACCAATTGTTTCTGCATGCCAATTATTTTCCTGTTATTTACCAAATTATGCTAAGAAACCATACTATAAAAAGAAATGTGTTTTGACTGGCAAAGTATAGACATGGATCCTATTAATTTATAGCCATAGATTTATTGGCGTCCAAGTTAGAGGATTCACTATGTACATTCTTGATGTTAAATTATAAATATGAATAATGCTATTTGTCCCTCCAAATTGTACCTCCAAACCGTCCCTCCTTACGTGGCAGCTGACGTGTCATGTTGATGTGGCAGCTGACGTGACAAATTTTAAAATTAAAATTAAAATTAACATTAAAATTAATGTTAACATTAACATTAAAATTAATGTTAACATTAACATTAACATTAACATTAACATTAATATTAATATTAATATTAACATTAACATTAAAATCAACATTAACATTAATTAATAATAATATTAACATTAATTAATAATAATATTAATAATAATTAATATTAATATTAACATTAAATTAACATGGACAAAATTGGGTAATTAACTTTTTGGGTTAAAATTTGCCATGTTATCGGCCACGTCAGATGACACATAATATTATTTAATATGCCACGTCAGCTGCCACATAAGGAGGGATGTATTGGAGGGACAATTTGGAGGTACGAATAGCATTACTCTATAAATATATTGTGGTGTAGTGGTTATATTGTCCGACTTTTACTTGAGAGGTCCTTGTTTCAAATCTTGGTTATAACACGTTATCAATACAGTGATCGAGTTCCTGTCCAAGAACGAGGACGCCTTCTGCACCGAGAAATTGAAAACTTCCAATTTTTTTTCACTAATACGGATCACCAGGTTCTTTCTCTATAAACTGTTGGTTTGTGTGCTATAAACAAATAGGCATAAGATATTTTTTTTTTCAGTCCTTTTCTTGTTATACTTCCCTATCTGAGATGATATGTCAATATTGACCGCACCCTGGCACATGGTGGTGTCAACCATCCGCATGAAATATTTTATATAACAAAATCTGAAATATATTTTTCTTGAATAAAATATTAGATGATATGTCAATATTCTATGTCTTATAACAAAACCTGAAAGTTTTAGATGCTTAGAGCTCAAACTTTAGAATGGTTTGATAAGTTACAGCCTTAGCTTAAGTACAATATTATTGATATTTTCATAATTCACACGATTGTTTCTGTGTCTGACCACAAAGTACCACAGGGATAGAAAGGATTATTAAGAAAACTATGTGTACAATGTTTCAAGCAACTTGTTCTTTTTGAAGGAGGATATAATTTAGTATCATTTTATTGGCACTGCATTCTACATAATTGGTCTAGCATTTATGACTATTGGTATTTTGATTTAAGGTTTCTAGATGCAACCAAATTTTCAAATTGATGATATGAATCCATCTTTTACATCAACATTGAGTGTGTATAATGTTAGTTTCAGATGTATGTGCCGCCCTTATGGATTGGTTCTTGGAACAGTCCAACTTTGGTAGACAATAGACCTTACTTTTTGTGTTCTTTCCTTCCAAATTTTATTGAATTTGTAGCAGTAAATTATGCTATATTCTTTCTGTGCGCTGAGCAAGGTATTGAATTTGGCTAAGAAATAATATAGTTGGATATCTGAAGTGGAGAAATTCGAGGAAAGCAAACTAAATATAGTGATATCTTTAATCTGGCTTTGTCCATGCAATATGTTAACCAATTTATGTTCTGGATTATATCAGAATAATTTTTATATGTGATCGATAAATTCATATAAGATATTTTCTTATTTGAGTTTCGTACCACCTCAGATAGGTGCATAATGTTATGAAATATAGTTTTTGAGATGCCTGGAATAAAATTCAAATAGAGAAGCACACTGATTATTTTATAAAGCGCACATATAATTATTTTTCTTAGTCTTATTGATGGAATTACATGTTGAAGATATGGGCATCATAATTTTACTATTTTTTGCCTAGTGTCCATATTCTATTTCTTCATATTGGTATTCTTGATGCTACTTTGCAATTCAGCCATGCATGAGTCAATATTATTATTGTGCTTTCTATTATTTTGTTTCATATTCTTGGAAGGTCATTTACTTTTTCTAAGATATAATACAAATTGCACATGAAAAAAAAGAAGTAATACGATCATATCATTTCGTTTTTGTGGTTTTATTTGTACAGTGATACAAATTGCTCGTTTGAGTTTTATACCACCCCAAATGGGTGCATGCATGACAGGTGTTGCGCAACATGCCCGGAGGAATCCAGTCGTCCGCAAATTATTTTTGTAGGTCGCAGCGAATTGTTGGCCCCCGAAAGACCATAAATTTAATGTTGGTATAAGCTATCATAGACCTGAAGTTATATGTTTAGAATAAATTTCAATGAGCTCTGAGAATTATAGATGACTAGTTCCATGATGACAATTATAATGCTTTAAGAGATGAAATCTAGTACATGGATATTGATATTTTATAGTGGCATTTTTAAAGTTGCAAACCTCTTAAATTAAAAATTTTAAAGTTGGTGATATACGGTTGTTTTTATCCGTAGGGATACTACGGATGCAGTATTATCCTACCAACTATCATAGACCTGAAGTCTATGTTTATATTACTATTGATTAATAATATCTTTATTTGTAACTATTGGTGATATATTGTCATATCTAGAAACTATAATCCATGTCAAAGAGACATCTTATGCATGAATGATAGTGCTCCTATCAACATCATCCTTAAGAATGTAATTTTTCCTCCAACAAGAATATTAGTATGGAAATACTATCCATAGTAGCTGGACATGGTCATATTATTGAAGGCTCCGGCAGAGTCCACTTGATTTTACCCAATAGACCTACTCACTTATAAAAATTGTTTTATACTCTCATAATTCCAGAAGATTATTTTTGGGAGTAAAAATGGGTCTCGTATTAAAACGCTGAGCAAGTGAAATATTTTTTGTGTAACCACTAGTTTAGATAACCAGAAGTTCATCCTAGAGAACCAGAAGTTCGTCCTAGACGACCAGAAGTTCGTCCTAGAGAGATTATCCAGCTATTCACTTTGTCAATTCACATACTATATTGAGCCAGAAGCTTAATCCTAAGTCCATTCTGAACCAGAAGATGAATAATCACATAATTTTTAAATTGTGACACGATCGACAAGACATCCTAAATCAGTGACGATAATAATTATCAAACTAATTTGTGCCATCTCTTACTAAATTGCAACATGCACCCTTGATCTCAAGGATAAGTTTGTTTCGAAACCATCAATCCTGAAGATTGTATTTGAGTAACTAGTAACATAGTTTCAGTTTCAAATTATTTTTTTAGATGGTTTATTTTGGTATTATTTGAAACTATAATATTAGCATCTATGTATATTATTATGTTTATCTCCTTAGATTATTAAATCTTCTAGACATACATATTTTTTGTGATAGAATATTTCTGTGATCTGTCACGTTAATAAGACATAATTCCCGTCGTTAGGGGGAGATATGAAGAAGATAAATTATCGTTCTAGAATAATGTCGTGAATTATCGTTCTAGAAGAACGTCGTAAAGTATCGTTCTGGAAGAACGTATTAAATTATCGTTCTCGAAGAACGTTCTAAAGCATCATTCCAGAAGAACGTGTCATGGCATATTTCTAATTTATCTAATCTTGACTAAATTAGGAGAAATTATCATTTGCTTGCTTACATTTTTAATTATGCTGCATAAATAGCTAACCATCTATAAATTTATTTTCTAATAGAAGTATACCAAAAGAACCAAATAAAGACATCAAATGAATAAGTTCTTTTGTAAGAACGCGTAAGACCTAAAGGCTCTAAATATTTAACTCTCCAGAAGAAGATGCCGAATAATACTAAAGATAACTTTTATCTCTCCAGAAGAAGAGGCCGAATAATATAACACACCCTAATGCTCTTGAAGAAGCCGCTCCTGAAGTAGCATCTCCTGAAGAGAAAGTTCATGACGATCCGAAAGATGTCATGAACCAAAGATCCATTTTTTCAAAGTATATCGCTCCGGTAGAGGATATACCTCAGATTCCAGAAGAGACAGAGAAAGAGGTACCGGTACCCATAAAATCTATGTTTTATACATAGTTAAGAGAAATTTGGAATCAAGAAAAATTGTCATAGATGACATTATCAAATGAGAATAAAAAGGGTGATAAAATTAAATGATAACATTAAAACCATGAATAATCTAATAGATGCGATATCTCTCGCAAGATGTGGATTGTTCGGTCCTACAGTACAAAACCCAAAGAGAATAAACCCGGTAGGTTTTGAATGGGTATCTGTAACAAATAGAGATCCAAATATATAAGAGCTCAAGGATTCATGAAATGATCATGAATAGAATATGAATAAATATATTCTTCGATCCTGATAACCTAGACGATAAGATATATTACGAAGGTCTTGGATTTAAAATTCTCAGGTAAATCCTTGAAGGATTTGATATTATCATGTTATCCCCGAAGAATCTACATATTGATTAAACCATCCAGAAGAATGTGATAGGTTCATTGAGTTTATGGAGAAATCCCTGAACGGATTCATCAAAATGGTCACATTCTGAAGAGATTTGAAATATCTTCCGAAGATATTAGAATCTCCAGTAGAGATTGGAATCTCCAGTAGAGATCGGAATCTCCCGAAGAGATCGGAATCTCCAGAAGAGATAAAGATAAATATTCAAAAGAGATCTCATGTAATCTCATGAAAAGATGAATCTCTAGAAGAGATCTACTATAAATCTCATGTAGAGATAAATCTCATGCAGAGATTTAATATGAATGATATACCTATAATGGTCAGATCAATAGAATCTTTTACAACCAAAAGAACATGTTTTGGGTCCTGAAGTACCATGTTTAAAGAATATAAAATTCTTTATTGTCATTTACTCAGCACAATATTTTAGAATAATATTAGGCACATAAGTTATTCTTGATGAATATTCTGATCTAATGAGATATGCAGACGAATGATATTTATCTGATACTCCATTAAGCGGATACCACAAACAAGGTATGTTTTTATAAATAACGTTGCAGGTAGAGAGAATAAATCAAATCACTGTGGCAATTTCACCAAAGCGAAAAGGGAATGTGCATGGCTATGTTTTCAACAGTTCGACATATCAGGGGGAGTTGCGAGCTTTCAAGAATCAAATAAAGCATGTAACCTCTTCATAAGGATACGAGTATAAATGTATAGACAAATAAAGTGTTGGGGTGATATGTAATATTTAAATTGTATTGGGGGTTGATTTTTCATTTTGAGTTGATGTAAGAACAATAATGTAATATTTTTGAGGGAGAGCATCCTGTAGATGCAAGCATCCTGAAGATGCTAATGGAGACATCTTGAAGCATGTCTTTGCGCATCGTACTCTTTTTCTTCGTTGAGGTTTTTTTCTACTGGGTTTTCCCTTCGAAAGGTTTTTAACGAGACAGTGTAAGTCGCACCCACTTAGATTCCTGAAGACTCATATTTCTGAAGAATATTATTGTACTCTTTTTTTTATGGATTTTTTCCAAAGGGTTTTTCCTAGAATAGTTTTTAATGAGGCAATAATTAAAGTGGGCATCCAAGGGGGAGTGTTGTGATTTGGATAAATCCAAATATGGATGCCCTTATCCATACCCACAACAACCTCTCTATCTCATTCCCTCTATATATGTTATCAATGAGAAAAGCTACGTACAAATTTTTGGCTACCAATTTCTCCTCTTTCTCTCTCATTTTTATAACATATAATATATACTTAATTCGGTTTCATGATTGTTTTTTAGTAGAAGATAAATCGAATCTGTTGGACGAACAGAAAAAAGATTATGTGTTTGTTGGAAAATATTTGTTTTTATCTTCAAAAATTTTGTAAACAAAATAAACCAAAAATTAGAATTACCGGCATCTGGGGAAGTCGCGCACGAAGCAGTACTGCCCTAAGAGTTAATTTGGGTCTATGTGCAGACTTGTTCCAAATGCTGCTAGGGGTAAAATCGTCGCTCTAGCGGTATCTCCGTGCCACACACAACTCGGAAAGAGCGATCCTGGCTTAGCTCTGCCCAGAGCAAGGATTTGGGGAAATGCAAAGTATTTTTGACGGAATATCCTAGAAGAGAATTTCTCAATAGTGAATTTGTAAAAGAGATAGTATGCTTCAAGGAGAAAGAAACCCATGGATTATATAGGCAATCCTATACCCAATGAAATGAATGGTGTTTAATGAGAAACGTTTCATATACATGGTTGTTTAAAAAGACCATTATTGGGGAGTAATATATAGATGTTAAAAGGCTATTAAAAGGTGGTAACCGTTGGAAAATAAAACCCAACGTGCAAAATGTGGTTTTTTGGTAGCTAGCAACAGCTACACTAACAATCCCCCCCCCCCAAAAAAAAAAACAGTGGAGGTTTGTTTGTGGCTTGGCCTTCACTTGTGAAGTTCACAGTTGCCATGTGTAATATTGTAATCTATACAAAAATTGAATATAACTAAATATAGCTACAGTTTTATCTTGATTTACCTGTATAACCCGCTTCGATACCAATTGTAGGAACGAAATCATAAAGCATAATACTCTAGAGGGGGTGAATAGAGTAGGCAGCGGAATATTTCTAAATTAAAACTTGTTAGCAGTTAGATCACAGAAATAATAATAATCACAAAGTAAATAACTGTAAAGAAAAGAGTGATCAGAAGGCAATCGCAAACACGAAGATTTATACTGGTTTTCCTCTTGTGAGGACTAGTCCAGTCGGAAGAACTCTAGCCTCCAGTTGAATCCACTATTGAAAAATCCTGCAAGTTTTCATACGAAGTCCTTGCAACTTCTACAGACGCGAGCTTTGATACGAAGAACTCGACCAACTTCAGTTTTGAAGAGTCTTTCTTCAATCAAGCCTCTGATAACAATTTCTCTGAAATCTTCTAGACCGCATCGTACCGACAAATTGACTAGAGAATTGTAACTAGCTTGGAATTTAAAAATGGAAGCTTTTTTTAGAACTCTTTGGAAGAAACGTAAGCTTTAGAAGAGAGAAGATGAAAGTGAATGAGTGTATTTGAAATGATCAGAATTTCTCTCTATTTATAGTTTTTCCAAAGACAGAATTCTGACAGAATTCAGGCAGAATTCGGACAGAACTCTTTATAACAAACCGCAACTGAACGGAGACCAAGTTCAAAATCCAACGTTCACATAACGTTCACCTTGGCCGAACTCTGGCCGAATTCTGTCAGGGTTTGGTCAGGTTTATTTTATGAAAATTATTTTTGGCTTTTTGAAAATCCTTCAGAAGCTTTTTGTAAAAGTAGATATTTTTCAAAACATAGGTCATTTTAAAAAATATAGGTCAGTTTTGAAAAACGATTTCGGATAGCCTATTTGCCAGTATGACTTGGTGTACAATGTATTCCTAGACTCAATAAAAATGAAAATTACATTGCGTAAGGAAATACAATCTTGAGTGGCAAACAGAGCTTCGGTCTTGAACTGAGTAGATATCCAATCTTGATCAGTGTCCAAAACGTCTTTAGTAAACATCTGAATTGAGTCGTATATCGAGACAAAGTTTGATCAATTATTAAAATCATGTTTGACCATGACCATTGGGCCAACACACATATCCTTAATTATGGTTCTTATAAGGTGTTAAAATATGATCCATAATGAAATATTTTTTTGAAACATGTCATTTTGTTAAAGATCTTGAAAGTAAATAACATGATGCCACGGTAGCAAAAGACTAATAAATCGTAGTCTTTTGTGGCATCCATATTTAGATATCATGTTTCGCCCGTCACTCTATTCCTATGTATATGCTTTCAATTTCTTTGTAGAAGTCAATATGGCATATCTTGCCATTTGGGAGTCACTAAAGTTATAGTGTTGTCTGCCTAGTCCTTGAAAATATTCTTCACAAGTTCTCGGAGAACTGAATACAAACAAATTAGAAATATATTAGAAAAATGGGAGGACGCATGCATTTATGCAATAACTCTTTCACGAAGGCAGAAACATCTATGGCACCGACTCCATGACATAGACGAACGCAAACATTGATATTTGGCGAAGGCAGAAGGCATCTATGCATTGCTCTTTGGCAAAGGCGAAGCATCTCTTTGAGAAAAAAAAATATTTGAATTAATGTTATATCAATGTACCATTGTACCAAAAATGTTATATCAATAAAAGTATGGATCAAACGTTTGGACTTGTCAATTCTCTTTTTTTCCTTTAGTATATATCTCTATATCAAACATTCTGTCTACGAAAAATGTTGTATTAGACAGTTATCACTGTATCAAAGAGCTATTAATAGCTAATGTATTTTATTTATATATTTTTTGAAATTAGTGACATTTTGTGACATTCAACCTCGTCAGAAGTACGTCGCTAACATGTATCCAAACGTACACTTAATAGTAAGTCGCTAACCGTCGATATATGTCGCTAAGTTTGACAGTTTAGCAACGTACATACGTCGCTAAAGTGGGAGTATAGCGATTGTTCTACATGTCTTACACAAAGTCGCTATATTAGCAGCACGTGCTCTATAATGTCGCCTAAAGCCGCTAACCATAGGAAGTATAGCGACGTTTTCCATGTCACTAAATACATCAATCATGCGACATTTAGAGACGATTTTTTATTCAACGACTAGCAATAACGCAACAAGGTCCAAGCGTCGCTAAAAGTTTTTAGCGACGTTTATTTAGATATTAGCGACGTTAAAAGATACCACTAATTTGATTTATTTTGGTAGTGGCTGGTGGACATAAACAATGGATCCCTATGCATTCAAGATCTGTTCAATGGAACCTTGCCCGAACCATGAATTCGGTAGCTATCGAAACTACGATCAAATCCAAAATCCTATATTTGTTTCACAATTTTATTTTTTCATATATCACTGTTGTGACGTCAAAAGAAATCAGTTACAGATAAATATCACGTAATGTTCAACAATTTTATTATTATTTTTATGTTTGGATAGGCCATGCAACATACAAAAATGCTATTTGGCTCCCAAAAAATTTGGGTTATATCATCTCATATTATGTGGCATATGACATGGTTGCTGAC
Organism: Iris pallida; assembly: GCA_029216955.1. Lineage (NCBI taxonomy): Eukaryota > Viridiplantae > Streptophyta > Magnoliopsida > Asparagales > Iridaceae > Iris > Iris pallida. The sequence continues at coordinate 10,649,381 of JANAVB010027598.1, forward strand.
ATGGCAAAATTTAACAATAAAATTAATATTAAATTAAAATTAATAGTAAATTAATAAATTAACATTAAATTAATATGATAATTAACATTAAAATTAACCTTAACCTTAACATTAATATTAATTAATATTAATATTAACATTAACATTAAAAAAATTGGGTAATTAATTTTTTGGGTTAAAATTTGCCATGTCAGCTGTTATGTTATCTGCCATATCAGATATCACATAATGGAAGACCTAAATATTTTGGGAGCCAAATAGCATAATTGTGCAACATATGTTTTGACTGTATCCAAACTTGAGGAGATCCAAATTGTACACGAAAATAAAGAATATCAACATTCTTTCATTGGCATGATTATAACTTTTGTATTGAATTACACCATTCAAAAGAAAAGTAATAATTGAAGAACACAAAGAACACAGAAAGAAAGGAAGGAAGAAAGCCTCTATATAAATTTTTGCAGCAGTTCTTTCTCTTATTGGCATGACCATCAAGCTCGTCTCATGGCGTCAAGTCATAGGTTTCTCCAGCAGAGCGGAGAGGTACCACTCGTTCTTCTCCGCCCCCTTGTCCAGCTTCCTCCCGGCGTTCCACCGCAGCTTCCGGAACCCGATCCGGCCGAACATTGGCACGTACGTCGCCTGCAGCTGCGTCCCGACGCAGAAGAAATGGTCCAGCCAGAACAGGCCCCCCGGCCGCAGCACCCGGTAGACGTCGTAGAGCGCGAACTCGAGCACCGCGTCCGGCACCCAGTTGCTGAGGACGTGCATCGAGTGCACGATGTCCAGCGTGTTGTCGAAGAACGGGAGGCGGCTCGCCACGCTGACGTGCATCGCCAGCAGGCCCCTCGACGCGATGAAGCTGTTGAAGGGCCCGTCGAAGTTCATCGTGCTGGTTATTATCGTGATATTGCGCTCCCTCATCCGCGCCGCGAAGGTGCCGGTCCCCCCGCCGATGTCCAGCCCGACGCGGACCGACCCCGGGGGCCTCGTCGCGAGGACCGCGTCGATGCCGTAGTCGATGCCTGGGCCGTCGTGGAGCCACCGCCTCCGCTCGCGGCCGGAGAGGTCGAAGCAGTCCTTGCAGTCGTAGTGGCCCTTGGCCCATCTCCCGCGGTTCACCAGGCAGGTGTAGTTCTTGCAGTTGTAGGCGTCCCAGGTGATGCTGGAGTCGGGGGGCACGGTCCAGAGGCTCTCCGGGAAGGGGACGGGCCCGGCGTAGCCCTTCGGGGACCTGGGGTGGCAGCGCCGCCGCGGGAGGGGCTCGCAGCCCTTCAGCAGGAGGCGCTGGGCGAACACGTCGTCGGCGGGGCACTCGCCGCCGACCTCGTAGCTCAGGAACCGGCCGAGCTCTTCGCGGAACCTGCGGCACGCAGAGCCGAGGGAGGGGTAGAGCTCGTCGGAGTCCAGGTTGGCCGTGAAGCCGAAGGGGAGCTTGTGCGGCCCGACCGCGAGCCTGGCCTCCGCGTGGAGCTCGTCCCGCCACGCGTCCTCGTCGCCGCCGCCGAGCCTGTCGACGTTGGGGTGGCCGAGCTGCGCGAGGAGCGTCTCGAAGAGGGAGTTGGAGGCCGTGAGCCGGGCCCGGAGGCCTTCGAGCTGGGACTGGGCTGAGGAGAGCTCGGACTGCGTCGCGTTGAGCTGGGCGACGAGGGCTTCGGAGTCCCACAGGTGGATGGCCGGGGCGTAGAGGCGGGACCACTGGGAGGTGCGGTGGCCGGAGAATAGGAAGATGGTGAGTACGTTGGTGGAGATCACTACGAGGAGGAGCATGAGCTTCGACCGCGTCGCGCTTTGTTGTTGTTGCATTGATTTCTTCTGGTAGTCGTCCGCTCCGGCCATAGGCGATCGATGCAACTTCATTATCGATCGATCGACATGGATGGTTTATATAGGAGGAGATTGAGCTAAGTGATGGTTGCTCACATCTGCGTTTAAAAAACCGGACCGAAGATCGACCCGAACAAAGACACTGAATTGGGCCAAATCGGTTCAACCAATGATCCAACCACTGGATTAATCTGAGTGGCCCAAGTACATTTTTTTTCTGGACATTGATTTTTATAAAAATATTAATTTACAATCGGTTTTTGAAAAACAGTGGGTCAACACTTAGCTACATATTCATGGGTCAAACGGTTGAACCGGTCGGTCCGGTCCGATTTTTAAGACACTGGATCACATTAGGCCTGAGCATTCGGTCGGTTCAGTTCAGATCGAACCGGTTTTGAGAAAAACGAACAGAACCGAATCACATCAAAATCGATTGAACTGAACAGACTTTTTACACAAATTGAACCGAATCGTATTATATTTCGATTCGATTCGGTTATTTCGGTTGGGCTGGACTTTTATTGATAGGTTGGACTTTTTTCAAAACCAACAAAAAGATTAAGTACATTAAAGTGATCTTTGTTCCTAACTTAGCAAACAAAAATATAAAAATATTTTAGCTAAAATTACATTAAAATTAGAAGAAATAAAAAATGACCACCTTCGTGGGTGTTGAAACAAAGCTACCATCTTCAACTGGAAAACAAATTAAAGAAGTTGGAATTGATGAGAGTATATATCATAAATTTATAATAATAGGAATATAAAAGATCATAAAACAAAAAACTCACAAAAAATAATAGAGATTAATTTTAGATATCTATAGTTTTTTTTTTTTTTTTGAGATGTCAGGTGATACGCATTGGACTTTGTGCATGCTTATTTGGACCCACTGTCTTCCAACTCCCACCAAATAAATGGAAGGAATAGTACATCTCTATGGCTCGATCCACTGATCTTCCGCAACTCAGCCTGGGTCTTATATCTCTCCTTGGTAACCACGAGAGCCACTCGAGTTCGGTAGATATCTATAGTTTGATTTTCGATTCGACTCGTTTTCGTTTTCAAATTCCAAAATCGAACTTCGAACCAAAAAAAAAAAATCTAAAAATCTAAAATCGATAACCGAACCGTACTTAAAAAATCCGAACCGAATCACTATTTCAGTTCGGTTTGTTACTGTTTAAAATCCACAAATGCTCACTTCTTGCTCACATGCCTAACGCAACAAGTCCGGTCCGGGGGGATGGAGTATTTCTTTTTCCTTTCAAATCTTTTTTGGGTTGGGTTGCTTGTGAGGGAACAAAAGGCGGGAAATGCCGTACAAACGAAGGGTCTCCAACGGCTAGTAGAGTATTCGTTATTTGGCTCGTTCGAGGAGGGGCCACATGGTTGAGTGAGTGGGACTACTATAAAGTGGGGAGAAATTTCCCTCGGAATTTATTTTTTCCCTAATTTTTTAGACTCATTACACTATTGAACGTGACTTGATGGCTCATCACTACCATGATGAGCACTTCTTACTGAATAATTTCTGTACATCCTGACTCATATTAATTATTCGTATATATCACAGTCATCTTTTCATTTTTACTTTTCTAACACATCATCACCACTATTTTTTTTCCATCAAATCGACAAATCAAGACCAACACTTGGGAGGTTGTTATCACAATTTTTTTTCTCTTTCATCTGGGCGATCCGAGGAGGTTTCTACTTTCCTTGACATCAATTGCAAATGTCTCTTTGATTGCAAGAGCTCATATATTGAGGTATTATTTTATATATAAATTTAGCTTTAAATTATATAATACATGTGAATTTTTATGCCACGAGTATTTGTGTGACATGTGTATTTTTTGTTGTTGCTAATCTATATATGTGCTATGTCCGTGGGATTTAACCTGATAGTTGCAATGGGGGCAGCGTGGAAGACGCATATTCGAATCCTCTCTGGAGAGTTGGTCTCATACTCGTAGAAATGACACCTCAAAAAAGTGTTGTGACATGAAATTGTAATATTGAGAACATAGACATACCTTTGACAAGCAATGAGTGAAAATATTTCATATTATGACGATGAATTTGCTTGGTAGCCATATATATATATATATATATATATATATATATATATATATTAACTAGAAAAAAAAAATATTAACTAGCTTTAAGGTTTTGACGAAAATACTAAGCAATACTTTGTAAGCCTTATGAAAGTATGAGACTTCGATTGATTCATCATAAAAGTTAGAATTGTTGGAATTATTCAATAATAGGAGCCACACATATAAAATTCATTGTGTTGAGCTATCTAAATAATTAAGCAAAATTAAAGTGGTCTAACTAAAAAATTGGCTTAAGAGTATAATTGTCATGGAAATAATGTGTATACCAGAGATGAATCTAATTTGATGAGGGACCAAATTAGATATATCAAAACATATATATTTGGAACCAGGTAAATTGTTTCTGGAATCGCTCCCACTGGAATTCGAACTCCTGACCACTCGGGCCGCATGCATCTCTCTTAACCACTAGGCTAGAGGTCATTTGCTATATATATATATATATATATATATATATATATATATATATATATATATATATATATATATATATATATATATATTGGAAAAAAGGTGAATTTTATTCCAAAGGAAAAGCCATAATCTTACAACATACAATCAGAGTGGGGATCCCATTCATCTCTCATCAATTCTCCATAGCATTTACATCAAACTCGATGTTATGGAGAATGCCAACCGGAGGGGTGACCAGCCCCTCAAAAATTTGACGGTTTCGCTCCCGCCATACATGCCAAACCGAAGCAGCCAGACGAACTCTGGCTGTTCGGAACCAGTCCTGCCCCTACCCCTGCTATCTCGGATCACCGTGATGATGTCCCCAATACATTTTCCAGATGCGCACACTCCCAATACACGACTCTGCTCCGTCTAGATCTGTCATGCCAGAGTGCACTCAAAGAAGATATGCTTTATAGATTCAGGCTCCAAAAAAGCACACATTTGGGATCCGGAACCGGCACTCCAAACGAACTCAGACGATCTCTAGTCAAGAGGCGGCCCAAAAGAAGCTTGTATACACACAACTGCATCTTCCTGGCCAGACCCTTGCACCAAACGAACTCGTAATCAGAACTCAACGAAAAAGCACGCCGGATAAGGTTGAAGCAGCTACGGAACTGGAACTCCCCAGTTCCCGAAGATGCTTCAGTCGGCTCCCAAATCCACCGATCCGTAGGCAATGTCGGATCAATGACTGTAGACATAATGCTCCCACCCAGCTCCTCAGTGAACCGATAGGAATCCGGCCTCCACTCTCCATCACGTATGATGCGACTGCACGTCAGACCACGCCTGTCCTCCTGATGAGTCGGGGCTCTCCTGATGTCCAACAGCGAACGTCGATCTATCCAAGAATCCCGCCAGAGGTCCGTACCCGACCCACCCTTCATGACCCTCCGGATAGCAGACTTGAGCACCCCCTGTGCCTCAAGACAGTCTTGAACGTGACGGAATGGTTGTTGTCAGTAGAACACGTCTAAAAGTTGCCCTGCTTCACGTATCTGCTGTGCATCCAGTCTGTCCAGAGAGATCTCCCGCTGATGAATCTCCAGGCCAGCTTAAGCGCAGAAGCCTCCTTAATCTCCAGCAATGGCCTGAGCCACACTCCTCCCTCCTTCCTGGGACGACAGAGCTGCTCCCAGGAGATCGCATGCATACCTCCCCTTCAAATAAAATCAGCACATAGTCGCTCCAATCGTCGAATAGTGGCCACAGGTAGAAGGATGGACTACAGCCAAAAATGGACCACAGTCGAGATCACCGATCTGACCAGCTCAATGTGTCCGCCAAATGACAGACCTGCTGCTTGCCAACCTTCTACTCTCCTCTGAACATACTCCACCAAACTATGGCAATCCTGATCCCGCGCATAATTGACTGTGAGAGGCACGCCTAAGTATCTCACCGGAAGGTCACTCCTCGCGATACCCAGCACATCAGCCCGCTCCTCCTTTCGGGGACACAAGGAGCTGAAGTAGACCCTACTCTTATTCCTGTTCATCTGGAGACCCGAAAAGGACTTCAAATCTTCCATAATAGCCGCAAGCGTCTCCAACCCCTCCGTCGAAGGCTGGATGAAGACTAGCAGATCATCAGCATAAATAAGGTGGGTAACTGGGGGGTCCATCCTCCGAAACAGAGGAACCAGCCGTCCACGGTGCACAACCAGATCCATCAAACAAGTAAAGTACTCCATAACCAGCGTGAACAGATAAGAGGAAAATGGGTCACCTTGCCTAAGCCCACGGTTGCTCTGGAAGTATCCATAAGGAACGCCCTGGATGAGAACAGAGAAAGTAGGGGACGTAATACACTCCCAGATCAACTCAACCCAGTATTTCGCGAATCCCATGGCGGTCATCGGATGGCAGTGGAAGTCACGATTGACCATGTCATACGCCTTCCTCAGGTCCAGTTTAACACAAGCTTTCTCTCCTCCGGGTCTGCTAAATCCCCTCACCATCTCATGTGCCAGGAGGCTATGCTCTGCAATCGACCTTCCCTTGATGAACGCAGCCTGATTCGGAGATACCAAGTCCTGCATGATCCCCTCCATCCGTCGGCACATAAGGTGCGTAATTATCTTATAAAGATAATTACAACACGCAATAGGTCTGAAATCTGCCTAAGCTGTAGCTCCCTCCTTCTTCGGAACCAAGGTCAGGAAAGTGTGATTCAGTTCCTTCAGAAGCTTCCCTTTGGTGAAAAATTCCTGAACCACCTCTACGACCTGATACTTCAGAGAGTCCCAGTGGCGTTTAAAGAAACTACTGCTGAAGCCATCCGGACCAGGAGCCTTGTTGGGGTCTGCCACCTTGACAATAGATTCTACCTCCTCCAATGTAATAGGGACAAGAAGAATGCTATTTCTATATGGAGTCCCCAATCGCTTCGTGACAACCTCTGGGAACACGGATAGGTAGTCAGTCTGGAAATATAACTCAGAATAGTACCTGACAACCTCGTCCTGGATCTCAGCCGACGTCCCCACCAGAGTGCCATCCGCATCAAGAAGCTGGGAGATGTGATTCCTATTCTGTCTTGTCCGGATAACAACATAGAAGAACTTGGAGCAACGGTCGCCATCCTTCAGCCAGGAACATTTGGCTCGCTGGGCCGAGCTAATCTCCTTCTGCAGCCTCAGGATGTTGACTTCTCCAATCAGCTCCTTCTTTCTAGTCGCCAGGTCCTCATTAAGCATGTCAGCTTGCATATCCTGCTGCAAGGTTCGCAACTCCATCTCTTTATCTTCCAAGGTGGACTTGGGCAACCCCTTCACCCAACTCCTAAGGGCTCTCTTCGTGGCCTTGAGACGGTAAACCAAGCGAAATTGAGCCGTCCCCTCCTGACTGCTAGAAAGCCCCTCAGTGACAGCCTCTAGGTAGCCCTCCGAAAGATACCAACTGTTGTTATACCTGAACGGGCGGGACTTCCCATGAGCCCGAGTAGTGAAGCCAACCCTGATGGGGGAATGATCGCTCGTCCCAGCTTCCAGACCCTCAGCCGAAGTGTTGGGGAAGTGACGGAACCACTCCCCATTGCCCGGAGCTCGATCAAGCTGACAAGCAACCCTGTTATGAGTTGCCTTGTTGTGCCAAGTCCAGATGAAGCCTGAGCGAGACAATTCTCGAAGCCCCACAAGCAGGAGGCATCTCTGGAAATCATAGAGGATAGAATCTGGAACCGGGCGACCACCCAGCTTCTCCCCTTGGTGCAGAAGGACATTGAAGTCTCCGATCAAGAGAAGAGGAAGGCACGACGAGTCAGCAATAGAGGAAACACGGGAGATGTCGCTCCATAGGGACTCCCGTCTCCTTCTGTCATTGTAGCCATAGACAGCCCCCAGCAAAAACGGGAAGCCACCCTTGTTCACGAAGGAGATGGCAATCAACTGCTCCGTCATCAAGATCAAGTCACCATCCCAACTCTTCGAGTTCCAGTGGACCCAAATCCTGGCCATGTCACAAAGAGCCAGGTTGTGCAGTTGGGTCCAATGAGAAGGGGTCCGCCGAGTAAGAGTCTTCTCACCTTTGATCTTGGATTCTAATAGAACATAAATATCATATTTCTCTCTGTGGAGCACCCTACATATCTCTCTCCACCTCCCTAGCGAACACGCCCCCCTCACATTCCAGGCGATAATGGAAATTAATTAATGAGAGGTGGGGTCCCCCTAAAAAACTCCCGGGTCGGCACCTGGGGAAGGTGTCGCATCCGTCGCTAAAGAATCCTCCTCCATCCTAGTTGGAACTGCCTGTTGGGGAGCGACCTGAGATAGTACCAATGTCCAGGCAGGGTTGTCAACACACACCGCCTCCTCTCTGTCTGTAGTATGTCCCACCACCATGGAGGGGCTATCTCCCAACATGCCGACAGCACGTCTCTTCCTAGAGTAAACCTGCCCTCAAGACGAACCGCCCTTCCCTCGTACCTCAATCTCCGATGCCACCATACCTCTAGTAACTATGTTACTCAGCCCCTGGCAAGTGGTCATCGCCCCGCTCGTGGGAGCAAGCTGAGTAGAAACAACGAGGCTCAAACCACCATCACTCACAGGAAGAGTAACCTCCCCCTCTACGACCTCAGCTCCGCTATCATCTCTGAAATCCATATCGCAGGAAGCTTCTGGAGCCTCACTAGGAGGGATAATAGGCTCCACCGGAGGTCCAACCTCCGAACATGCACTGGCTAGATGCCCGAAACAGGAACAATGTGAACAGGTGGGTGGTACCCATTCATACTCCACATTCTGGGTAAGCACCTCCCCAGAAGGGATCTCATATTCCACCATCTTCGGAAGCTCCCTCCTGCCCGAATCTCCACAAAGATCCTAGCGTACATCAACCGCGTCCGAAAGGCAGTAGCTTCATCTGCCTTGATCGGGGTGCCCACCAAGATGGCTAGCCGCATCAACAAAGGTATGCTCCAAAAAAGGACCGAGAACTCAGGGAATCGAATCCAAACTGGGATAGCATTCAGAACTTCCCTCTCACAACGCAGCTCCGGAGTCCACTCCTTAAGAATGATCAGTCTGCCGTCGAACGTCCAGGGGCCGCCTTGGAGGATCCTAGCGACATCCTCCGCCAGTCCGAACTTCACTTAATAGAAGCAGTTCTCGTGAGCATAGAACTCCATACTTCCCTTAGGCTGCCAGACACGCGCTGCATAGCCCCGGATCTGCCCGTAGAATGGCTTGTTGCCCAAGACATACAGGTGGGGGTATTCTCCCAGTATGCTGTCATCTTCTGGATCTCCTTCGCAGAAAACGAGGCCCAAAAACCCCTCCCTGTCTTGATCGGCGGAATGTACTCCATCGATGTGGGGGTTTCGGCCCCCCAGGTTTACAGATCTCAGTCCAGGACCATCCAACAGGCCGAGGAGTCGCCCCAAGAGGCCTCGGTACAATCATCGGGCGGGAAGTCCCAGATCCCTGGACATCCAAATCCACCACCTTACTCTTTTCCTTGGCCGCCGCGGTCGCCTTAGGCCGCCAACCCACCGATCTTCCAGCAGACACCCCCGGACCTCGGCCAGATGGCCGAGACCCTGACCCGTTCTGACGGCTGTCAGGATGGCGATCCCTAACCTGACCCTGTCCACCTCCCGTCTTCCCCTCGGTCTTTGCCACGCGACGTCGCGTAACCGTCGTCCATCCACCTCCTTCTGTTTGGCTCCCCAGAGATCCAGAACATGCTCCGAATTCAAAATTTAGATTAATGGGGCCACCTCGCAGCGAGTTCGGCCCCTCCGTCACCGATCGGAGGTCACCCGACCCCCCTCCCGTAGTGCCCCCTCCACCGTCTGGGGGGCCGCCGACAACCCAGGGGGGTCAACCCGACCCCCCCTGTGCTCCCCTCCATCGCCTGGGGGGGAGCTGACGCGTGCGCTGCCGTCGGGGGTCCGCCCGACCCCCCCGATCTCGCTTCCACCCCCCCCCCACCGCCTGGGGGGGGGCCACCCTTCTTAGTCGAGGCCCGCGCCCAGCCGGCAAGGGTATCCGACGGCCGCGGGGGAGGGCCACACGGAAACCCTAGATCTCCCGAGTCGCCAGGAGCTCCCATCGCACAGAATATATATATATATATATATATATATATATATATATATATATATATATATATATATATATATATATATATATATTGCAGTGAGGAAGTAACTTGTATGCATTGGGTTCCCACAAAGCGTCAGAATTGATGATGAATTGTTTCAAATCTGAGCACAACTTCTGGTTTAAAAAAGTAATTGTGGTGTAGTGGTTAAAATGCTAGACTTATATTTAAGAGGTTCTTGGTTCAAATCTTTGCTACAATAAAATTTTATTTGCAAATGATCTCTAGCCTAGTGGTTAATAGAGATGCATGCGGCCCAAGTGGTCAGGAGTTCGAGCCCCGGTGGAGGCGAGTTCGCCACAATTACCCATTGCTTCAATATATATATATATATATATATATATATATATATATATATATATATATATATATATATATATATATGGGTTATGCTCTCCAACTCATTCAGCCACAAAAAGAGAGGGTTTTCTCTATTCTCTTATGCATCTCCATCAACAGAGAAAGGAACAAAGATTTCATCTTTGTTATTAAGGATCGTAGCTAGTTGGAAGATCGAATCACATAAAGAGACGTATGCTTCAAAATCCATCAAGCCAATCAATAGATTCAGGTACACTTTCGCATTTTTTTTGTTTTTCATCTTATAAATCAATGGCCACAATAATTTCTAACAAGTGATATCAAAGCCTTCATGAGTTTGATGTTTCAGAATTAGTTTTTGTTATTGTTCTGGAATCCTAAATCGTTCCATCTAATTTATTTTAGGCTTCCAATTGTTGGATCAAATTTTTATGATCCACCAATTTAGAAAAAGAAAGAAGAAAATCCTTATAATATGTGGTATCGATGGTTCATAATTCTCCTTGCAATTTATGTATGATTAATATATATCCAAACAATGTTTGAAACAAATAAAAGAACCGTGTGAAAATCGATCAACTCTAATTATGTTCTTCTCTGGACTCCTAATGGGGATGGTGGGTGTTCCCTTTAAGATCTTAGGAATCAAGAGTATTCCTTCATGTATATTTACTTTGCTTACGGCTCACGATCGGGAGGGACCAACACTGCATGCCCGAACTTTACGCGGACTGTTGGGTATCCCGAACTTTACGCAGATGACCGTTGGGTATCCCGAATTCTACGCGGATGACTGTTGGATATCCCGGATTTTACGCTTCTGTTCAAAGTATTTCAAATTTTAGAAAAAATTTGAAAACTTTGAAGGGGTCTTGTAGAAGCATAAAATAAACTTCATAGACCAAGTCAAAGAAGTTAAGAACTTTACGCAAAGTCAGAATCTACGCAAGGCTCATTAAAAGACTCTATTGAGTCAGATTCAAAATTCTACGCGAGCTCTTTTACGTGAGAGTCATTCTCAGCTTTTACGCGGGAGACAGGCTATCCACTTTGCATTTAATGCGCGTGATACTGTTCTGACAGAATGATTTTCTGACAGCAAATTACACAGAAGCCGAGAAGATTTTTTTACCAAACCCAACACTTGTCGTTTAGCGTGCAGATGGGCTACTTTACGCTCAAGAGATCATTTCCTTTACGCATGAAAGCTGTTTGAGACTTTACGCTCAAGGCTTTTGTGTGCGTAGAGTTTATTTGAGCTAATTATACGCTCAAGGCTACTTTTCAGCCACTTTACGCAGGAAGTCCATTTTGGGTTATTTTACGTCCAGTCTGCTACTTTACGTAGGAAGTCTATTTTGGGTTATTTTTACGCCCAATCTTTTCTGGCTATGTGAGAACGTGGTCTGCATACGTGGCTTTCATGCCACACTTATCGAAGAACGTGTGTACGTGCTCTCCCCATTTTGTTGAAGTTGTGGGATACGTGTCACCATGCGTAGAGATCAAAACTCTACATGGGACACGTGTCACCACGCATAAAGGTTAATTTTCAATCGTGGGTGGCAGTTACTTGTGTAGAGACCCAATTTTGTTGCTTTTTACGTACAGAGGGTCTAGTCTATAAATAGACTTATTTTTAACATAAGAAGACATCAAGAGAGATATACAGAAGAGGAGATTCTGAGAAAACTCATACTTTTAGAGTGATATTCTCAGAAGCATTTCTTCAACTTTTTTTCAAGAACAGGGTGAAGCAAAGCAGGAAAGCATTCGACTGTGCCATCAGTGCCATTGTGTCGATACCTTTCTAGTGACTTAGTTCTTTCGATTGTTCATCTTCTTCAAGCAGTTCTCTTCATCATCATCGTGTGGTCCAAGGAACAAAGTGATCGCTCTCAGATCAGACTTCCATAGCAATACTTCCCAGAAACAATTTGTACTTTTGTACTTTTTTTCATTTTTTTTCAAAAGCCAATTTTAGGCATTTTGTTAAGTGAAACAGTAGATATATATTTTATATTTATAATTTGGTACTTATTTTAACTATCTAATAATTATTTTCTAAATAATGGTTATATAATATAAAGGTTATATGATTTTAAATGGATAATTATTTGCGAGAATTTGTTAGTATATGTCAAGAGTGTTTCCCTAGCTCTATACGAGTGCATAGAAACGTAAGTATAATATGGTATATATATTAGGCTATATATATATTTGCATAAATACAACCTTGACCTATCTTCTATGTTTGATACCCTATTAATACGATAAAATATATATACTCCATCGAATAGCTGTATAAGGATAGTAAGGTGTCAATATTTTGAATAAATATATATTAAATAAAATCATAACTAAACAAATAAACAATCATAAACATAATAATGAGTTGATTAAAGATTACCAAGGATGGAACCTGTTTAAATCCTAGCCCGAGCTTATCACCTAGGCAACCGAGTAGGAGGCTCTGTACCTACATATTTTTAAATATGTACATACCATCTATGCACCTCCCTATATTTGCATACCTTTCTTCTTCTTAGCAAATTTCTAGACCTTTCCATCGTCATTGCCATCACCTCAAGTTGCCAACCTCCAACCAAGGCCATGATGTCCCGTCGGCCATACGAGCCTTCTTGTTTCCTCTGTGGCCGAGTACGTGTCTCCGTCCCTGTGGAAGAGGCCACAGCCGGATATCAACAACCTAATGGCCGCACCTTCTCGTGCGATCGATCGACATGAACGCACCGCTGTGCGATGCCTTAGCGCGAGCATGCGTAATACGGTCCAGCTATGCCGTCATTCCCGGACCTCCTCCGTCCCAACGCACCTCTCGACCGTCTCTTTTTGCGTTGACTTGCTGAGAGTATAGAGGCAAAAAATCAAGTAATGCCGTACATTAAAGTGTGCAATCATCAAGTGGCGCCAAATTATTATGTTGCGCCGGATCATCAAGTTACGTAACATCATATTGTACCAACGTCAGGTTGCGTTGGAATCAGGTTGCACGAGCACCACGTGGCGCACTTTCTCGAGAAGCCGTAACGACATCATAATTACCTGACAACTGACAGCATGGAGATTAAGGAAAATTCATTCGAATCACGCGCAACGCGGCGCTCGAGAAGATTTTGTCATCATGTAATTAATGCTGACAGCTAGTTCGTGCAAGTTATTATATGGCACAAGAATTAATCAGTACAGCACAAAAAAACCTAGTCAAAGGTGCTAATTGTTCAGTTGCACCCATGCACAGTTTGACAGGTTGGCGCCACTTGATCAATTCTTATTTTTAACATGGTGATGTGGCGCACAAGCCTCCAATTTTGCAGAGCATGCTTACTATACTGCCCACGACCACACGCATCTCAATCAAACGATGCCACGCGTCCATAGCAGTTGGTACAACCGCTCGCACAAGTTGCTACATTATGCCACGCGCAACCTGATGATGCACGCACAAGGTGATCAGACAGTGTTCAGAACAGAATGACGTGGCACACAAGCCACTAACTTTGCAGAACGTGTCCACAATACTGCTCACGACCACGCGTATCTCAATCAAACGATGCCACACGTCCACAACAGTTTGTGTAACCGTTCGCGCAAGTGAACAGGAGGCGCGCAACCTGAAGCACGCGCAACCTAGAATAACTGCTAAACAGTTATTTCAAGAACTCTATAAATAGAGTTTCAAATCAATCTCAAAGCATCAAGAGTGATCATAATCTCCTGTCAAAGTGCTGTTGCATCCTCCAGAGGCTCGTGTCTTCGATATCACATCGTCCAAAGGATAAAGTGATCATCTTTTGATCAGAATCCTATAGTTGTACTTTTCCAAAAATTAATTGTACTCCTGTACACTTTTTCTTTAGTTTGTAATAAGACCTTTTATTCTTTGCAAACAAAATAGAGACTCTGCTGGGGACGACTTTCTCCTCCGATGAGAAAGTGACAACTCAATGTGATACCGCGTCAATCGGTAAGACGCAAAAGACCCTGGTCGTTCAAGTTGACCAGACAGCCTACGAGGCCATGATTAATGGTAGAGGTGCCATGCGCACTGCTGTCGATGTTAAGAGCAAGACGCGCTCTGTTTGGACTCCTTAGTCCTCGACGGTACAATCTCCTATCTCGGTGCAACTTGTGCCCGTCACTGTCTTGGCGCAATCTAAGGGAGACAGCCTTTTGGCTAATCCCTCTACTTCTTCGATTATGAAATCGAAGGACAGTCTGTCTCGACACACTGCTGTCCAAAACAAAGGAAAGTGCCCTTTGACCTTCTCTTCCCTGGCGCAACCTGCACCTGTTCTTGCTTCTGCGCAATTTGCACCCGTCACTACATTGGCGCAATCTAAGGGAGACATTCTTTTGGCTAATCCCTTTACTTCTTCAACTCTGAAATTGAAGGAAACTCTATCTCAACACACTGCTATCCAAAACAAAGGAAAGCGCCCTTTGGCCTTTTTTGCTCCAGCACAACTTGCTCATGTTTCTGTTCAGGTGCAACTTGCGCATGTTCATGGTCTGGCGCAACCTGTACGTACTTCTGTACTAGCACAACGTAAAGAGAAGCACTGTTTAGTGACTCCCTCTTTGCCACCAAATCAGAAGTTTAGTGAGAAATTACTAAATCAAGGAAAACGTTTTTTAGCTTTTCCTTATTCTGTTTGAGTCGTTGACTGGGTGAAAAGTACTGCTCTCCTTAACAGAGACAACCAAATCTCTGTCGAGAAGATGGGTTCTATTCAGAATAAACCTTCCATGCAAAAGGGTATTATGTCTCCTCCAAAGAGGTCAGGACAGGATCTTCCAACCTTATGTATCTCAAGATCCCGACAAGGGAAACTATTAGTATCTCAAGTAGATGCACAAGTAGCTCCCCTGTCATACTTGTGCCTATATCAACAGGTGCCAATTAGGGTCAACCTCAGAAAATCACAAGATGTATCAAGCGCAACCTGCACCAGTCACTAACTTACACCAGAGGAAGAATGCTGAGGTGAAAGATCCTGTGACTTATGCTAATCATCTTAACACGTCCTTGTACCCTCAAGGTACAGGACACCTCAGGAACAAGAATTATGTCCCTAATATCGTCAAGTACTATATTCCTGTAACTTCTTCTCGTACTGTTAGTGACCTCCGTGAACTCTTAATACAGAAGCGAAAGGTGCAAATCCATCATGTTCAACGGTGGTCCAACAGCAACAGCATCATAGTAATCACCACCATGAAGTTGTCATCAAATGCTGCTGTCAGTCAGCCAAGCGGTCCGTCTTTGACCGTTTGAATTATGTTCAGACTCCTGAACCAATTCTAGTGGACGAAGATGAATTACTCTTTGCTCTTGTCAACATGACATCTCGAAGCACTGGGATGGAAAACGTCCAAGACGTAATGCATCCCGCAATCCTAGTCAGCAATACTTAGATCGGATTTATGAATCCAATGAAGGAGTATATCAATATACTAGATCAAGAAGCCAAAAAATAATCGGTCAAAGAAATCTTCCTTTCGACCAAGACACAATCGGTCAAAGAAATCTTCTTGATTCTAACCAAGATTCCTTCAGTCAAAAAGATATCCCTATCACTTATTCTGGGGGTAGTTCTTTATGTGACTTTGATGCTGACAGTGAAAGTTCTGAAAGGACCATCCTTTCTACTAGCTCATCTTCAAGGGCTAGAGAAGTGACTGCTTATGCCATCACAGAAGATCAAGATACTTCCAGTTCTTCCAGTCAAGAGCAGAGAATTGCTGCTTTGGAGGCTAGTTTGAAGAACATGGCTGAGATGATGACAGGCATGCATGCTGTGATCATGGCACAACATACAGTTTCACCAGTCGCAAATCTGATTCTGACTCAAGAACCTGTAACAACATCAGTTTCCACCAATATTGATCAAGGGGTACAATCTCCTCACGCCGCTTCCATTCCTGCGCAGGCTATTCTAAGACAATCTGGTGCCGGGGTGGTACTTATCATGCGGTACCCCCTCTTGACATATTGAATCAATCCACTACTCAAAAATCAACAAAAGATACCAGTGAGGCCATAAAACTTTTACGTACTCAATTTGAGGCTTTTCAAACAGAAGGATGGCCTGCAGAAGCTTGGGATTAAACAGCCCTATCCCATAGAATGGAAAGACATTCAATTTTCTTCTAAATATAAACCCCCTACTATTATGTTGTTTGATGGCAGCACTTCTCCAAGTCAATACCTTAATCACTTTGAAGTAATGACTAATGAACTTCCACCAAATGATGCTCTTCTTACTAGAGTATTTGTCGGCTGTTTAGCTGGTGCAGCATATGACTGGTATTGTAGTTTACCAGATGGGTGTATAACCTCTTTTGTTGGCTTCAAACAAATGTTCTTGGAACGATTTTATGAGGGAACCAACGACATGACTATGTCTGCTCTCATAAAAATCAAACAACGACATAATGAAACTACTGAACGTTTTATTAAACGGTTCTATCGTGAAGCACTCAAAATGCCTCTCGTAATCCCAGATGCTTTGACTATAGACACATACAAATCAAATCTGTTGCCTATAATCAACATGTGGACATGATCAACATAGTTCCAGGATTGGCTTTCTTTCATAATGAATGCTAAAGCAGCAGAAGAAAGTGCTGACAAATTCAAGCAAATAGGCATTCAAATGCCTAATCTTGACAAAGATGAATGCGCCATACCAAATAATAATGGTCGTCAGAACAATCGCAAGAGCAAGAAGACTTTGGCCATTAATCTTAAAGGTAAAGAAGTCCTAGCCATCAATGTAAATCATCGAATATCTACCCCAACAATACCACCACAATGGGCACCACGTCCAAAAGAAGAATACTCTTTCGATGAAGATGATATCATGAGTATCTTTGATTGCCTCATCAAGAGCAATAAACTCTAACTTCCAGAACCTAAAAGGCCAGATGAAGTTGGTAAGACTGACCATCCTAAATATTGTATTTACCACAGGTTTATTGGACATCAAACTCGAGCATGCTATGTGCTCGAGGATAAAATTCAGAAGATGGTCAATTCTGGTGCAATCACTCTCCAGCAAGATGGGAAAACTGTAACGACAAATGTCGTCTCTTTATAGTTTAGAGATTTTCCTGCTCAACTTGTGCAGGACGGTGTCATCCCCATTCCAAGAACTACTCTAGAGATTGTTAATCTTCCACCTGCACGAACTAATGGTCTTGTCCCTCTATCCACTGATATAGGGGAAATTATATGGATCCATCCAAATTTAATGGCGGACTTTGAAACACCATCTTCTTCCACCAAGTCCAAGAAGGCCACTAAAAATAAATCATGTCATATGATTTCATTTGGTGAACAATGTCTTCCACCTTTAACTGCTACTTTCATCTCGGCAGCAGATAATCCTTCTTCTTCTTCTTCCACTGATAAGACAATATTGTAAAAATCAGAAGCCAAATACCAACCAGCTTTTTATCTATATAGCCCACAATCTCGTGAACTCATGGCGAAAATGGGATATAATCTACAAAAGGCCTCTGGTTTGAATCAGGGAAAGGGATCTATTGTACCTCTCTCTCTATCTTTCTCACAATCGGTCTCGGGTTGGTTTGGGTTACGGGACAAACTCTCCATCTTGTCAAAAGAAACCTTCCAGAAATAAGATCCAGGCAAAGAGTTGTAATATGGTGTCCTTTGAACCTGTATCCGAAGAAGAAGTCTTAGCTGGTACCAGGTCTGGAAAACCTTACCAAAGAGCCTATTCAGAAAGTCAAAAAAATCCTGCTCCAGTTCTGGAGGCTCCTCAAGCACCATCTTCTCTTGCTGTCGATGTTCCATCAGCTTCATCACCTCCAATAGAGTCAACTCTTTCCAAACCGACGACAGCTGACAAAGGAAAATAGCATGTCTGTTTTGATAAAGTATTGAAGAAGACTCCAACTTTGGGACTTGAGAAGCCATATAACTTTGATATACTGGCTCAGCTGGCTAATACCCCGGCAATATTGTCAATTTTTGAACTACTCCGTCTTTCAAGGGAGACTCGAGAAACGTTGAGTGAAGCTATGACGCAAGCTGATACTTGTCTAGCACTTCTCAAGAAGCCAGAAGATGAGCCTATAATATGCCTTCATTGTCATAGTGTGATGGAACTGATGCCAAACATTACCTTTACACAAGATGATATGCTATTGGAAGATAATCGCCATGATCGACCCCTCTACTTCACGGGATATGTCGATACCATAAAAGTTGATCGTATTTTGATCGATCCCGAGTCTGTACTTAGCATCATGCCAAAGACTCTACTAGATGCATTGAAGATTCCTGTACACAATCTTTCAACAACCATCACGACAATCCTGGGATTCAATTCTGGAAGAAGTGAACCTTTGGAAAAGATTTGCCTGAAAGTTCAAATAGACAATCTTCATACGAAGGTTACTTTCTACGTGATTGATAATCACGGCTCTTACAATGCTCTGCTGGGAAGACCCTTTCTACATGAGCATAACATTGTACCATTTACTTTACATCAATGCTTCAAGTATGTAGATGTCAATGGAGAAGTCCAAAAGAAAGTAGCCGATTTAAATCCTTTCAAGTGTATTGAAGCATATTTTTTGGACTTTTGGATGCACAAGGAGGAGTTCATGAAAGTTTTATTGGCAATGGATAGTGAGGAAGATCAGAAACATACTTCAAAAGATGTTCTCATGATCCTCGTCAAAGGACGTGCTACTCGTCCCTCTTCTTCTCAGACATTGACTATACATCTTTCCCCTCATAAAAAATAGCCTCCTACTGTAGAAAGGGAACAAAGGGCGCTCACCTCTTCTGAGCCTCTTATTATCGACCTTCGTCGTAACAAACCTTCTCCTTCTCCATCTCCTCCTCTGGTTATCAACCTTACCAGGTCGTCTGCTAAGGCTAAGAATCATGTTGTAAATGATGATGCACAAATAAATAAAGTAGCATCTCCTTTACAGTATACTGATGTCCTTTATTATACTCGATGTTATTTAAAAATGTTAGATAACTTCGAACCACTTACCATAAGAGCAGTTGAAGCTTCCCAAAATAAAGTATTGCTCGAGCTAATGCAAGACTCCTTCTTCCTAGTTCCTTCCAGGAAGAAAGATGAACTTCCTATACTTTTTAGTAAGGAGACAGAAGAGAAGATCATGCCCGACAGTGAAGAAAAAAATCACGATAACGGAAGAATTCAACTACGTCGTTATAGTCAGCAATCAAAGGACATCATTCAAAAGATGGGCTATAATTTTAAAGTTGGTCTCAACGACGACAAAAGAAGGCAAACTCCTATTCGTATTCCTGATCCAAAAAGAAAATCACAACAATACTATAGCAAAACGAAGCGAGAATTAGGTTATGCTTCACCAACTTCGACTCCAGAAGCTTTTGAATCCGATGAAGAAGAACGATCTAACTCTTCTGATTCTATCTCATGGGATTCAGACACCAGTGTAGGGCACGTCTATCGCGTGACTCTACCTTCCAATATGGTGACTGCCGAATTCCCAGAAGATGATGAAGACTTTGTCGAAGCTTCTGAAGCTGATCCTTGGAAACAAAGGATGGATACTCAATGGGAGCTTCGCTTTGAACAACGGGAGCCACCTATTGAAGATCAGTTGGTTCAAGTCAATATTGGAGATAAAATTTCAGCAAAATCGATATTTGTCAGCAAAAGCCTCCCTAAAGCGGATAAACAAGAACTAATCCAACTCATTAGGGAATATATTGATGTTTTCGCTTGGAGCTATGAAGACATGTCGGGGTTGGATCATCAGATCGCTACCCACAAGCTCAATATTCTGCCAAATACGAAGCCAGTCAAACAGCTAAAATAACGATTTTGACCCGACATGATGGATGCTATAGAATATGAAGTCAAGAAACTCATCGCCTGCGGTTTCATCAGAGAAGAACAACATCCGGACTGGGTGGCTAATGTTGTCCCAATTTTGAAGAAAACAGAGAAAGTCCGGGTCTGCATCGACTTCAGAGACCTTAATGAAGCCTGTCCCAAAGATGAATTCCCTCTTCCAATTACTGATGTCATGATTGACAATACTTGCGGATTTGAACGTATGTCCTTTATGGATGGATTTTCAGGATACAATCAAATCAAGATGCATCCAGAAGATGAGAAATATACATCTTTTCGTACTCCTTTTGGTGTTTATTACTACACTGTCATGTTATTTGGTCTTAAAAATGCTGGTACAACTTATCAGCGAGCCCTGAGTACCATCTTTTGTGATCATTTATGAAAGACTGTTGAATGTTAAGTTGACGATATTGTTGTCAAAAGTCGTCTAAAAGAAGACCATATTCAAGATTTGAGAAATATTTTCGATCTAATGCGCCAGCATCAACTCAAGATGAATCCCACCAAGTCATTCCTGGGAGTCTCTAGTGGCAAAATTTTTGGATTCGTTATTACCTCTAAAGGTATACACATTGACCCTGAGAAAATCAAAGCCATTCAAGAGATGCATCCTCCACGCAACCTAAAAGAGCTACGAGGATTCCAGGGACGGCTTGCGTATATCAGGAGATTCATCTCAAATCTCTCTGGACGTTGTAGACCGTTCACTCAACTCATGAAGAAAGGCATGTCTTTTATTTGGACTGAAGAATGTCAACAAGCATTTGAAGACATAAAGCGATACTTGATGAATCCTCCAGTTCTAGTGCCTCCAGTGTCAGGAATACCTTTCCTGATGTATGTTCGAGTAATGGACCATTCCTTAGGTGCTTTATTAGCTCAGAAGAATAAAGAGGGTCATGAACAGGCTATCTATTACCTTAGCCATATGATGGTTGGAGCTGAGCATCGATACACTCCAGTAGAAAAAAGAATGTCTAGTTTTGATGTTTGCTGTTCAAAAGACGAGACATTATATCACTGGCCAAACTATTCATGTTATTTCGAGAGTTAACCCTCTTCGGGTCCTGATGAAGAAGTCAAGTACACTCAATTCCAGGCTCGCAACATGGGCCATATTTTTAGCACAATATGATATGGTTTATGTTCCTCAAAAGTCTGTTAAAGTCAAACCCTTGCTGACTTTCTGGCAGCTCATCCAGTTCTCGAAACATCTAAACTCTACGATGAGATTCCAGATAAAACCTTGGAGTTAAACATGATTTCAGAAGAGATTCTTATATGACGTTTATTCTTTGATGGTGCATCCAAAATTGGACCAAAAGGTGCTATTGTTACTGGAGTCGGAATCATCCTCGTCTCACCAATAGGGTTAGCTATCCAAAGAGCTTATTCTTTAGATGAGTCGTGTTCCAATAACGTGGTTGAATACAACGCTCTGCTTATTGGTCTCCAATTGGCTAAATAATTAGATATTGAGTATCTTGAAGTTTACGAAGACTCCAAACTGATTGTCAATCAAGTTAGAGGCATATACGAAGTTCGACATCAAGATCTGGTTCCATATCATGATGCAGCGATCAGGATGGCTACTTCATTCAAAGGCTTCTTCATCGAGCATGTATGCCGAGCGTGTAACACAGAAGCTGATGCACTCGCTAATCTTGTAGCAGTATTAGCAATTCCCGTAAGAAGGCAACAAATGATCGTCATCACTAATAGAGAGTTATTTTGTGTCGAGAATAACTTAAATACTGAAGTTAACAACCCAAACGTGGAATTCAACAATTCAGTTAAAATTTGTGCTATTAGTAAAGATTGGAGGACTCCTTTCATAGACTTCGTGGTCCATGATATCCTACCCGAAGATCCTAAGGAGGCAACAACAATTCGTCGACGGTCACTCAGATTTTACGATAATCATACTACAAAGACACTCTACCGACGAATGTTTGACGGCTTACTTCTACGCTGTCTCGTAGGAGAAGAAGCAAAGCAAATACTTCATGAAGCTCATGACGGTGTTTGTGGTGCACATCAACCTAGTCCTAAATTACAGGATCTATTCGCCGTATGGGCTACTATTGGCCTTCGATGATATCTGATGCAATCGAATATGCAAAGAAGTGCCGCGCATGTCAAATCCATGCTGACTTCATTCATCAACCATCAGAATTTTTTCACCCGACGGCAGCATCTTGGCCCTTTGAAGCTTGGGGCATGGATGTCATTGGTCATATCAACCCTCCCTCGTCTCGAGGACATCGGTTCATATTGGCCATAATCGATTACTTCTCAAATTGGGCTGAAGCTATACCTCTAACTGAGGTCAAGACAAGTAGTGTTATCAATTTTATTAAGCATCATGTGATCTACAGATTCGGTGTTCCTCAGCGAATCATTAATGATAATGGGCTACAACTCAATAATCAGAAGTTCACTCGATTCTGCGATGACAACAGGATCAATAATATTGCTTCTACAACTTATAGTCCTGCAACTAACGGGTTGGCAGAAGCATCTAACAAGACCATTATCAAACTCCTCAAGAAGTTTGTTTCTACCAACAAATGAAACTGGATTGAGAAGCTTGGAGAATGTCTGTGGGCTTACCGTACTACAGTACGTACTCCTACAGGCTGTACGCTGTTCTCTTTGGTATATGGATGCGAAGCTGTCTTACCATTAGAAATCCAGATTCCTTCTCTAAGGATTGCCATTGCCAACGAACTCACAAAAAATAATGATCGTCTGAGACTTCAGGAGCTTGAAGCGCTTGACGAGAAACGGCTCCTAGCTCAACAACATATTGAGTTATACCAAGCTCGTCTATCAAAAGCCTTCAACCGTAAAGTCAAAGTCCGAACATTTCAGAAAGAAGAATTAGTTCTAACCATCAGACGTCCTATGACTATGACACACATGAACAGAGGCAAATTCGAAGCGAAGTGGGAAGGACCTTACATTGTAAGCAAAGTTTTCTCCAACGGGACTTATCAATTGACTGGTATGGATGGTCGAATTGCCATGATGCCTATTAATGGCAAATTTCTCAAGAAATATTATGTCTGAAGACAAAGAAGAAACATCAACACAGAGACTCAGAATGTAAATAATTTTTTTATTTGCATAAATTCAAGCAGAAGAAAATACATAAAGTCAACGAGGACCAGAACCCTCATGATTGAAGACAAATTTTGCAAGGAGCTCGAAGACATTATTGTCCGATAAGACCAGCAGTTCGACAAGAATATTCTACTTTTCTCCAAGAATAGTCAAACTTTCTCTGACTTCTGACTGAGTAGACGGTGGGGGCTCATCGGAAGGAGTGTCGAGGACGGCTTCGATCTTCGGGATAACTCCCGTCTCCTTAGCCATTTCTTCTGAAAACATTTGTGAAGGAAAGAAAAGGGGTGAATGATGCTTTCAGAAAAAATTTACACTATTTATAGACATAAAGGCCAAACATTCTATCTCAGGAACCGAAACAACCTTTCCTCGAAAAGGCATGTTCGTTCATCTTGTGAAGAAATCTTTATTTACTCTTTGTCTCGAGAGCCGAAGCGACCTTTCCTTGAAAAGACATACTTATTCATCAGTCTTTTTTATTTCTACTTCATTGCGGGAATGGGCCAACATTTATTATCATTTATTTACTTTTTTGTAAATAAAGCTACAGGATAATAAAAACTCAAAATCTCCGTGGAGTCTATCTAAATCATCAATTCCATCCTTTGAAATCCAGCTGTTCTAAAAGATATCTTTTCTTTATGATAAACCCATATTATCACAGATATCTCATCTTTTTAGACATGATATCCTGTCTTTAAGTCCTAACCGATTTGAAGATCATCAATAAAAAAGAGAGTTCACGTCCACATTTCCTCTGGATTCTATTTTCATCACATCAAATCAAATCATAAAGAAGAGAAAATCATTATTTATTCCTTCTTTAAAAATATAGTTACATCTTAATGGAATTCTATTACATCTCGAATTTTCATTCTGAATATAACAAATGAAGGTCTATTACATCTTTGGATCTTCTTGTTGGTGCCAGTTCCTTGTCGTCTCGACCTGAAGCAGCGAGCAAGGCAACGAAATCAACTCTGGTCTTCTCTCTCAGAAAGACGAGAGAAAAACCCCAGAGTACAGTAGCTCAAAGACAAGCTACTGTTAGGGGTGAGCATTATTCGGTTTTGAACCGAAAACTGAACCGAACCGAATAAGAGATTCGGTTCGGTTTTAAAAAAATCGGTTCGGTTTCGGTTTTGAAAATACTAAATTTTCTTATTCGGTTTCGGTTTTGGGTTTCGGTTTCGGTCCAAAACCGAAAACCGAATAAGAAAATTTAGTTTATATATATATATATATATATATATATATATATATATACACACACACATATATATATATATAGGTATTAATATATAGGTATTAATTATAGGTATATACTAAATATATATAGGTATATACTATATATATATATATATATATATATATATATATATATATATATATATATATATATATATATATATATATATATATATACACTATAGGTATATAAAAAAAAAAAAAAAAAAAAAATATATATATATATATATACACTATAGGTATATAATAAATATATCTAGGTATATTTAGTTATTATATATATTAACAAAAAAAACACAAATAAACCCAAAAATCGAATAAACCGAAAACCGAACCGAATTAATTCGGTTCGGTTCGGTTCGGTTATTGACCAATTCGGTTCAGCTTCGGTTTTGCTTATTCGGTTTTGGTCTAATACGGTTTTCGGTTATTCGGTTCGGTTGGAACCGAATAAACCGAATCCTCACCCCTAGCTACTGTCAATACAACTGGTGGAGGAGAGACGACCCGTCATGAGAACTAGGAATGAGATCACCCTCGTGATACAATTCCTAATTATGTGTCTCCACCGTCCAACTCTCATGTATAAAGGCCCTTCTTACCATCTCGAGGAAGCCCTTTTTAACATGAATAGTCCTGAGCTCTCTGATGTGTGTGTCAAAGTGGTTCAACTTCATAGGATCCAAGATCATCAATGCCAGTTCTGGGGAATGTTGTCAGTTGGTGCCCTGCAAACATCAGAAAGAAGAAGAGAATACAGTAAAAGTTTTTTTCTTATCGTAACTATTCATACGCAATAGAAGTTGAAACATTATGCACGTCCATAGGCGTATATTTCGGGAAGAATGAAGCACGAAAGCACGAAAAGCACCACATTTCGTTCAGAAGTTTGTGTTATCAGAACCGAGAAAAGCTAAAAAAAAAGTGTGTGTGGGACGTGTCAAAACAGTTACACAACAAAGTTCAAATATGCCAGGAATTAATAAGGTCCAATTTTTTTTATTTCATAATGGAAAAGTGGACCGACACTACAGACATAGGCACTATGGCCATTATGCAGAATGACGCTCTCGTATCACGTCACTCCTTCTTCTCGTCATCAGCTTGACGTAGGGCAGCGTTCAATTCCTCCATGTTATGGATTCCCGAACGATGCATCAAACGGAGGAATCCTTCCCTATGTTCTAATTCGCCACGTTCTTCGGAAGAAGACAATGGCCCACCACTGGAACGAGTGAAAACTGTTGAGGTCAGGCCAAAACAGTCCAAAAAGTTTTCCACCCTCAGAGATGGGTCAGCTTTTAGCAAATACTCTACAGGCGCAGAGTGTAACTCCTTCTTAAAAGCTTTGCCGTCGCCATGGTTGTTCTTCTCCTGCTTCATGTTCTCTTTGGAAGCCATAAGAGTGAATGAACATGGAGGGTGGGCATCATGCCCATATATATATACAGTGAAGGTCAGCCCCCATCGACTCTTCGTCTTCCCAATAAATGGGCACGTATCACTTAACGAGGGAGAAAGAAAAAAGACGTTTCAAAAAAGAGCGACCCATAAATAGGTTCATCGTTGGAAATGAACCGAGCATTTAATGCTCTGATTCAGTCAGGTTGTGTGACACTCACATTGTGCCACACTCAACATATGCGGCCATCAGATTGCGCAACAATCAGGTTGTGTCGTATTTTGCCGTGCAACGCGTCAAAATTATGTCCAAAAGACAGCATAACTTTTTGAAATGCTGCACAATGCGTGTCGACAGTAACCAAACCCTAATTAGGAAGACACAAGTTATGGAGTACGCCCAACTCTAAAAAGAGCGTACACACACTGTCAGAATCAAGCTAAACCCTAAATAGGGTGGTCGATGATTAGTAGGGTGGTCGATAATCGGGTCTATAGTCGAATGCTTACCCTTCATGGCCGGGTTGGCCGTCTCTCGACATGATGAAGACGGAACTCGTATGGATGACTCGGCCACAGTCTTACCCTTCTCAGCAACGGAGCGGTTGGGTGCCATTACTGTCGATCAAAGTTCTCAAAGATCAAGAAAAATAAGAAGAAGAAAGAGTTTCTCTCTCGAGGTATCTCAAAACGAGGATAAAGAATGAAAAATCCAAGGAGTACGGCTATTTATAGCTTTATAAATAAGGCTGAACCGTGCAACTTATGCTGAAAAAGCGGGTTTGAGTTGACTGGCGCAACTCAGACAGTAGACTGGCGCAATCCAAACAAAACTAGCATAATTCAAAGTATTTCAAAACTTTGAAGTATTTTCAAGTTTCGAAAACTTTGAAGGGGGTCTTGTAGAGGCTAAAAATCAAGTTGCACCGCCCTAAAGTGTGCAATCATCAAGTGGCGCCAAATCATTATGTTGTGCCAGATCATCAAGTTGCGCAACATTATATTGCGCCAACGTCAGGTTGTGCTGGAATCAGGTTGCACGAGCGCCACGTGGCACACTTTCTCGAGAAGCTGTAACGGCATCATCATTACCTGACAACTGACAGCACGGAGATTAAGAAAAATCCATTCGAATCTTGCACAATACGGCACTCGAGAAAATTTTATCAGCATGTAATTAATGCTGACAGCTAGTTCGCGTAAGTTATTATGTGGCACAAGAATTAATCAGTACAGCACAAAAGGAAAACTTAGTCAAAGGCGCTAGTTGTTCAGTTGTGCCTATGCGCAGTCTGACAGGTTGGCGCCACTTGATCAATTTTTATCTTTAACAGGGTGACATGGCACACAAGCCTCCAACTTCGCAGAGCGTGCTCACTACACTGTCCACGACCACACTTATCTCAATCAAACGATGCCATGCGTCCATAGCAGTTGGTACAATCGCCCGTGCAAGTTGCTACATTGTGCCACGCGTAACCTGATGAAGCACGCGCAAGGTGATCAGACAGTATTCAGAACAGAGTGACATAGCACACAAGCCACTAACTTTACAAAACGTACCCACTACACTGCTTACGACCACGCGCATCTCAATCAAATGATGCCACGCATCCACAACAGTTAGTGTAACCGTTTGCGCAAATGAACATGAGGCGTGCAACCTGAAGCGCGCGTAACCCAGAATAACTGCTAAACAGTTATTTCAAGAACTCTATAAATAGAGTTTCAAACCAATCTCAAAGCATCAAGAGTGATCATAATCTCCTGCCAAAGTGTTGTTGCATCCTCCAGAGGCTCGTGTCTTCGATATCACATCGTCCAAGGAATAAAGTGATCGTCTTCTGATCAGATTCCTATAGTTGTACTTCTCCAGAAATCAATTGTACCCCTGTACTCTTTTTCTTTAGTTTATAATAAGACCTTTTGTTCTTTGCAAACAGAGAGAAGCCATAACTCCTGCTGTCACAGGCCAACGTCATTCGATGAAGCAAATACGGGATGTATCACCCCTCTTAGTGTACAACCTCTATTGTTTTCCATCCCCTTTGGCGATGTGTCGGAACGCAAGTCGATCCTCGACCGGACTCAACACGAAGCTAGCAACACATGGGGCGAAGACTGGTGCACCCAGTCGCCTACCGGCCTCGACCCTTCTAGCATCGCCTTGCACGTGATAAGAGAGCTCAGTCACGAACCTCTTCCCGGCCACCCTATTCTACTGGACGACCTCCATGTCTTCTACACCGAGCCCAGACTGTCATGACCCGCACCCAGTATAGGGGCATGAGAAGTGGGTACGTCCAGCCTACACCGCGGTGTCGACGGTAGAATGCTGTCCTAGGTCACATATTTCTAACACATTATAAATGTATCTGTACAAGATATACTCTCTAATCGGAGGACAATACAGAAGGTACAACTCAATCACAATTCTAAGGTAGAAATAGCACGAATAGATAGATATGAAATATCAAAAGAGAACATACAAACAGACAGAAATAAGTCTAAGTGTCTAAACGACACAACATCTTAACATCCAGAAATAAATACAACTCAGATGTCAAATACAAATAGCATAATAAAATAAGATAAATCCTAGCTATCTAGTCTAGACTATAGGGATGATCTCCTCAGCTAGAGCTGGATCCTTCAGTGGGTCCAACTCACAGGTGTCATCTAGGCCTGCTCCATAATAAGTAGGGCAAAACTCCTCGGTGTCATCTATAATATTTTCAACAGGTCCAGTCAGGACAGGAACGAGCACATATCACTCGAACAGTTCATATCATGACAGAACATATAAAACAAGCAATAGAGTAAGATACATGAAAGTTGTATAAAAAGTACATGAAAGTAAGAGAGATATCTGAAAACTGGAGACAGTTTATATGGAAAGTAAGACTGTAAGTGAATATATACATATATAAATATAAAAGTGATTTATAGCACAAGATGGTTATGTAATCAGAATAGGTTGCACATGATTATTCTAAGGTAACTCCATTATACGTGAAGGTATAACCGGCATGTACATGATTACACTACTTGTATTTAACCACATAACCACTTCTACTCCCCCTACCCCAATCAATACATAAGGATCCATTCAAGTTACGTTATTGTACATGATTACGCTACTTTATACAAGAAGTTCATGTGAACATGAGTGCACATGAGTGGATATGAAGGCACATGAGAACATGTGTATACATGAATAGATACGAGTCCAAGGATATAAACCCCCTAAATTTTACTACATTTTATTTTTTGTGAAATTTTATTTTTCGTATTGTACGATATTTTTGTATGCCTCGTCGAGTGCGAATATGTGCGAGATACATATTTTTGGTAAAACATTTATTTTAGAAGCTTGATTTTTCAAATAATAAATATTTTGATTACTTAAAATGGTAAAATACGTCGCATTGGAAAATTTCCAAAACTTATTTTAGAAAACTATGTTTTATTGCATATGAGATGCATAAATTTAAATTTCATATATAAGGCTACTTTTGAAATTAATTAATGTTAATATTTTGTTATTCAAAAAGATGTTTACAAATATTTATTATTTTCGAAATTATTATTATGGATATTTTGGAAAATATATTAGGAAATTTTCGTGGCCATTTTAAATCTCAATTTAATTTTATGGTTTTAATTTAAAAAGTTTAAAGGTATAATTTATATTTATATTTGAGTTTAGATGATCTAGAATTAAATTTGAATTTAATTTAAATTTAGATTTGATTTATTTGAATTAAAATTTATATTATCTATTGGGGATTTAATCAAATCCCAATCCCTATCCAACTGGAAATTCTTACGTCCTATAAATAGGCAGGTACTCCTCCATAATTTCACCAAACGAGTTCCAAAACCAAAGTGTGCATCGTGTCCATGTCTCCCTTCCATCCACTGATTATTTTACATATACAATATTTCATCACCACCCCGACCACAGCCTTCACCCTCCAAGTCCAACTCCTCGCCCCCGCCTCCTCGATGCCTACTGCCAAATTCGATCCCAGCCAGCTACCCAACTCCACGACCACGTCGTCGTCACCAACATCCCCATCCTCCTCGTTCCCTGTCCACCACTACCTCGGCAGCATCCCCGTCTCCACCATCTCCGTCATCATCATTCTGAAACCACCGCCACCAGTGCCGACCACAACTCCCCACTCCGACCAAACCGCCGGGATACGACATCATCGCAATCGGCCACCTCCCAAAACCCCCAAACCATCGCCACTACTGGCCGACTCCTGTTCCAGCTAACCCAAGTCACCGCCACCACCGAACCCACGCCCTATCTGCCGCGGCCATCTCCGACCGTTCACCATACCACCACCGCGGCGTCCACCGCCGACGCCGGTCACCACCACCATCAACCCCCAAATTTCAGAAATAAAAAGAGGGGGAGAACCCTAACCTCGACGCCGTCGTCCCCTATCCAGATGCTCTGCCTCTGCGCCCTCTCGATCCATCCGCGGCCTCCAGGACATCACGCCCCCGACGCTCTCCAAACCCCCTTCACCGTCGCCTCCGAAGCCCAGCGCCGCACCACCATCACTCCTCCACCGCGTGTCCGGCGCGCTCCACCGCGGCCGGCTACAAACCCGCGCCTAGGCCTCCATCGTCGCGCACGGGGAGCACCACCCAGCGCTCTCCTCCGCACCTCCGCGCCAGGCGCCCGAGCTCCGCCGCGATCGGCTGCCGGCGCGCGCCCTTCCGGTGAGTTTTCTTTCGCTTCCCCCTTTCCCTCTTCTTTTACTCAACACTTTTTTTATTTTCTATAACCTTCTCTCTCCTCTGAGGAGAAGGGATCAGTTATATTATTAATATTATTATTATTATCATTATTAGTGTTATTATTATATTTATTAGTATTATTATTATTACTGTTATTATTATTATTATTATTATTATTATTATTATTATTATATTTACATATAAGTATACTTTGTTAAAAGATTTACTAGTATTATTATTATTATCCTTAATATCGTGTTGTATTAAACAAATAAATATATGATAAATTCTAAATTTTGGTGACAAAAGTATATTGCAGCTTGACTATGTATGAATTTCAAAACTGATTTTCGAACGTAAATATTTTACTAAATTATTGACATTTTAAAATATAGTCTTCGACCTAAATCCTATTTTGAAAAAATTTAGATTCTCTTCCTACAACGATTTTAGAATATCTTGACTAATAAAGAGGTAGTTTCACATTATGATTTTAATTATATATGTAATGAAGATATTTTGTTAAAAGTATACATAGTTTTAAGTATCATAAATATTTTCAAATTAGTACGAGTATGTTCTTCATGATTTCTCCTCAATTTCCACCATTGACCACGACTACTCACGCGTTCCTATTTTCCTGCAAATTTAGGCCATGTTCGCATGGACCTCGGCTATTGGACAGAACATGACATCTCGATCATCGTACCACACCAGGCAAGATACCTTGCCTTTACTGTTTAATTTTTTGTTCAATATTATGCATGCCTTTTTTTTATGTTGTTCTTTCAAAACTATATATATGTGCAAATTATTATACTTTATGCAATTAACTTAGAGTTAAGGGACCACCGTATGTTTAGTGCATCTCATAAACTGTCATGATGTGCCACGGATTGTGTGTGAATTGTGAGTCGTATATAGATACGGACTTGCGTGCTGACTGATCATTGGTGCGTACAGGCCGTGTGTTAGGATATAACTGCTAATAGATTTATGTAGAAGACTTGGCAGTTATTAAGGATTAAACAGACGACGCATGTATAGTATCATTGGGGGGAGGGGACAGTTATTAGCGTAGGGGCTACATTTATTTTTATACACATTTTGGGCCGCGGGTGACTCTTATGAGCACTACCTTCTGTCCAGGGCCGATAGTGATTCGTATGAGCGCTACTTGACGGCCACTCATTATTACTTGCTTGCGTGAATCCGTTACAGCCCCTGCGTAGAACATTGTCCTCTAAAGTGCAATCCACATAGAATGGTTAGGAACCTTTACTCATGCATACTTTTCTGTTGAGCTTTATTATTCAGTTTATTGGCATAATATTATGTGTCTTGTTACGTCCCTCTGAGGACATGGTGATCTCTCCAGGTGTGTGTTTCATGATTTCTTGCAGGTGTTCTAGCTAAGGCCATTCCTTCCTTCGTGATGATTGCTTTTGGACTCGTCATTGCTTCGCTCGACCAATCACTTTCTTTGTATATTTGTCCTATTTAAATTTAGTTGGTAGTGGATTTGTCTCCGCCCAACGATTGTATACATGACAAACTCAAAGTTGCTTTTATATTATTATTTATTTTTGTGGATAAGATTTAGTGTCTTGGCTTTCTATATTTTACAGCTTATGTATACATACAAGCCGTATATTTACTCGTATATATACAGCTGGCATGATACGTATCTAGTCTCAAGTATTTGGGACTGGGGCGTTACAAAGGAGTACATGATGCACATGATAAAGTACATAAATATGAAATACCTAATGCACCCGCTTGGGGATAACATCTCATGAAAAGATCCATATAGTACTAATCTGTGATAACATCGTGACAGCATCAAGTAAAATAATCTAGAGCAAGAATATAAGTCCTAGCAAGTATAAGACGATTAGAGAATGTACTCGCATGAGATCCTGAATGACTGAAGAGAATAGATGTCCGTACAGGAGTAACTAAGTCCTATTTAGAACAACACAGGTCACAATCTATCCAAGATTGTAATAATGAAGTTTACAATGCATTCTATATAATTCTAGGTCATTCTAGGTCAACTCTTGGTCAACTCTGGTCAACAATCTAGTCAAACTACGTCAACTCTAGTCAACTAGTCTGAACAGTCAACAACAAGTCTACTAGGCCAATTAGACCTAAAGGGGGGGGGGGGGGGGGGGGGAGTCAAATAAAGTCTAATTAACTCATAAGGATATAAATATATATACATATATATATAATTTTTTTTCCACACACACACACACACATATATATATATATATATATATATATATATATATATATATATATATATATATATATATATATATATATATATATGTGTGTGTGTGTGTGTGTGAAAAAAAATAATATATATAAAAATATATATATATATAAATATATATATATATATATATATATATATATATATATATATATATATATATATATATATATATATATATATATATATATATATATATATATATATATATATATATATATATATTCTAAACGAGTTATATATATATATATATATATATATATATATATATATATATATATATATATATATATATATATAACTCGTTTAGAATATATATATATATATATATATACTAACTCGTTTAGAATATATATATATATATATATATATATATATATATATATATATATATATATATATATAGATATATATTCTAAACGAGTTATATATATATATATATAATATATATATATATATATATATATATATATATATATATATATATATATATATATATATATATTCTAAACGAGTTAGTATATATATATATATATATATATATATATATATATATATATATATATATATATATATATATATATATATATATATATATATATATATATATATATATATATATATATATATATATATATATATATATATATATATATAGGCTTGTCCTATATACTAGTATCCTATATACTAACTCGTTTAGAATATATATATATATATATATATATATATATAAAATATATATATATATATATATATATATATATATATATATATATATATATATATATATATATATATATATATATATATATATATATATATATATATATATGTTATTATTCATGTATACACATGTATGTTAGTATTTATGGCTATATATACTATGGCTTTGTATATAGTATCCTATATAGGCTTGTCCTATATACTAACTCGTTTAGAATATATATATATATATATATATATATATATATATATATATATATATATATATATATATATATATATATATATATATATATTAGGAAGAGGGGAAGGAAGGGAATGTGTGTGTGTGTGTGTGTTCAAAGAGTGTGTGTGTGTCTGCTGTGGAGTATGAAGGGGCTGCTGGAGTGAAGGGGTTGGCCCCAACCTGAGATTAATTCTCAGGAAGTCCAAGCCAAGGTAACCAACATACACATAAGAATATATATATATAAACACACACATATATATACAAAGGCTATATATATATATATATATATTTTATATATATACAAAGGCTATATTTATATATATATATATATATATATATATATATATATATATATATATATATATATATATATATTTTTTTTTTTTTTTTTTATATATATACAAAGGCTATATATATATATATATTTATATATATACAAAGGCTATATATATATATATATATATATATATATATATGTATATATATATATATATATATATATATATATATATATATATATATATATATATATATATATATACATACATATATTGAGATATGGGAAATTAGTTACATATAGATTATATATGAAGGTAAGATCAAAACTATATAACTAGCTATCAAAATCACTGGACACTCACTAAACTGAAATTTAAATCAAACCCCATTCTCAATCTCAGAAAAACACTCAATACCTATATACAACATATATAAGTACATAGATAGATAGATATAAACATAGATATGTATATAAAAATATATATCTAAAACTGCAAAATAGCTATCAAATAACCCACTGATCAACAAACATACTGAAACCAAAACCCATTTGAATCTCAGGAACCCAAAACTGGAAAACAGCAAACTCAAACTTAAGAACAAACATACATACATACCTATAGACATATATATATATATATATATATATATATATATATATATATATATATATATATATATATATATATATATATATATATATATATTTTTATATATATATATATAGGGAAAATGGGGATAAAGTGTGCCCACACTCGTGTCAACTTGTGAGTTTCGTGAACGTGCCCATACAGTGTCAAAACTGTGTCTAAAAAGCCTGTGTCAGAGTGCATCAGAAACTGTAAAAGGGAAGGGCTTGTGCGGCCATGTCGAGGGGTCTAGGACACGACACGCGATACAAGGAGGCTCGTACTCGTGTATATAGCTAGGTGGGGTCTAGGTCTAGGTGTCCAACACCCTAATACGTGTCCACATCCTGTCTATGTGTCACACGAACAGTGCATTAGTGGGTGTCCGTGCGCATGTGCAGTACAGGCTCGAACCCGTGCGGGATCAATTGCGTGTCCGATACGACACCAATCGACCTCGAACTTGGGGAGGGGACTGAAAGATATGGCCCCCACCTCCATGCCAAGTGGTACGTTTCCACGTGTGCTATATTGTGAGAAAACAGTATCGGGTAGCAGGAAAGAGTGCAAGAGTCTCGTGTTGAGTCCCGTGTCCACTTTTGGACACGAAAATGATACAAATCTTGACTCAGAGTTCTAGAATATTAAATCAAACATAAATGACTCCAGAAATATGAAATTAGTTTTGTAAAACATTAACAAATAGTTTATTGGGGTATTTCATCAAACACCTTACACTACACTTCGATATGCCTCCGATACGTATATCAAATGGACACAAAATCCTACCAAACATTGTCTACAGGTCTATAGTACCTAGATACATGCATCTATGAAGAGAAAACAGGAAAACAATTGAGTTTATGGCCATTACCTATTGAGAGTTAGATCTCAATACAAATGCCTAGAAATGAGTCCCTTCACCAACTTGCTATGGTCCAAAAGCCTCCAATCCTTGCTAGCTAGCCTCCAATGATATCCTCTACAGCAAGGGAGTGCAATGCAAAAGAATAGGCTCAATTTGGAGGTGATTTAGAGAAAATAGATAATTTGGGGAAGAACACAAATTAGGTTTAAAGGAGGCTATGAAAAAGAGGCAAGATGTAATAAATGTGAACCTTTATAGGGGGAGGCTCCTAGGCCGACCACTATAGCTAGGGTTAGGGTTTAGATGCAATGTTAGGTCATGGGCTCTCTAACAATGAAATTTCTAAGCCTCTAGCTAAAGGCCCAAGTAGATTTTAGGTTGAGCTAAAATATCTAACTTAGCTAAATATCTAGATATTTCTAACTTAGCCATTAAGTTTGTAATCCTCTAATTTAGTCTCTAGGATCATGACTAACATCTATGTCTGGACAAAACTAGGTCAAGGCTCAACACAAAGATTAACACAATATTAATTATCAAAAATTTAAATTAAATCCAATAAATCACAAATGACGAAAATACCCTTAGGCCAAAAATATGGTAGTGACAAGTTTACCCTCCTTAAAATAATTTCATCCTCAAAATTAACGAAACTAAACTGATGAGAAGGATAAAAAATTATACCTCAAGGTCCAAAAAGATGAGGGTATCGTTCGCGCATCTCATCCTCCCTATCCCAGGTAGACTCTCCTGGAGAATGGTGCCTCTATGCGACACGAACCAAGGGTATCGTCTGGTTTCTCAGTACCTTCTCTCGTCGATCCAGAATTTCTACAGGTTGTTCTGGATAGCTAAGAGTAGGTCCCACTTCGATCTCGAAATGATCGAGTACATGGATAGGGTCTGCCACGTACCATCTCAACTGCGACACGTGAAATACGTTATGGACTCCCTCTAATGCAAGTGGCAAGTCTAGCCTGTATGACACGCCATCGACTCTTCTGCTGATAACAAAAGGTCCGATGAAGCGTGGGCTAAGCTTTCCACCTCCACCAAAGCGTATATTACTATGTGTCGGAGATATCCTCAAGAAAATCAGATCTCCAACCTATAACAAAAAAGATCTCAAATTACTATAATAATCAAACATGATTAAACAAAATCACAAAATCGAACCAATCATAATTCTAATCCTATCTCTAAGCTGTACCTCAAACTCCAGAGGACTTTTATTCTATCGGCCCAATGTCGATGTCTGTCCTGCGCCACGTGAAGTCGATCTCTGATGAGCTTTACCTTCTAGGCTGCATCTACAACCATCTCAGGTCCCAATAAAGCTCGCTCTCCAACGTCATCCCAAGATAAGGAAGTACAACATCTGCATCCGTACAATGCCTCGAATGGTGATATCTCAATGCTGGCCTGGAAACTGTTGTTGTATGCAAACTCCACCAAGTACAAATAATCCTTCCAGGAACCTCCAAAGTCTAGGACACAAGTCCGCACCATGTCCTCGAGTGTCTGAATAGTCCTCTTTGACTACCCATCCATCTGAAGGTGGTATGCAGTACTAAACTTGAGCTGAGTGCCCAAACTAATATGCAGACTCCGCCAGAAATAAAAAGTAAAGCGACTATCCCGATCCGAGATAATGCTCACCGGAACTCCATGAAGTCTGCCAATCTGACACATGTACATCTCTGCTAGCTTCTCTGTAGACAAACCCACTTTGAAAGGCAAGAAGTGGGCTGATTTGGTCAATCTGTCTACGATGACCCAAATCGCGTCTTTCCTTCCTAGTGTACGCGGCAATCCTAAAACAAAGTACATCATAATGTGCTCCTACTTCCACTCTAGAATAGACAATGGTTGTAACAGTCCTCTTGGCCTCTGCCTTTTTTCCTTTACCTGCTGACAGACTAAACATCTGGCTACGAAGCGTGCTACCGCCCGCTTCATCCCATACCACCAAATATTCTCCCTCAGATCCTATACATCTTGTTGGCACCTGGATGCATAGAATATTAAGAACGGTGGGCCTCCTACATAACCTGCTTCCAAAGGTCTCCATTGGGCACACACAGTCTGGAACCGTGCCTCAATGCGCCAACCTTTGTAATGACAAACTAATCAACCAGTCCTGCTTAAACCTGCTCTCGGATACACCACAGAGCTACATCGTCGAACTGAGTCAACTTGATCCTCTCCATCAAGTTTGATTGAATCTGCAGACCCCACATCTGCATCTCAACTTCCGGCACTATCACCTCGATCTTCAGGCTCTCCAGATCTGCTAACAAGTGATGAAATGCCATCAAACACATGGCTATCGGGTACCTACTCAAGGCATCGACAACCACGTTGACCTTTCCTGGATGATACTGCAATGAAATATCGAAGTCCTTCATCAACTCCAACCATCTACGTTGCCTCATGTTGAGTTCTTTCTGGGTAAATACATACTTCAATCTCTTGTGGTCTGTGAAGTTCTCCACTCGCTCCCCATATAAATAGTGTTTCCACAACTTCAGAGCAAAAATAATTGTTGCTAACTCCAAGTCATGGGTAGGATAGTTCTTCTTATGTGGACGTAACTGCCTGAAAGTATAGGCAATTACCTTCCCATGCTGTTGTAAGACACAACCCAAATTCTTTCCTGAGGCGTCACTGTAGATAGTAAACCCGTCTGATCCTGATGGCATTGTCAGAATCGGAGGTGTCATCAACCGCTTCTTCAACTCATCAAAAGTGACCTGACACTCCTCTGACCAGATAAACTCTGCGTCCTTCCGGGTCAGCCTAGTCAATGGCTCTGTAACTCGGGAAAAATTCTGAACGAACCTCCTGTAGTAGCATGCCAATCCCAGGAAGCTCCTGACCTCCGCAACTAAACTCGGTGTTGTCCATGCCTCAACTGCCGTGATCTTCCTCGGGTCAACTGAGATCACATCCCCAGTCACAACATGACCCAGGAAATTAACCCGATCTAGGAAGAACTCACACTTCGAGAGCTTGCCAAAAAGCTCATCCTTCTTGAAAGTCTCCAGAACCACTCTCAGTGCTCCTCATGCTCCTCTGCGGTCTTCCAGTACACCAAGATATCGTCGATGAACACCACCATAAACTTGTCCAAGTACTGGTGGAACACCTTGTTCATCAGGTTCATGAACACCGCCAGAGCGTTAGTCAACCCAAACGGCATCACCGTAAACTCAAACTGGCCATACCGCATCCTGAATGCAATCTTCGGGATATCCTCCCTCTTCACCTTCACCTGATGGTAACCTGACCTCAGATCAATTTTATAAAATACCTTCGCTCTACTCAACTGATCGAAGAGATCATCGATCCTCGGCAGCGGGTACTTGTTCTTGATCGTAAGGTTGTTGAGTGCCCTGTAGTCGATATACGTCCGTACCGACCCATCCTTCTTCGGCACAAAAAGCACCGATGCACCCCATGGTGAAGAACTCGATCGGATGAAGTCCTTGTCCTGTAACTCATCTACCTGTTTCTTTAACTCCACCAACTCGTTGTTGTTCACCCTATAGACGTGCTGAGATATCGGCTCTGTGCCGGGCACCAAGTCTATAGAGAACTCAACATCTCTATTCGGTGGTAGTCCTAGCAACTCCTTTGAAAAGACATCTATGAACTCTGCTATCAATGGATGTGCACCGTCTGCTCCTCAACTGAAACTTTGCAGAAGACTCCGCTGCTCTGCTCCACCTCCCGTCTAGCAAACTCGAACTCTGACTCTCCTGCCACTCTAAAAAGAACTTTGCCCCATGATAATCTATACTGGCATGGTGCCTGCTCAACCAATCCATCCCGAGTATAGCATTGTAGTTCAGTAATGGCATTACGAGCAAACTCACATCCAGTTCTTGGCCTCCCAAAACAACTCTTCGATCCTTGTAAATATCACTAACTAGCATAATGCCACACCCAGTCGTGATCTTACAAGTCCTAGGCAATGATTTAGAAACAAGATGGTGTCTAATAGCAAAAGATACAGACACAAAGCTATAGGAAGTGCCAGAATTGAATAATGCAAAAGCTGGAATAAAGTCGAGAAGAACAGAACCTGCGATGAGATCTCCAATGGCCTCTGCATCCTCAGCTGCCATAGCAAAAGATCGTCCCTGCTGGCCTCCCCTAGCCTGCTGCTGGTGCTGGATGAACCTCTGCTGCTGTGTCTACAACGGTGGTCCCTTCTGCTACCCTGCTGGAGCCTTGGCTCCCGTTTCGTGAACTGTACGTCCCAAAAACATGGGACACTCCCTCAGCTGATGCTCTGCTGAACCGTAGAGTAGGCACTTGTCTAGCCTCTTTCTGCAGTCGTTCCATCCATGCCCCGACTTCTTACAAAAGGTGCAACTGGTGGCCTGCTGATGCCGGGGTACCTGATGCTGCTATACCTGCTGAAAAGGTGTACGGTCCTGTCTCTGAAACTGCTACTGGAACGGCCTCTGGTGGAAGTGTTACTGCTATTGAAAATGGAGCCTATTGGCCTATCCTCTACTGCTACTGGCTCCATGCGCATCCCAACCTCTCTTTAGTTTAAGCTCAAGGTCATCCTCTGCTGCCATGGGTCCTGACAGTATCTCCTCGAAGGATGCTCCTCTTTCGCTCTTAGTCAAGGACTCGACTTCCTTGACCAAGCCCTTCCTGAACCTCCTCGCCTTTGTCGTCTCGCTAAGGCCCTCAACAAATCTGCCCAGGCGACAAAACTCTTCATCATACTCCTCCACCATTTGGTTCTCCTGAACCAAACTCTTAAACTGTGTCTCCAAGGCACCGAGTGATGTATCCGGGAAGAACTTCTCCTTGAAGAGCTTATTGAAATCTACCCATATCTGTCCCTCCGTGCCCACTCTAGGGTCTGTCTGGTACCATATGCGGGCTAGGTCCTGCATCTAGCTGCCCGCAGCCTCTATCTGAATCTCGGCTGGTATCTATGCCAGATAAAAGATTTTCTCTATATGCTCGATCCAGTCTTCAACATATAGAATCCCCTCAGAACCTCAGAAGTCTCGTGGCCGCATCTTCTGGAAGTGCTAGATGCCCGGGGACCTCGGTTGATACTGCTGTACCTGCCCTCCCTGCGACTGGGCAGTAACCCTCTCCATTATCGTCATAGCCAGCTGGTAGGCA
Source organism: Iris pallida (assembly GCA_029216955.1). Classification (NCBI taxonomy): domain Eukaryota; kingdom Viridiplantae; phylum Streptophyta; class Magnoliopsida; order Asparagales; family Iridaceae; genus Iris; species Iris pallida. The sequence continues at coordinate 10,690,357 of JANAVB010027598.1, forward strand.
TTGTCTATGCCCTGCCTGAAATCAGCTGACTGGTGCTGCTGGGCCTCCATCATCTGCTGGAAGAAGGCAAAAAGCTGAGCGGTATCGACCGATCCCGAAGGTGGCTGCTGCTGGAATACATCTGGGATGAGTGGGGTCGACCTCCGAACAGGTGGAGGTGCACCCCCGAATGCGGCAGAAGCTTCGACATGAGATGGAATAAGGGGCGTTACGGTCCCAGGGCCTTGTTGAACCAGACAAGAGGTGGCAGACCTCTCGGTGGTATCCCGTGGACCGAAATGATGAGATCGTGTCTGCACCATAATGGAGACAGATCAAACAAGGAAATCAATACTGAGAAAGAAGCGATATAATCAAGGGCGGACAGTTTATTTCAAAGGAAATCAATTAACAGCAAAAAATTAGATGGCAGAAATTAGATAAGAGTTTTTTTTAAATGTGATTGAGTACCCCAAAACTATATCCTATATTCTACTGCAGGCTGTAGTGATACTCTAGTTCGAGTACTAATATAAAACCGTACTAGTTGCGACTTTCGACCTGCATGGGCCACCACTAAAAATATGTCACAACCCACACCCAGTGTAGGGGCACAAGAAGTGGGTACGTCCAGCCCATGTCGCAGTGTCGGTAGTAGAACGTTGTCCTAGGTCACAAACATCTAACACAGTATAAATGCACATGTACAAGATATACTCTCCAATCGGAGGACAATACAGAAGGTACAACTCAATCACAATTCTAAGATAGAAATGGCACGAATAGATAGATATGAAATCTCAAAAGAGAATATACAAACAGAAGGAAATAAGTCTAAGTGTCTGAACGACACAACATCTCAATATCTAGAAATAAATACAACTCAGATGTCAAATACAGATAGCATAATAAAATAAGATAAAGCCTAGCTATCTAGTCTAGACTATAGGGATAATCTGCTCAGCTAGAGCTGGATTTCATCGGTTAGGGGGTTCTGGAGTGTAGTCCCCTTTGTCGTGCTGCTCGTCGCAGCCGCCTTCAGAACCCAGGTGCGTCGAGTCGTCTTTAATTTTACGAACCGCTTCGAAAGACTCGACTTCTCCTCAGAAAGGAGATCTTCAAAAGCTTGTTGGTTGAAATGCATGACCAATGTCTTTTGAGAAAATCCCTGCAAGTTATTGTCAGACTACGTCACCATCTTCTCGTTGGAAGAGAAGAAAGTCCCCAGCAGAGTCGTCATCTTGTTTTCCATAAAAAAGATTATACGAACTTTTTGTATATTAAACGTGAAAGGAGTACAAACGATTCCTAAATAGGAGATCTAGGTACAAAATTTTTGAAAAAGTGTGACAGTGGAGATCGAGCACTACAACAACTCCTTAACTTCGTTGACGATCTGACGACGAGTTGAACTTGCTTCAAATTTTTGGTGCTGGTGATTGAAACTCTAGGGTTGCCAATCAAGAGGGTACCGAAGTTAAAGATTTTGAAGCCTCTTTATCGAAGGAAAACTCCTTCTATTTACAGGAAGCACATATGTGATGTGCATAAGGATTGTGCAGGAATGCTGCACGTAGAGATATGAGATAATCTCGAGGTTGCACGATAGGGACTGCTGCTGAACTGACACGTGGCAAATGCTGGGATTCTCTTTTATCAACAACTGAATAAATAACACATAGCGTGTGTTTATTGTTGATCGAATGAACCTAAGCAGATTCTGTTTCTATCTACGAAGTTAGATTTTGTCTTATCTTTGGGGGCCATTGGTTTAAATAAACCGATTGGATATGACCCTCATTTATAAGGACAAAGTCCATCCTTATCTGTAGTTTAAACAAACCGATAGGATAAGGCTCTTATCAACAAAATTGAACTCTGTTATATCTTAAGAGCAGTGGTTTAAACAAACTAATTTGCGTACTATCTGAAAAGATACCCATAGAACCATGCCACCTGCACTTCTGGCGAAGCTTCTATGTCACTGTGCTTCTGGGCTACAAGTAGACTGTTCTTTAGGCGACGGAGTCACTGCGCTTTTAGAGCGACGCGACGAATATGCTTCGAGCGGCGGAGTCACTGTACTTTTAGGGCGACAAGCAAACTTGTGCTTCAGGCGATGAAGTCACTGTACTTTAGGGCGACGAGTAGACTTGTGCTTTGGGCAACGGAGTTACTATGCTTGAGATCGAGCAGTAGACCTGTGCTTGAGGCAACAAAGTCATTATACTTTAGGACAAGTAGTGGACTAGGTCTTGACATGAGAGGAGCCTCTGCGCTTTTAGGCGATGAGTAGACTCGGTTTTGAAGACAAAAGAGCCACTGCACTTTTGGGCGATGAGTAGACTCGGCCTTAAAATTAAAGGAGCTACTGCATTTTTGGGCGATGAGTAGACTCAATTTTGAAGCCACTGCACTTTTGGGTTGATTCCAGGGCGTTGTGGGCTGGCTGTGCTTCTGGTTGAAGGAGCTAGTATCTGTCAAAGTCTTTCAAGAGCAATTAATGACTGTTCATTTGATGGACGAGTCGGTCATCCTCTTCTTTAATTACTGCCGTCATTTAGGAGAATTCCAAGAAGTTAGTGGCCTAGGATTCAGTCAAAATAAACCTATTAAATGAGATTCATTATGCTAAGTTCTAGGTTCATCCCATTAATTTTGGGAGTCTTTTGACCGACGGCCACGTAGCATGTGGTTTGGACCACACTCACCCTATATAAAGGAAAGCTTTTCTGAAGGGTTGTGTCTTCTGTCTCTTTAACATCCTTATCGTCATGCTCGATCCCGACTTAGCTTCGAACGGCCATTGGCCTTGTAAAAGTCGACTGTTGGTTGTGTATCCCTTCGTTCAAAGAAGATACATCTTTGTAGAAGAACGGCTACTGGGTTTCGAGATGCACTTGAATGTTCAACGGAAGTGTTCGAACCTGAACAATGTCTTGGAGGTCTACGAGATCCAAGCTTTCAGATTTGGATTGATTGTCAATCTGAAGAGCTACAGGTTGTGCTCTGCCCTGCTCAATGGCAGTGGCACAAACTGTGCTGTGGACTGAGTTCTTGCTTGGGCCAATAGCTTCTTCAGGAATTGGCTCGCTCTGACGGCACTGCACGTCTGGGGTGCTGCACGTCCGCGAAAATTAATCCCCTTTATGGCGCCTGTGAAGATTAACCCTCTTGTAGATTTCTAGGTGCTTTAGTTCTTTTTATGATGAATTTGTAATAGATCCTCGTAGGCATGATTTAAATAAAGAAGCTCTTTTCTTATAATCATGATGAATTTGTAATAGATCATTGTAGGCATGATTTAACTCTTTATGAACTGTGGTTTCTGATCTTCTGTCTGTACTTTTGGGTACCTGTATTTTTGTGAAGCTTTGTGTACCGAGAATACTACCTGTGCTTTTTCATGCTTCTACAAGACCCCTTTCAAAGTGTTTCGAACTTGAGTCAAGCTCGGAATACTTTGAACAAAAGCATGGCAAGTGTCCTTTGCAAGGGAACGCCCATTAGGTCTACTAACATGTTGTCCTCACGCTTACCTTTGGCATTAAATGCCTTGAGCTGTCGCTTCATTGAAAGTTTAATCACAATTCCTCGTTTCTAAGGAACGGTTTTCATGACCTTAACTTTTTATTCCTACGGCGTCTGAAGAGTTTCCTAGATCATTGAGAAGTCTTGAGCTGTCGCTTCATTGGGAAGATCCCTGCAAGTTATTGTCAGACTACGTCACCATCTTCTCGTTGGAAGAGAAGAAAGTCCCCAGCAGAGTCGTCATCTTATTTTCCATGACAAAAGATTATACGAACTTTTTGTATATTAAAAGTAAAAGGAGTACAAACGATTCCTAAATAGGAGATCTAGGTACAAATTTTTTGGAAAAGTGTGACAGTGGAGATCGAGCACTACAGCAACTCCTTAACTTCGTTGAAGATCTGACGACGAGTTGAACTTGCTTCAGATTTTTGGTGCTGGTGATTGAAACTCTAGGGTTGCCAATCAAGAGGGTACCGAAGTTGAAGATTTCGAAGCCTCTTTATCGAAGGAAAACTCCTTCTATTTACAGGGAGCACATATGTGATGTGCGTAAGGATTGTGCAGGAACGCTGCACGTAGAGATATGAGATAATCTCGAAGTTGCACGATGGGGACTGCTACTGAGCTGACACGTGGCAAATGCTGGGATTCTTTTTTATCAACAACTGAATAAATGACACATGGCGTGTGTTTATTGTTGATCGAATGAACCTAAGCAGATTATGCTCCTATCTACGAAGTTGGATTTTGTCTTATCTTTGGGGGCCATTGGTTTAAACAAACCGATTGGATATGGCCCTCATTTATAAGAACAAAGTCCATCCTTATCTGTGGTTTAAATAAACCGATAGGATAAGGCTCTTATCAACAAAATTGAACTCTGTTATATCTTAAGAGCAGTGGTTTAAACAAACTAATTTGCGTACTATCTGAAAAGATACCCATGGAACCATGCCGCCTGCGCTTCTGGCGAAGCTTCTATGTTACTGTGCTTCTGGGCTACAAGTAGACTGTTCTTCAGGCGACGGAGTCACTGCGCTTTTAGAGCGACGCGACGAATATGCTTCGAGCGACGGAGTCACTGCACTTTTAGGGCGACAAGCAAACTTGTGCTTCAGGCAACGAAGTCAGTGTTCTTGAGAGCGAGCAGTGGACCTGTGCTTGAGAGCGAGCAGTAGACTTGTGCTTTGGGCAACAGAGTCACTATGCTTGAGAGCGAGCAGTGGACCTGTGCTTGAGGCAACAAAGTTTGCTTGTGGTTGTCAGGGAACACCCATTAGGTCTACTAACATGTTGTCCTCACGCTTAGCCTTTGGCATTAAATGCCTTGAGCTGTCGCTTCGTTGAAAGATTAATCACAACTCCTCGTTTCTAGGGAACGGTTATCATGACCTTAACTTTTTATTCCTACGGCGTCTGAAGAGTTGCCTAGATCATGAAACGTTTTGTCTTCTTCTGATGACGTGGCCATACCCTATAAGTAGGGTTTGTTAGGAGAGAGAAAAAATTTTCTGGCTTTCTTTTTCTTCTTACCAAAGCTTTTTCATCAGAGTCTTCTTCTTCTTTCAAACCCTAACTTTTTCCGCCATGGCTTCCAAGAAATTAAGAACCCCAAATGCTCCTAGGGCGAGCTCCAAGAAGACCAGTGGGGCGGCAACTAGCTCCAGATCGGCTGCCATAAGTACAAGACAGATGAGAATATCATCGACGAGATAAGCTGGAGAGGCCACGACGAGCACTCGACAGGCCAGAGGGAAAGAGCTAGCCATCGAAGTCATCATTGCTGAGAAAGCTCCTACCGTAGGAGTCTCAGTGCAGGGAGACGTACGGCTGCCTGTTACCAATAGGTGTCTGATCAACATTTGACTTTTTTGGTTTGCTGATGCATATGAGCGTCGACTCTTAGGAGCGTCATCTCGAAGATATGCTAATGCCTTTTCCTGCTGATGTGCATGGACATTTACTCTTTGGAGGAGTGTCCGCAGATGTGCTAAAGCTTTGTTCAACCAATGCACATGGTTGTTTTACTTTTATAAAGTAACGATTGAAAGATGTGTTGAAGTTCTTGTCAATGCGCAGCTCTGCTAAGTAGTACCTGCACGGAGGTTATCTTACGAAAGCGCAGTACTACTTGGTTGTACCTGCACGGAGGCTATTTTTCTGAAGCACAGTGCTACCTGGTAGTACCTGCACAGATGTTTGTTTAACTAACAAATAAATCTCAAACTTCTATTTTTTGTTTTTGTGTAGTTACTGTGACCACCTTTCTTCTCAATGAGGTTCTTTTCGAATTCTCCATCTGCGCGCTAGGGACAAACGTCGAGCAAGAGCTTGTTGAGCCAGCCAGGAGGTCGATCGTCGAAGATCAACCAAAGGGGCAACTGGATGAAATACAGGAGCAGCGTCTGGGCTATTTTTGCCGTATGTTAATCAGGGCAGGCCGACACCTTCTCTTGATGCTGACGCGGGGGTGTTGAAGCACCAGTTTCTCTTTGGCGATCAATTGGTTCTAAAGGAAACGGACCTCCTTGCACTTAAGACGGCATGGTATTTTGAGGGCAATGGCCTCCCTTTGTATGTCTCGACGTCTGATCGATACTTACCGCTCTCCATCTTTTCCTGTTTTGACTTCTTTTTGTCTTCTTATCTCTCGGTTTGAGAGACTACTTTTGCAAACAAAGAAGGAAAACCCTTCCATTTTATAAATTAAATTTTTTTGGCTTTTGTCTCTCTGCTTGCCTTTCTGCTGTGAACTTTCTTGTACTAGAATGAGGTAGCAAGACGTGAGGGGAAGGAGATAACTCCGTTGGGGATATGGTATTTACTCAGAGGTGATATGGACATGGTAAACATGAAAAAAATTTGGTGGTAGGACTTTCCTTACTTAGAGGTTATATGGACATGTCAAGGATAGACTCTACGGGTGTATAGAACGACTCAAAGGGAAAAATATGGACGTGAAAGGTTCTATAGATAATTATGACAATAGCGGAGTTTGCATGGAAGGAATGTCTACTCAGAGGTAATATGGACATGGTAGGCACAATCTTCGCTAGGGTGTAGAATAATAATTTAGAGATAGTATGGACGTAAAATATTTTCTAAATAGTTTATGACAACACAAGGTTGTCATAGAAGAGACGACTACTCGAGGTAATATGGATGTGGTAGATGCAAACTTCGTTTTATGGTATAGAAAAATAATTCAGAGGTAGTATGTACGTGAAATGTCTTGTCTACTAGGGGTGATTATATAATAGATGAATTCTTTTAACGAAATTCAGGAACGCCCAGGGGGGTGTGGGCGCCTATGCTGGTTCGAACCTCATACATAGTACTTCTTGAGGAACTTACCATTGATTAGCATCATTAGCAAATTGTTATTTAGTTTGGCCAGTCGGTAGGCCCTATTGGAGTAGACCGTCACTATGACGAACGGCCCTTCAAATTTGGGCTCGAACTTCCTAGCCGTCTTGTGAGTCATCACCATCGGTCTTCGAACTGATAAGACGAGGTTGCCCACTTGGAATGTTCTTTCTCGAACCTTTTTGTGGAAGGTTTCTAAAATCCGAGCTTGGTAAAGCTCGATTCGTTGCTGAGCTAGCAGACGCTTTTCATCCAACGCGTCTAACTCTTGTAGCCGTCGGTGTTGATTATCTTCGTCGGTCAGCTGGTTGGTGATAGCTACCCGTAAAGACTGGATCTGGATCTCCAGGGGAAGTACTGTCTCTCTTCCATAGACAAGAGAGAATGGTGTGTTGTCCGTGGGTGTTCGAATAGTTGTGCGGTAAGCCCACAGACATTCGCCAAGCTTCTCATTCCAGTCGCGCTTATTAGAAGAAATGACTTCCTTAAGTAATTTGATGATAGTCTTGTTGAATGCTTCGGCTAGCCCGTTTGCTACAGGATTGCAAGCCGTTGACACCATATTCTGTATTCGATTGTTATCGCAGAACTGATAGGACGTGTGGCTCACAAACTGTGGACCATTTCATGGATAATCTTTCTAGGCACTTCGAAGCGATATATGACGTGATGTTTGACAAAGTTGATCACGTTCGAGGTTTTTACCTCGGCCAGAGGTACTGCTTCCGCCTACTTAGAAAAGTAGTTGGTGATGGCGAGTATGAAACGGTGTCCTCTGGAGGATGGTGGACTGAGCGGTCCGATAATATCCATTCCCTATGCTTCAAATGGCCGGACGGCCATCGTGGGGTGTAGGAACTCTGAAGGTTGGTGGATGAAGTCAGCATGCAACTGACATACCCGATACTTTTTTGCGTATTCAACGGCGTCCGCCATCATAGTAGGCCAGTAGTGGCTTATGTGACGCAGTAGGTCCTGTAACTTAGGACCAAGCTGATGGGCTCCACAGGTGCCATCATGTGCCTCCTGGAGCATTTCTTGTGCTTCTGTCTTGGGTAAACATAACAAGAGAAGCCCGTCGTATGAGCGACGGTACAACATCTTAGTAACTGTGTCATAAAAGAACCGGAGAGAGCGTCTCTTGACAGAAGTAGCTTCCTTCAGGTTTTTAGGTAAAATTTCGTAGACTGCATAGTCTATGAATGAGAATCGCCAGTCCCGAACGTCAACATTAGCGCCCATTTGTACTGAGTAACTCAGACACGTATATAGATTGTTCTTGGGGAAAACCAGCTCACAGCCCATTACCGTGACGGTATATTAGGTTGCAACAGGAGCTGCTAGAGAAGCAGCGAGGCCAGCTAGCGCATCGGCCTCTAAGTTCTGCAATCGAGGTATATGTTCTATAAAGAACCCTGTGAAGGTAGAGATGATATCGATTGCTGCCTGGTGGTATGGAACCATATCTTCATGCCGGTCTTCGTATTGTCCTTGAACCTGGTTGATAATCAGTTTCGGGTCGCCATATGCTTCGATGCAGTCAATCTCCAGCTGTTTATAGAGCTGGAGTCCGATGATGAGAGCTTTATACTCAGCGATGTTATTGGTGCATGAATCCAAGAGATAATATGCACGATGGATGACCAAGCCGTCGGGAGTGATGAGAACCACTCCGACCCTTGCAATGACCTCGCCTTTGGGCCCTATTCTTGAAGCACCGTCAAAGAACATGTGCCAAACCGAGTTATCAGTAACGCCCCAGAACCAGAATACTGGAGAGCGCGGGCATACAAAGCCAGCTACGTATAATGAAATAGAATCCACCCCACTATACGGTCACGGCTGTCTAGATATATGAGGGTTTAAATACAATCCATCAGTCTCCTGTGGTCAATGACAAGCCTAATTGTCTCAATCTCAAGCAAGCAAGTAAAGTTACAAGATGTAAGATTACCAAATATACAATAGTAAGGCATCCCAAACATTACATATCCAGCTGATCATAAAGCTAGTCGTTTACAAAATGTGAGGACTAGCAAGAGTTTAGTCATACATGATCAACCCTAGGATCTGTCAATTATGTTACAGCCCGTAGGCAGACAATAATAAGGTATGCAATACGAGCTAACATGTGCTCGCCGGCTAAACGCCTCAAAATAAAATTTTTACAATAGAGTGGAAGAGCAAAAATAAACCCACTCGTTGCCCTGGTTACGCCTGGTGGTCACCATCGGGCTGGAAGGTCGGTAGATCCTCTGAAGCTGCTCCAAAATCTGGCCACACAAAACCAGCTGGATCAGATCCCAGAAAGAGCAAGTGCCACAAAGAAGGCTTCACTTAAGAACTAAAACCAGCACATCAGAAATATATATTAAAAGCAGTTAAAAGAACTTGAAGTAAAAGAATAACAACAGTCATAATGGAGTACGAGGAAACCATTCAAGTAGCCAGTTTACAACCCTTAAACCAAACAAGGACCGGGGTTGTAACCCTTCACCTGAATAGAACTCCGTCTCCAAATCTTGTTGGTAAGGTAAAACATTACAAGCATGACGTGGGGTACAATAATATAATAAACGAAAAGAGGACTCAGAACTGCTCCGGGAGCCAGTTACAACCCTTAAACCAAACAAGGACCGGGGTTGTAATCCTTCGCCTGAGCAGAACTTAGCCCCTGATCTTTATTGTTAAAAGTGACAATCAGGCGATCAAGCCTGCAATAATCGAGCACTGAAACTACACCATACAATCGTTCCCGGCCAATCAGTGACTACGGCTTTCTACATTAGCTAACTAGGGTTATCATAATATGTAGTGAGATGTTCCACCAACCACAAGCCCTGCAGCTAATCCAGGTTATCCAGGCGACTTGGGTTCATTAAGCAGTACATCATTCTTTTCATATATCAGTAAATTTAGACTTGTGTCCTACTCGTCGGCAGGCTGCAAGTCCCACAATGGTGGCCGGGATAACGGGATCGCCTATAACTGGGGAAATCTCTCATGACTACCGAATTATTCTAGTTATTAGCCTTAGCCATTTACAGTAGGTACCCCTGACCGTGGTACTCAGGGATCCCTGTCCTAGACATGATGCAAACATTACCGGTTCTATTTGTACAAACACACTCAACCACGGTGTCCAGGCCATTCAATCTTGTCATGACATGCTAGCCGTCGCAACAGCCTTCAAAAAATATATATATCATGTCATGTCCGCTGTCAGGAGTGCGCCACGTCGGGCCACTATCACGTCATGTCAAAAGTGTACCACAACGGGTCACCATCGTGTCAGGGAACAATTAATTTGGCATAAGCACACATTTAGTAATTAAATATTAGAAGGGGCAAGGGCTGTGGGGGACTCATGCTGCTCGAAAATTTTTTATGCGGCCAGCAGTCACTTGCTTATGCGGCTAAGCAATTAAATGCTTGCATGCGGCTAGCAAAATATATAAATATACAATATAATGCGGCTCGCTATTGGCATACGGCTGATTGTTCCTATGCTCCCATATGCGGCTCACTTTGGCATGTGCATGCAAGTAATGCCACAAAGCATGCAACAAAGTATACATTAATATGCATGCAAGCAAAGCCACGTGGATTACAATACAAGCATGCATTAATATACATGCAAGCAAAGCTTGCATTTGTACGCGGCCATTAAAGATTCTAAGCCATATGCGGCTGGTGCTAAAAGAATGCAATAACAAATGCATTAAAGTAATGCATTAAGGAATGCATTAAAGAATGCATTAAATGCATTAAGAAAATGCTATGCGGCTGGTCCCAAAGAAATGCATTAACAATGCATTAAATAAATACATTTAGGAATGCATTAAAGAATGCATTAAATGTATTAAAGAAATGCTATGCGGCTGGCTTTTAAATGCATTATTTAATGCATTAAGTATATGCGGCTGATGCTAAGTATTCAAGCATGCATGCGGCTGGCTTTCAAAGAAAGTGCATTAAATATAACATGCATGCTTACATGCAGCTCACTTTTAGCATTTGCATACGGCCAAGTGCTTGTACGTATGTATGCAAGCTGATGCTTGCTAATGCATTAAAATATACAAGGGCCATGCATTAAAATAGGCTGGCTAATGCATGCATTAAAATATGCAAAGGCCATACGGCTGACTCTAGTGAATGGCCATGCAGCCAGCAAAATAGCAAATACTTAGGCGGCTAGGAAATGGCCAATGGCCAACAAAATTTAATGGTCATACGGCCAAGGCAATTAATGCTCATGCAGCTCAGTACTAAAAATGTCCATACGGCTCAGCAAAATCCCATAGGTCAAATTTGGACCAAACAAAATTTTCTACAACATGGGACCATCAACTAGCAAAATATACAATTTGATAGATCAAAACTCCTGGAAACCGAAAATACCATAAGGCTAGATTTACAAGAATCTAACCATGGAAATGAAAAATACTAAGTACTAAAGTAGGTTAGAAACACATGAGGAAGACAATGGAACAATAAAAATGGACTTCCTCCATGAAGCAAGGTGCACTTGCCTAAACCTTCCACTCTCAGGTTGGTGGAGAAGTAATGGTAGGGAAGAAGAAGTGTTAATGTGGAGAGAGAATTGTTTGGTGGGATATTTAATGAAGAGGGTGGTGGTAGGTGGGAGTGGGTTGGTTCACATCAAGCAAAACCGAACCATGTTAAACCCAGCCGAACCAAGTCAAGTCGGGCCGAACCAAACAAGGAGACATGCAATACGGGTCTAAATACGTATATGTATACCAAAATACGAAATACGAACAATGGTCATTACAACTCTACCCACCTTAAAAGAATTCATGTCACGACCCGCACCCTAGAATAAGGGCACGTGACGTGGGTACGTCCAGCCTACGCCGCAGTGTCGGCGGTAGAACGCTGTCCTAGGTCATAACGTCTAACAGATAAGGGTAATATATAGTTATACTCCCCGAATGGGGGTGACATAACACAATATAACTCAACCACATCTAGGATAGAACAGGAATGAGATAGAAAGATAAAGATAGATACCAACCAGGAATGTAACATCACAGAGATACAAATCCAGAATTCTAAGTGTCTAAAATAATACATCTAAGAATAACTCAAAGTCTAATACAGAAATCCCAAAATAGTAAGACAATCCTAAACTAATGGAAGTAACATCAACTGCTAGCAGGTCCAAGTCACTAGTGATGTCTAATACTGCACCAAGAGGGATAAACACCAGAGCCTCATCATTCACTGTAAAATTTTCAACAGGTCCAGTCAGGACGGGAACGAGCACATATCTCTCAAAACAGTTCATAGCAGGTTAGGAGTATAAATCATGCAATAGAGTAAAATACAGGAAGTGCTGAAAAGGAAGTACGAGTAAACAGGAGATATTTTGTAACTGAAAGTAAATACATGATAGTAGAGACTGTAAGTGACTACGTGATTTAGAGCATAATGGTTATGTAAACGGCTTGGGGGCACATGAATACAAATAAGGAGGCACATTTATACAGTTACTGGGGATAGTGTTCACATAACCAATTCTACTCACCCCGCCCCAACCAGTACACAAGGATCCATTCGAGTTACGTTATAAGCACATGAATACAACTAAGATACGTGAACTCATGTAATGAGTAGTACATGAGGTACGTGAAAGCACATGAGAACATGTAAAAATATGAACTTGTACGAGTACAAGGAGTACCTGATGCACATGATAAAGTACATGAACATGAAATACCCGATGCACCCGTAGAGGGATAACATCTCAGGAAGGGATCCATATAGTACTAATCCGTGAAGATACGTGTCAGCATCATGTAGAGTAATCTAGAGCAAGAATATAATCCAGGTAAGTATGAAAAGATCAGAGAATGTACTCGCCTGTAACCGATGAATCTGAGAGAATATAGACTGTCCGAGGAGTGGTGTCTGTCTTCTATTAGAACAGCACAAGTCACAACAAGTCCAGAATGGTAATAAGATGCACTACAATGCGTTCTACATGAATCTAGGTCAAACTAGGCCAAAGTCAACTCTTGGTCAACTCTGGTCAACCCTAGAAGTCAAACTAGGTCAACCAAGTCAAACCTAGGTCAAACAAATCTATACTAGTCTAACTAGTCTATTCTAGGTCTAACAAGGCTATTCTAGGTTATCCTATGGCTAATAGCCTATTAGGAAACATCTATCCAATACTCTATAATATAATCTATAACACACCATATTATCTACACACTACATTAGTCCTATGGTATTCCATACTCTATGACACATAACAAAACCCCACACATCATGACACCACATATATATATAGAAATACATATACACATATATGGGAAAAGTTGCATATATATATATATAACAATGCCTATATATATATATAAGTACATACATAGAGTGTGAGGGGGAATAACACATGAGAACACAAGTGCAAGTGTGTGTCTAGCCCATAGGCTTGTGTGAACAACACAAGGGTGTGTGACTAGTGCCAAGGACACTGTGATAGATTAGAGGGTGAGTGAGCAAGGAAACTAAACTCTGTGAATGGACTGTAGTGTGTGTGTGTACTGTCCAAAAGAAACTGGAAAAACTGGAACTAAATCCCAGGTTTGAAAAGCAGTTAACAAAGAGTGTGTGTGTCAAAGGATTAGAAAACAGTGAGAGGAAGACATAGGTAACAGTGAACATAAAATCAAATCTCAGTTTCTCATGACAGTTAAAAGGAAGAACATTAAGCTTATAATGTGTCTAAAGTCCACAATGCTCAGGTTTTATGTAGGAAAGGAATGAAAACAGTTAAGTACATATACAAGCCAATAATCAAGTCCCTAATTAATTCTCAGGTTTTCAAGCACTGAAATGCAACCCAAATCTCAGGTTTATGTACGTCCAAATTCAGGTTTTCACAGGAATGTAAAGGAAAAATCAATTTCTAGATCTTAAAACAAGAACTCAGTTTCAATACTCCCATGTTTTACATAGCAGTGAACCACCACAGTTTACAGGGAAGAAGAAAAAGACTGGGAAGTAATCCAATCAAGAATGAACATTTCATACTCAGGTTTTCAATCTAGTTCAGAAATCAAAATACCAATCCAACTCAGGCAATAGTGTAATGAAAGTTAACTCAGGTTTATTCAAGAACTGAAAAAATCAAATCAACCCCAGGTAATGACCAATATATCAATAGTTCAAAAGAAACTGGGATTCAGGTTTTACAAGGATCTGGAAATACAACCCACTGTCAGGTTTGCACAGTTAGCTATATTCCAACAATCGAATTTAACCCATACACTAACATCCCTTTCCAAAACCAAAGCCTACAAGAATTTAATGTTCATTAATATAGTAACAAATAAGTAGGAAACATCAGTCAAGAACTATTCTCAGTTTTCAGAAAAAAATAATTTCAGTTAAGGTCACATGGAAGGAAAACAGTTTGTACATTCTCAGGTTTCAGCAAAAAGAAAGAAAAACATTGAATCCCAGGTTAGAACTAACTCAGTTTTCAAAGGGAAATGAGGCAACCAAACTCAGGTTAATAAAACCAAGGATAGGGACTGAACAACCATTGAATAATAAAAAGGAAAACCATGTTCAGTGCATTCAGGTTTACAATACTGAAACACCACTAATTCCATGTTTTCAAATTCAATGGAGGGAAAAAAGACTCAAGTACTTGACAGTTCCACTATAAAGGAACAACAGTAAAGATAGGGAAGGAAATCAGTTTACAACTAACCATGTAGTTAGAAACTATAATCAGGTTTTACCAAAGACATATACAAGTTCACAATCAAGAGTTTAGATTAACTCTCATTCTCAGGTATTACTAAGGACTGGAAACACAAATCCCAACTTAGGTTCAAAAAACAAATGAAAGGGAATCAACTATCTCAGCCTATACAAACCATTGTCTCAGGTTTTTGTATTCAGTTCATCAAAACAGGAAACAATTTTTAGTTAAAAAAATAGAAATCCAAAACAAACTAACATCCCAACTCCATTTCCAGATTCAACAAAAAAATAGGAACCATGTATCAACTGTCAACTGAATTCAACCATGCAAATTCCCAAAACACACCATACAGTCCCAGATTTTGAATGAAACATTTAGCTAACATAATATGTATCCTGTAGGGATCCAAAAAACAATTGAAACATACACAAAAGAGCATTACATTGGTTTGGAAAAATCTGGAAATAACCAGTATCATAAAGTATCAGAAAACCCAAGGAAATCCCCTGTTCGAACAGAAATTCCCTAACAACCTAAACTAACATGTCATCTAATGCAAACAGGAATCACACATCATATATAGGATCCATTCAATCATTAAAACCTAATTTAGAATCATTAAAAATGATTAAATAACAGAATGCTTACACAGCACACACACGCACACAGTACACGCACGGTGCACACGAAAATACGTGTCCGACATGACACGAGGACTCGTGAAACTTTACGAGCCTCGTGTCAGTCACCGCCCCTATCCCTACGTCGAAAATCTCGTGTCGAGGTCGCGTGTCCTGCGCGCAGTAGCCCCCGAGTAGCAGGGGAGCTACAGTGCCGCGCGCGCGCACCCGCACTCGCGTGTCCCGTGTTCCCCATGACTCGACACGACACGCAATACACCACACGACACTGGGAAACCCTAAACGACACCTAGGACTAACTTCCTATTCAAATGGATTTCAAAATCTCACACGAAATGCCCATTGGTGCATTTCAACAAACACGTGCCAAGTGACACTGATACGTGTCCAGAATGGATACGAAACGACACAAAAATTTGGGAAACCCTATTCCTATAGTTAGGCTAGGGTTAAGGCAACCTAGAAATGATTTTTAACAGAATTTATATGGAGTATACATGATTATACCTATTGGTGAACAACGGGTCAAAATCCCCAAATGGGAAGAGCTCCACAAGCCACTAAACTTCCTCAAATTGCGTGTTCCCTGAAAATACTCCACAGTAACAGCAAGAATACAGGAATTAAGTCCTATTGCAATTTATTTGAAGGAATTTAGAGAAGAAATAGATTTTCTAAGGATTTACAAAGTTGGGGACTCACCTCTTCCAAATGGCAAGTTTTCTAAAGAGGCAACCCTAGTTTTAAGAGCATATAAATAGGAGAGGGGCTGACCAAAGAGTCTATTCAGAATTTCTAGGGTTAGGGCTTGGTTCAATGGGTATGGGCTATGGGCCATTAAGCCTACTAGTCATAAAATGACTTGTGACTTCACAAGCCATTTCCATATCAAACTAACTCCAAATTTCACCAAATAAATCCCAAGGAGTTCATCCTCATGAACTTAAGTCAACCTAGGTTCTCAAATCCTAATCTCTTAGTCAAGACCTAGGTTAGCCACTAGGTTAGTCTACAAGGTCAACTTAAGTCAAAGTCTCTAAAACTCCAAAAACAATTATTCTAAAAATCACTCAAAAATCACATTAATTATAAATAATAATAATAATTCAAATTAAATTCTAAATTTTTTAAAAATGACCAAAATACCCTCATTTGGAAAACTGGGTGTTACAATCCTACCCACCTTAGAAAAATTTCGTCCTCGAAATTAAGATGATCGTACCCCTTCTAGTTCAAACCCCCACAATCAAAATCTCAGAACCTATTTAAATCATTCAGTTGGAAAATGTAACCTATGGGGTCATGGCATGTAGTATCAGTCTGGGGTCTCATCTAGTTACACCAACATACTACAGTACTAGGCAATCACAAGGTATCAAAACATACAACAATATGGTAGGGTGCATAAATTTTCAAAGACTGGCTAAGATATAGGTCAAGGACTCACCTCCAACTAGGTCTGGTGGCTGGAACTCCCTCCCGAAGGCGGAGTCTTGGCTGAGATAAGTGCAGCAGGACAGTCTCGCAGCCTGTGTGCAGCCGACCCACACAATAGGCACACTCCTCTTCTCTTCCTACAGATGTCCCACACGTGTCCAGGCTTCTTACAGAAGGTGCAGGTAGGCACTCTCTCAGCTGGCCTCTGCTGAACAGGAGTCTGGACTGGATAGGCTGGTCTAGGCTGATAGTCTGGGTGCTCACGGGGCTCTGGATATACAATGCTCCTCGGCTTCTTAGAACTAGGCTCTCCTCCTGAATGTACCAAATCCCACAGCAGTTGGATTCCATGGCCATGCTCCTTCAGGATCTCAGCCTGAACTCTCTGTGCCTCCAACACATCCTGGAGAAGTCTGGATATCTGAGCTCCGTCAGGAAACAAACCTGCCGAGGGTATGGTATGGGGTACTGCTCCTGGAGGCAGAAGAGGAGACTGGGAAGGACTCTTGGTCTCAGATGAGACTGCCACTCTCTCCTGAGTAACAGGTGATGGAGGGGATTTCTCTGGTGAGGATGCTAACACCTCCTCGATGGCGGGAGGTGCCACTACCTTTGGGTCAGCCTGAGGGGTCACTACCTCCTGAGCAATAGGAGATGGAAGCACACTGTCAGTAGCTGCAGCTGCTCTCAGGCGACAGGCTCGGGTCATGGGTGCCATACTGGAAAGGATAAAACACAACAATCATTAAGGCTGTACAGCAGTCTACCCTCCTATCTGTAAAACTGGTATTTATCAAGAAAATAAAATAAGACAACTACCAATCATCTATAAAGGGTACTATTTAAGAAAAATCAAAACCAAAAGTTTAAGGAACGAAAGTCAATAGCATTGAATCCAATCACAATCTAATATATATAGAAGAGAGTGTGTTAGGGGGAAAAAGCTATCATTTTGTAAAGGTGATATGGTTAGTATGAAATATACATGAAAGTGTATAGGAGGATTTGAGTCTCAACTGTAGCTATCAAGTTACACTATTCATGGCATATTGGTTAAGCAGTCTACAAGGTACAAGCTATTTACTCATAACATGCATGGCTAACCATATATATAAGTATATCTATATGGCTACATGAACATAACATAGAGATAAAGGGTTAGGTTTTCATGGCAGTTGTGAACATTAGTGTAGAGTGTTAAGTGTACATGGGTTAAAACATGAAATAAAGGGGTTCAATCATTCAGTTTAGCTCATCATTACTGTAGGATGTGGAAAATTATGACACGCTGTCATTTTCATCCATACGCTTAAAGACAGATGTCAGTTGAAGCCATACGCTCAAACAGAAGTCATGTGCTCAAGGCTATACGCTCAGTTAAGAGCCATACGTTCAATTCAGAGTTGTACGCTCATTCAAAAGCCATACGCTCAGTAAATATTTTATTATTTACTGAAGTGACAGTACAGCATATGTTTAAATGAGGAATGAATCTGACACTTCATCTTTCGTGCAAAGACAGCTGTCACGAAAAAAGTAACCGTCGTATAGGTTTTCGAAGAGTCGGTTTTGTCTTTTACGAGGACAACTCAGCAACCTTCATAAATACAAAAGCCATCATTACTGTCAGTTTTGACAGTCTGTCAGCCGTCAAATCCGCAGTCACGACGCTCGAGAAGATTTTGTCAGTTATGGGAAGATATGGTGTACCAAAGAAGATTGATGATAGCCACGTGGCTACTTCTCCAATGAGCATATCAACCTCACATGACTCCTTCTTCACCCAGCCAAGTGAGCGTATGGACCTCACATGATTCCTTGCTAACCAAGCGAGCGTATGATCTCCATACGACTCCTTGCCCATAAAGTGAGCGTATGGATTTCCTATGGCACTACGCTGTCCAAATCAGCGTATGACTCCTCTTCAAAAGCTAGAGTATGACTCTACAGCAGTTGTATCCAGGATGATTTTCAACGTACAGTCAACACACGTTTTCACGTGTCCTGTACTCAGTTACCCATTTATTCAGAAGTTATACAATGTGGCCTTCATGCCATCAATCTCTCCTGAATGTGCTCCACTACTCTCAACCGCACGCCAACGTGTCTTCGTCAGAATTTGCCACGCGTCCCTGCAGTTTTGCACACGTCAAGTAACTACCTGAGCGTATGGTTCAGGACAGTTATCCAGAACTCTATAAAAGAGAGTTTCTTCACCTTCATGAGGACAGGTCATTTTTCAGAGAGAACAGGGAGATTGCCCAGTTGCTATCCAAGTTCTTCGAAGTTCGAGTTTTCTTCATCGCATCGTCCAAGGGATAAAGTAATCGTCTTCTAGATTAGATTCCTACAGTTGTAATTTTCTCAGATACAAAATAAATAAAGTAAATTTATTTATGGAAAACAAATTGGCGACTCTGCTGGGGAAAGCTGTCTCCTCCAACGAGATAGCAACAACTCAATGCGATACTTCGTCGATCGGCTCGACGAAGAAGACGATGGTCGTACAATTCGACCAATCTGCTTACGAAGAAATGCTCAAGGCGAAGGAGGGCCGAACTGCTTCCTCCGCTCTTCCTGCTGCCAAGAAGACGGGACGTTCTGTCTATGTCCCCAAGTCTTCTTCGACAGCCCGAGATGTTCCTGTCATTCACGTTGACAAGAACACATCTTCAACTTCAACAAAGCACAGTTCTGCTTCCCTGAACACAGCAACAATGGTTTCCCCTAGTCACGCTGACAAAATTGGTTCTTTAACCAAGTCAGTGTGTCCAAGGAAAACCATCTCTGGACATGTCAAAGTCCCTTCTCCTTCTGCTCTTACGACAGCAGTCGGCTCTTTAGCCATTGATGACTCTGTGCGTACAGCAGTCAGAGGGCAGCATACGGTAAAGTCAGTGTACGCTAAGCAAAAGCCAGCGTATGCTACCAAGAAGGCAGCGTACACTGAGCAAAGACCAGCGTATGCCAACAAGAAGGCAGCGTACGCTAAGCAAAAACCAGCATATGCTAACAAGAAGTCGGCATATGCTGACAGATACAGTCCTTTGACTGATTCTCAAAATCAGACTGGGGGTTCTCTTTCACAGAACCTACAAATGATTCCCCCACAACTTGCGCATCTTGTGCCAACCAAGGAGAAAGGCTCTTTAGTCGATTCCTCTACTTCTGAGGTCTTTACCTCTGGAGTTAATTTGACTAGTACTTTTACTAGCTCAAACAAAGGAAAACGCCTTTTGGCTAATTCCTCTAAAGATGGATTATTACCGACTCCTAGTCGGAATAATACTCATCTCCCTTCTCTCAAAATTTCTCGATCTGAGAAAGGCAAGTTACAAGTATCCAAGACTGATACCAAAGTCATATCTCCCACGGATCTTCGTAACAAGCTTAATCAAAATCACCACAGTTATGCTTCTGGTATTAAAAAGTCTTATCAAATTGAGACAAGTGTACTAGACCCTGATGTTGAATATGCGAGGAACTATGTGGCTCAAATTAATCGGTCTCTATACACTCAAGAACCAAGAAGACAGAAGAACAAAAGACAAGTTTTTACACAGAAACTATCTTCCAGTACTTTCCAATCTATCCCTGCAGATCTCCGGGAATATTTACAAAACAAACGGAGAATCGACACTCCATCTGGCTATGACATTGCCCATATTCGCCATGAAAAGCATGGTTGTGACTTCCAACCTTGGGTTGTCATCCAATGTTGTTGTTCACCGAAAAGACGGTCTATTTTCGAACGGATCCAATATGAACCAACATCAGATGAAGATGAACCTCTTTATGCTTTTGTCAACATGACCTCCAGAAATATTGGGGGTAGAATCCGGTCTGACGCTATATCAGATTCTGAAGATGGCGTTTATCTTGGCACCCGATCCAGGACCGGAGCCTTGGCCAGAATCTCTTCTTCTTCTCATCCAAGTAATAATCCGGAGATCACGGAAGATTTCCTTGGAGAGTCCAACTTTCCAGCATTAACTCCTGTAAACAGTCCCGGGAAAGATACTGATTCTTACAGCGATGATTCAGAGCAAACTGTTTCATCGTCTATCCCTCGAATGATTACCACTTACATGGCAGAAGGTGATCATGAACCTTCGACTAGCAATGAGGCTCATGAACAGAGGATTTCTTCTTTAGAACAACAATTGCAAGCTATGGCAGATACATTGAGTGCTATGCACACTCTAATGCAGGCTCAACAACAGACAGCACCACCAGTGGTATTGAATACCCCTGTTGTTCCAAACCCCGAACCCTCTACTATTCCGGGGGTACAATCTAATGTTCCTGTACAAACCACCCCAAGTCACTCTGGAGCTGGGTGTGGTACATATGCTGTAGTCCCTTCTCCCAATTACACTCAACAAGTCACAACTCCACAATCCTCTGGAATTGTTACAGAAGAGTTAAAGAATCTCAAAACTCAGTTTAAGGCATTCAAACAGAAGAATGGTTTACAAAGGTTAGGTATCAAGCAACCTTACCCGATAGAGTGGAAGCAAGTATCATATCCTCCTAAATACAAGCCTCCGACTATCTCCTTCTTTGATGGGACTACTTCCCCAAGTCAGTTCATTAATCACTTTGAAGTAATGACTGATCAATTGCAACCAAGCGATGCCCTCCTTACTCGGGTGTTTGTTGGATGTCTCAAAGGAACGGCTTATGAATGGTACAGAAGTCTCTCTGACGGGTGTATTACTTCATTTGCCAGTTTCAAACAAATGTTCCTTGAACGATTCTACGAAGGGCTCAATGATATAACCATGTCGGCCCTCATAAGAATCAAACAGAAGAATAATGAGACCACTGAGGAATTCATTGAGAGATTCAGAAGAGAAGCCCTCAAAATGCCTCTTGGAACTCCCGATGCTGTTACGATCGACACTTGCAAGTCGAACCTCTTACCAATTATCAGCATGTGGACAGGGTCCACTCAGTTCCAAGATTGGCCTTCATTCATCGTCAGTGCCAAAGCTGCCGAAGTCAGTGCTGAGACCTTCAAAGGTCTGGGGGTACAAATGGCTCCCAAAGAATCAAATCAGAGTGCTAGCAATAGTACTCGACCCAACAATCGCAAAGGGAAAGAAGCTCTTGAAGTCAATCTCCAAAGCAGTAGTCAAGAAGTAAAGACTACCCAAGCTACTTCAGCTCCAACAAATCAACAACAGAGATCTCCTCGGCCGAAAGAAGAATATTCTTTCGATGATGACGATGTTCAGGGTATCGTTGAATGCTTGCTCAAAGGTAATAAAATACAATTGCCAGAAATTAAAAAGCCTGATGAAGCCAATAAAACAGATCATCCAAAATACTGTCCATACCATAGAATGCTGGGTCACACAATCCGGTCTTGCTATGTATTAAAAGGAAAGATCCAGGAGATGATTAAATCAGGAGCTGTGACACTAACACCCAAAGACAAGACAGTCACAGCAAATGTGATTTCAATGCAGTTTGGTGATTTCCCTCCTTTAATGGTGGAAAGTGGGATTGTTCCTATTCCCAAAGCAACTCTCGAGGTGGTGAATATCCCACCAGCACAGAATGAAGGACTTGTTCCTGTCACAACTAAGAAGGGAGAAATCATGTGGATCCACCCAGACTTAAAGACAGAGTTTGAGACACCTTCCTCTTCTCCTCGGAAGACTCCTTCATCTAAAAAGAAACTCGGGAAAATTAAGTCATGCAATGTGACTTCTAGTACTACACCCGATTTTTATCTAACCTCTACTTTCATCTTGGCAGGAAATTCACTCCCTACTGAGGTAAAAACTGTACCTCAATTTGAAGATAAGTACAAGCCTGCATTCCATCTATATAGTTCACAGATGGGCTATGATCTAGCCACTGCTCCTGGTCTGAACTCAGGAAAAGGACTCCGAGCACCTTTTGCCCTCACTATAAGACATAATCAATCTCGTGTTGGTCTCGGCTTCTGGGACGAAGCTCTCATCAAGCATAAAAGAACCAAAAGCAAGATGAAGAATTGCAACATGGTTTCGATAGATCCTGAACCAGAATCTGAAGTTGAAGTTCATGCTGGAACTCGGTCAGGAAAAATATATCTCAAAGATTATGCTGACACTTCTGGAGAAACCTCTGATGTCCCTCCGGCTACAGCCCCAACACCAGTCTCTACTGAAGAACCTTCAAATGTTCCTGTCGAGACAGTTCCATCTAAACCAACAACAGCTGACAAGGGCAAACAACAAGTCCGCTTCGACAAACCATTGAAGAAATCATCCCCTACAGGACTTGAAAAGCCTTATAATTTTGATATATTGGCTCAACTAGCCAATACACCAGCTAAATTGTCAATCTTCGAACTCTTACGTCTCTCTAAAGAGACTCGAGAAACTTTGAGTGAAGCACTGTTACAAGCAGAAACTTGCTTAACTCTCCTCAAGAAGTTGGAAACAGAACCTGTCTCTCACTGCCATAATGTATTGGAATTTATTCCAAACATTACCTTTACGCAGGACAATATGCTGCTAGAGGATAATCGACATGATCGTCCTTTATATCATACAGGATATATTGATTCTATGAAGGTTGATCGTTTACTGATTGATCCAGGATCCGCTCTCAGTATTATGCCAAAGGCTATGTTAGATGCATTGAAGATACCTGTGCATAGTCTTTCCAGCACTATCACTACCATCTTGGGATTCAATCAAGGAAAAAGTGAGCCTTTAGGCAAGATTCGCCTTAAATTTTAAATAGACGATCTTCGTACTAAGGTTACTTTTTACATCATCGACAATCATGGTTGCTCGTACAATGCTCTATTGGGGAGACCTTTCTTGCATGAACATAATATTGTTCCTTCAACTCTTCATCAGTGCTTCAAATATGTTGATGATAATGGAGAGGTTCAAAAAGAAGTGGCAGATCTTTACCCATTCAAAGGAGTCGAAGCTTACTTCAATGACGCTCGCATGTACAAAGATGAATACTCGAAAGTCTTGCAAGCTATGGATAATGAAGATGAGACATCCAAAGTTGACACCTTTATTATTCCTGTAAAAGGGCGTATTACTCCTCCACAGTCTGTTAAAACATCTGAAGAAGGCTCACTGATAATTCCGGTCAGTGGACGTACTACTTCATCATCCGCCCAAGGCTCACTGATAATTCCTGTCAGTGGACGCACTACTGCACCATCTTCCCAAGCTTCACAAAGTTCGCTGATCATTCCTGTCAGTGGACGCATCACTCCCCCTCCATCTTCTCAGGCTAGATCAGATACTCTAGTCATTCCAGTCAGTGGACGCATTACTTATCCACGGTCTTCTTCAAGGGAGCTCACCTCTTCTGAGCCTTTTGTTATCGATCTTAATCGAAACAAAAATTCTAACTGTTCTTTTTCTTCCCCCTTTGTCATTAATCTGACTAAGTCTGATAAGGCTCAGCCTTCTGTTGTAAATACAGCATCTAGTATTAATGAAGCATCTCCTTTGCAGTATATTGATGTTTGTAGTTATGTACAAAGTTATTTACAATTGCTAGATAGCTTAGAGCCACTAACTATAGGGGTTGTTCAAGCTCTTCATACAGACGTATCATTAGACTCTATACAGAAATCATACTTTGTGGTCCCCAGTCGAAAGAAGGGAGAAAATCCAATATTTTTCTATAAAGGACCTCAGAATCCTCCTAATCTGGAGGAGGATGATATAAATGACGATACTGGAAGATTACAGCTACGTCGCTACAGTCAGCAATCCAAAAATATCATCAAGAATATGGGTTATGATTTCAGAACCAGTCTTAATGGAAAAGGAAGAAGAATGCCTGTTCGAATTCCTCCATTAAAATACGGAAGGACAAAATGTGGTTTAGGTTACATTGCTCCCACCCCTTTTATCAACATAGTTTATGAAGAGTCAAAATTCAATAAAGACGAACAATCTGAAGATGAACGATCTGAGTCTTCTGATTCCCTTTCTTGGGATTCTGATACGAGTGTTGGCGATCTTCATAGCTCTATTCTATCCATCAATATGGTCTCTGTTGATGGCCCACAAGAAAATAGTGAAGATGAGGATGATTTTGAAATATCACCTGAATCAGAACAATGGGCTCAAAGATTAGATAATCAATGGGAATTCAGGTTCGAACAGAGGGAACCTCCTACTGAAGATAAACTGATCCAAATTGATGTTGGTGAAGAAGGTTCCCCTAAACTAATATTCATCAGTGAGAGACTTTCAGAAACAGATAAGCAAGATATGATCAAGCTTATTCGTGATTACATCGATGTCTTCGCCTGGAGCTACGAGGATATGCCAGGACTAGATCCGAAGATCGCAATGCACAAGCTTAATATTATGCCAAATGCTAAACCGGTCAAACAGCAACAGCGACGATTTCGTCCAGACATTATGGATGCAATTGAAGCTGAAGTCAACAAGCTTATGGCTTCCGGATTTATCAGAGAGGAACAACATCCTGAATGGGTGGCTAACATCGTTCCTGTCCTCAAGAAGACCGGCAAGATCCGAGTCTGTATAGACTTTCGTGATCTCAATGCTGCTTGTCCTAAAGACGAGTTTCCTCTTCCAATTATAGATGTAATGATTGATAACACATGTGGTTTCGAACGAATGTCATTCATGGATGGGTATTCGGGGTATAATCAAATCAAGATGTTTCCAGATGACGAGAGACATACTTCTTTCAGAACACCGATCGGTACATATTGTTATACAGTGATGCCGTTTGGTCTCAAAAATGCAGGAGCAACATATCAACGAGCAATGAGCACTATATTCCGTGAACATCTCCGAAAAATAGTCGAATGCTATGTTGATGATATTGCAGTCAAAAGTCGACGAAAGGAGGATCATATCCAAGATTTGAAGACTATATTTGATTTAATGCGTCAGCATCAACTTAAAATGAACCCTACTAAGTCCTTCCTAGGCGTCTCTAGTGGCAAATTTCTCGGCTTCGTCATTACCGCTAAAGGTATACACGTGGATCCCGAGAAGATCAAAGCCATCCAAGAGATACGTCCTCCACGCACCTTAAAAGAGCTACGAGGATTTCAAGGAAGGATTGCTTATATCAGGAGATTCATTTCCAACTTATCAGGACGCTGCAGACCATTCCACAAACTTCTGAAGAAAGGTGTATCTTTTATCTGGAACGAAGAATGTCAAAAAGCATTTGACGACATCAAACAGTACCTCATGAACCCTCCAGTTTTGGTACCTCCCGTCTCGGGAATACCATTTCTCCTATATGTTCGAGCTATGGATCATTCTCTTGGTGCATTACTCGCCCAGAAAAATAAAGGTGGTCATGAACAGGCCATTTATTATCTCAGTCGCACAATGACAGGCGCTGAACCGCGTTATTCTCCAATCGAGAAAGAATGCCTAGCATTAATGTTTATTGTTCAGAAAATGCGATATTATATTATCGGTCAGACGATTCACGTCATTTCCAGAGTGAATCCACTCAGGATTATGATGAAGAAACCCGGTATTCTTAACTCTAGACTTGCTAATTGGGGAATCTTGTTAGCCCAATACGACATGCATTATATTCCTCAGAAGTCGGTTAAAGGACAGGCTCTTGCTAATTTTCTAGCAGCTCATACAGTCCCAGAAGATTCTAAATTATATGATGAGATTCCCGATGAAGTTCTGGATTCAAATATGGTTTCTGAAGAAGTTCCTACCTGGCGTCTATTCTTTGATGGAGCATCTAGAATAGGTCCTAACGGCGATATTATCGCCGGAGTTGGAATTATTCTTGTATCCCCAGAGGGATTAACTATTCAGAGGGCTTATTCTCTGGATCAATCATGTTCAAATAATGTTGCAGAATACAATGCGTTGCTCATTGGTCTTCAACTCGCTAAACATCTGGATGTTCAATATTTAGAAGTTTATGGAGACTCTAAGCTTATCATCAATCAGATCAGAGGAACGTATGAAGTTCGTCATCAAGATTTGATACCTTATCATCGAACAGCACTCTCTATGGCCTCCTCCTTTGAAGGTTTCTTTATTGAACATGTTCGACGAGCCTATAATGCAGAAGCTGATGCTTTGGTAATCTTGCTGCTGTATTAGCCATACCAATCAGACGTCAGCAAGTGATAGTGGTTTATAACCGAGAACTATTCTGCGTTGAAAATAATCTGGCTTTGGCTTTTCCCCATAATCCAGACGAAGATTCTCTCAACTTTGATGCTGAATTAAAGTTTGACAAAGTGTCCTTGTCTTCTTCCGATTCTACTATGGAATATGTCTTTTCTAACAAAATAGACACCGTAACTGAAGACTGGAGACGTCCGTTTCTGGACTTTGTGTTGTATGACATACTTCCTGATAACCCGAGTGAAGCAGCATCTATCCGGCGCCGTTCTCTCAGATTCTATTATAATCATACTACGAAGACACTATATCGTCGAGCCTATGATGGTCTTCTCCTTCGATGCATCGCTGGTGAAGAAGCACAACAGATAATCCGTGAAGCACATGATGGCGTCTGCGGAGCTCACCAGCCAGGTCCAAAACTTCAAGATCGTATCCGACGTATGGGTTATTATTGGCCCACGATGGTAGCTGATACCATTCAATATGCTCGGAAATGTAAAGCCTGTCAAATTCATGCAGACTTTATCCATCAACCATCGGAGTTCTTAAACCCAACAGCGGCATCATGGCCCTTTGAAGCTTGGGGCATGGACGTCATCGGTCCTATTAATCCACCATTATCAAAAGGACATCGGTTTATTCTAGCAATAACTGATTACTTTTCTAAATGGGCTGAAGCAATCCCGTTATCTGAAGTCAAGACTTCTAATGTTATCAACTTTGTCAAACATCATGTCATCTATCGATTTGGTGTTCCTCGGCGTATTATCCATGATAATGGACCACAGTTCGTCAGCCAGAAATTTACTCGATTCTGTGATGATCATCGGATTAATAATCTGGCTTCTACAGCATATAATCCAGCAGCCAATGGACTAGCAGAAGCTTTCAACAAAACAATCATCAAACTCTTGAAAAAGTTCGTTTCTTCCAATAAACGTAACTGGAGTGAGAAGCTTGGTGAATGTTTATGGGCTTATCGCACCACAGTTTGCAATGCGACCGGATGTACACCTTTCTCTTTGGTATATGGGTGTGAAGCTGTTCTTCCCCTCGAGATACAAATTCTTTCTTTGAGAGTTGCAATCTCCAATGAATTTACAACAGAGAATAATGATCGACTTCGATTTCAAGAGCTGGAAGCTCTAGATGAAAAGCGATTGTATGCGCAACAAAATATCTAGCTATATCAAGCCCGAATCTCAAAAGCTTTTAATCGAAAAGTCAAAGTCAGAACATATCAGAAGGGAGAATTGGTCCTTACTGTCAGACGTCCGATGACCATGACACATATGAGCAAAGGCAAATTTGACGCGAAATGGGAAGGCCCATTCGTAGTAAACAAAGTCTTCTCTAATGGAGCATATCAGCTTGCCTCTATGGACGGGAAAGTCACGATGATGCCTATCAATGGCAAATTCTTAAAGAAATATTATGTATAAATTTCATCAATATATATAATATTTTCATTACTCCCCAGCAAGTGTAAAATCAAAAATTTATTCTTCTCTACAAAAGCTATTTCGATGTCGTTATCCCCAGCGGAAACTGATATTCTACCATGTATCATTTTCCCAGAGAATTTGATATTTTGTCTTATTAGATTCCCAGTGGATTTAATAAAGATCTTGTATAGAAAATCATGTCCATATCACCTCTGAATTTTCTATATCAGTATGTACCATATTCTATGAAAATGATATCTCGTCCTTTTGATTTCTGAGTCTAAAGATCAGTGAATAAAGGTAAAATAATATAAAGCAGGAAGGATACATCATAAACAAAGTTTCCTTAAACAGAGTTTATTTGAGACAAATTCTTCAAGAAATACATCATCATGGAAGATCACTGGTATCCCTTTCGTACTTGGGACGAGGACCACATACATAATTAGCAAAAGAATTGAATACATCCTTTCCTGACCGCACCAAGAACTGACAGGCAGCCAGCCTCATTGCTTCTTCTTCTTCGGTTTCTCCTTGTTCGACCAGGAAATCCAAGATATCTTTCGGCAGCTTGGGAGCAGACGAGCTTTCGCCCGTCTCCTTCTTTTGTGGAGTCGAGTGCTCTTTAGCATTTTTATCAACTTTGGAGACGACTTCGGCTTTCTTCGTGTTCTCTTCGGAAGACATTTTGAATAAAAGAGAATAATGTGTGATCCTTCTACTCAAAGAGATGCTCTATTTATAGGCATATATTTGCCAGAATTAAAGGAACGTGTCTTTTCCCGATATTCATTCATTATACTTGACGGTTCATCCGTGCATTTATTATATTCATCCGATGGTTCGTCTGTTCATAATCTTCTATCGATTGGAATTCGTTATCTTTCACATTTTCATAACCTTTGACCTCTGTATAAATACAAATCTGACTTTCTTTTTTGAGTCTTTACATCCTATCACGTCCATATTACCTCTGATGGTATTGTACACTCTAAAAACAGAAATCAAGATTTCTATTTATCATGTTCTTTTTACATCCAGAGAGATACAAAATCACTTCAGATAAAGAAGATTTATCATTTCCATTATCATATTTTCATAAAAAGTCTATTACATTTTTTTAGACTTTCCTACAAATCATAATGGAAATCTATTACAAATCTTGGATTTTCATTCTATATACAACTGAGATCTATTTCTTCTTGGATCTTCTCCGGCAATCTCGTTGTTTGTGGCAATTCCTGACTGTCTGGGTCTCAGTCACGACCAGATCAACAGGAATCAAACTCTGGTCTTATCTCTCAGACGAGAGGAGAACCACAGAGTATGGCAATACGATGGCGTGTTGCTGCCAATATAGCGCGTAGAGGAACGGCGGCACCTCAAGCAGATAGGAATGTATCCAAACCTTGGGATACAATTCCTAGTTCTGCCGTGAAAGGAACTCTACTACCCAATCTCTCGGGTAAGAGTTGACTCCACCGTCCAACTCTCCATGTATAAAGGCTCTTCCTACCAACAGAGGAAGGCCATTATATCTCATGGAGAGTTCTGAGTTGTTTGATTTACGCGTCAAAAGCGTACGAGCTCCCTGATGTAGATGTCAGAAGAACATTGTCCACAGCATCCATATCACCAATGCCAGTTCTGAAGAAGGTTTTCAGCCAAAATTCTGCAAGAAACAGTAAAGAAAAATCAGTCAACAGAAACTGGCCAAGCAAAGACAGATGCATTCTGTTCATTTCAGGAAGATGAATTTGTCCTTAGCAAACAAAAAAAAATCGATGCGTGTATATTGAACTTACCGCTGAGTTTGCTGCTAAGGATTGACAGATCCATGTCTGGTAGCATGCACAGAGATTTGACATCAGACAACATGGCTTTCCTATTTCCTTCTCATAGAAAATTCATTCTCAGAAGAGAGGAAGAAGAATGGGAAGATGAGTTTGCGTGGAGTTCATCCATCTATTTAAAGGATCAAGTGCAGGTCTATTCTTGGAAAAGATCCGCATAAATAGCGCTCGTAAACGTGGAATGAATGACACGTGTACTTTGGAAACTAGCACAGCCTTGGAAATATTCAAAGAGTGCTTTCCACAACGTTGGAAGATAGCGTAACTTACGGGCTATTTATTGGTGCACGCTATTCATTGGCGTACGTTATTTAGCATAATTCACAACGTTAAAGGACAGCGTAATTTATAGCGTAACATACGCTGACATACGCTATTCAGCGGAATTCACAAAACATTGGAAAATAGCGTAATATACGCTATTTCGTTGGCATACGCTATCTAGCGTAACTTACAACTTGGAAGACGGCGTATTCTACAGTTATTCATCGGTGCACGTTGGTTTTCAACACAGATTTGGACTAAACAGAGGATTCTTGAATATTCATTTTTCATTAAAGCACTGATGGCCTTACAAAAAAAAGGGGAGGAAAAGGAAAGGAGTGCAATAATGTCACGCTCTATTTTCCAGAGCGACTAAGCTTGACGCCTAACTCTTCTACGCTTTGGACCCCCATGCGGTGTAACAGAGCAACGAACATTTTACGCTTCTCTGCGAGGCTCTGTCCATCAGAAGAAGAGGAGCCGTCCAGACCAAAGTAGCCCAAGAAATTCTTGGCTAAATGCGTAGGGTCGTCCTTGAGCTCGATGACGACAGGTTCCGGTTCTTGGCCTCCAAAAGTGGGGTCACCATGGGAACAGAATCCCAACTTACGTGCTTCTTCTTCAGCGGCTTCCTTTGGAGTCATGGTTTCAAAAGATGAAAGTCAAAAATTGAATTCTCTCGGTTTATATAATAGAGCTTGCTGGCTGTTCATATTCTTCCATCAGATTCAATCAATCTCAAAAAATGAAGAGTCATCATGACATTTAATGAACTTAATGCCAGCGTGTCAGGACTCACTCCCACTTTCTGTTCAAAGTAATTTCGAACTTTTGAAACTCATAAAGTTCGAAAACTTTGAAGGGGGTCTTGTAGGATGTGGAAAATTATGACACGCTGTCATTTTCATCCATACGCTTAAAGACAGATGTCAGTTGAAGCCATACGCTCAAACAGAAGTCATGCGCTCAAGGCTATACGCTCAGTTAAGAGCCATACGTTCAGTTCAGAGTTGTACGCTCATTCAAAAGCCATACGCTCAGTAAATATTTTATTATTTACTGAAGTGACAGCACAGCATATGTTTAAATGAGGAATGAATCTGACACTTCATCTTTCATACAAAGACAGCTGTCACGAGAAAAGTAACCGTCGTATAGGTTTTCGAAGAGTCGGTTTTGTCTTTTACGAGGACAACTCAGCAGCCTTCATAAATACAAAAGCCATCATTACTGTCAGTTTGACAGTCTGTCAGCCGTCAAATCCGCAGTCACGATGCTCGAGAAGATTTTGTCAGTTATGGGAAGATATGGTGTACCAAAGAAGATTGATGATAGCCACGTGGCTACTTCTCCAGTGAGCGTATCAACCTCACATGACTCCTTCTTCACCCAGCCAAGTGAGCGTATGGACCTCACATGATTCCTTGCTAACCAAGCGAGCGTATGATCTCCATACGACTCCTTGCCCATAAAGTGAGCGTATGGATTTCCTATGGCACTATGCTGTCCAAATCAGCGTATGACTCCTCTTCAAAAGCTAGCGTATGACTCTACAGCAGTTGTATCCAGGATGATTTTCAACGTACAGTCAACACACGTTCTCACGTGTCCTGTACCCAGTTACCCATTTATTCAAAAGTTATGCAATGTGGCCTTCATGCCATCAATCTCTCCTGAATGTGCTCCACTACTCTCAACCGTACGCCAACGTGTCTTCGTCAGAATTTGCCATGCGTCCCTGCAGTTTTGCACACGTCAAGTAACTACCTGAGCGTATGGTTCAGGACAGTTATCCAGAACTCTATAAAAGAGAGTTTCTTCACCTTCATGAGGACAGGTCATTTTTCAGAGAGAACAGGGAGATTGCCCAGTTGCTGTCCAAGTTCTTCAAAGTTCGAGTTTTCTTCATCGCATCGTCCAAGGGATAAAGTAATTGTCTTCTAGATTAGATTCCTACAGTTGTAATTTTCTCAGATACAAAATAAATAAAGTGAATTTATTTATGGAAAACAATTACATATTAGATCTGAAATTGAACTACACACATTGACAACAGTGTAAAAATGTTAACATGAATTCAGTTTTCAAATTTTGGAGAATTTAAACATCAAAACCAACTCAAAGTTCACCACAACCACAACCTAACATGTAAGAGTGTGAACCTAACATTATATACCTGCACACAACCATGTATACGGCTCAAAACATTACAATTTAAAACTGCAATTTGAACTAAACTCTTAGAATCCAAGGTTAAGGGTTTACTATGTACGCAATCTCAGATTTGACAATTCAACACAAAACTCAACCAATTTTTTTGAAATAAAGCCCTGAATATAACATACATGTGTAGTGATGTAAGCAAGACTAATAACATAAAATTTAAATTTAAATTACGAATTTAATATGGAGAAACATAGAACTAGTCACTGATACTGCACTATATTAGAATACTAGGATTTTGAGAACTTACCATTAATCATATTAACATACATTAGATAGGTTGGTAAACAAGTGTAGTGTGCATACGTGTCAGGCAAGTATCTGTGTCCACTATATATATTAGGGTAATACCAGAATCAATGGCAAGAAGAAAATAATGATAAATCTGTTCTGCCTATCTGTTAAAAAGAAGGAACCATTGAAACCAGAGCTATAATATCAAATCCAAGTTAACGTCTAGCAAAATCATCGATTCATTGCATTAGGAAGAAATTATAGCAAGAAGTTACACAATCTTATAATAATAGCTAAGCTACTCATACTCCTAAGTTATTGGATGATGGGGTACAATTTATACAACAAAATGGTACGATAGAGATGATATATTTAAAAACCTTTCCAAGATACAATCTGATAATCATATGCGTCTGTCCAAAATCATGATACTCAGAATCCTCGCCACGCTAGTAAGCAAGGCTGCGATAAACGGTAGAGTCCATAACAGGGGCATGCACCTCTATAATCATGTCGTCTAGAATTCTCGCTATGCCGACTAGTATAGCTGCGAGAAATTCCAAATCTCATAACCAAGATACATACATCCGAAGTCAGGGCTCTATGTTTCCGCCACGCCAGCTAATATAGCTGCGATAAACTCTAGGTTCCATAACCAAGTAGACGTTTATTATTCCCGTTATTCCGTCAACATATGTTATCAGAAGGTACTGTAACTCAGGCCATAAAATTCATCTCGATAGGAAAATCAAAATCAACAACGATCCAACAAAATCAAATTCAATAATCAAGGAGTGAGAGCGAACAAAACATGGGAAAGGATTTCAAATTGAAGTTAAATAAGATTCTCAAGGGTCGTCCCAGGAATCTTTCAAGGAATCCTAACTGTGATTGAGTACCCTTAAAAGAAATATATCCTAATCCTACTGCAGGCTGTAGTGATACTCTAGTTCGAATACCACTACATAAACTTGACCTGCATGGGCCACCACTAAAAACGTGTCACGACCCGCACCCTAGAATAAAGGCACGTGACGTGGGTACGTCCAGCCTACGCCACAGTATCGGCGGTAGAACGCTGTCCTAGGTCATAACATCTAACAGATAAGGGTAATATACAGTTATACTCCCCGAATGGGGGTGACATAACACAATATAACTCAACCACATCTAGGATAGAACAGGAATGAGATAGAAAGATAAAGATAGATAACAACCAGGAATGTAACATTACAGAGATACAAATCCAGAATTCTAAGTGTCTAAAATAATACATCTCAGAATAACTCAAAGTCTAATACAGAAATCCCAAAATAGTAAGACAATCCTAAACTAATGGAAGTAACATCAACTGCTAGCAGGTCCAAGTCACTAGTGATGTCTAATGCTGCACCAAGAGGGATAAACACCAGAGCCTCATCATTCACTATAAAATTTTCAACAGGTCCAGTCAGGACGGGAACGAGCACATATCTCTCAAAACAGTTCATAGCAGGTTAGGAGTATAAATCATGCAATAGAGTAAAATACAGGAAGTGCTGAAAAGAAAGTACGAGTAAACAGGAGATATTTTGTAACTGAAAGTAAATACATGATAGTAGAGACTGTAAGTGACTACGTGATTTAGAGCATAATGGTTATGTAAACGGCTTGGGGGCACATGAATACAAATAAGGAGGCACATTTATATAGCTACTGGGGATAGTGTTCACATAACCAATTCTACTCACCCCACCCCAACCAGTACACAAGGATCCATTCGAGTTACGTTATAAGCACATGAATACAACTAAGATACGTGAACTCATGTAATGAGTAGTACATGAGGCACGTGAAAGCACATGAGAACATGTAAAAACATGAACTAGTACGAGTACAACGAGTACCTGATGCACATGATAAAGTACATGAACATGAAATACCCGATGCACCCGTAGAGGGATAACTTCTCAGGAAGGGATCCATATAGTACTAATCCGTGAAGATATGTGTCAGCATCATGTAGAGTAATCTAGAGCAAGAATATAATCCAGGTAAGTATGAAAAGATCAGAGAATGTACTCGCCTGTAACCGATGAATCTGAGAGAATATAGACTGTCCGAGGAGTGGTGTCTGTCTCCTATTAGAACAGCACAAGTCACAACAAGTCCAGAATGGTAATAAGATGCACTACAATGCGTTCTACATGAATCTAGGTCAAACTAGGCCAAAGTCAACTCTTGGTCAACTCTGGTCAACCCTAGAAGTCAAACTAGGTCAACCAAGCCAAACCTAGGTCAAACAAATCTATACTAGTCTAACTAGTCTATTCTAGGTCTAACAAGGCTATTCTAGGTTATCCTATGGCTAATAGCCTATTAGGAAACATCTATCCAATACTCTATAATATAATCTATAACACACCATATTATCTACACACTACATTAGTCCTATGGTATTCCATACTCTATGACACATAACAAAACCCCACACATCATGACACCACATATATATATATAGAAATACATATACACATATATGGGAAAACTTGCATATATATATATATATATATATATATATATATATATATATATATATATATATATAACAATGCCTATATATATAAGTACATACATAGAGTGTGGGGGAGAATAACACATGAGAACACAAGTGCAAGTGTGTGTCTAGCCCATAGGCTTGTGTGAACAACACAAGGGTGTGTGACTAGTGCCAAGGACACTGTGATAGATTAGAGGGTGAGTGAGCAAGGAAACTAAACTCTGTGAATAGACTGTGGTGTGTGTGTGTACTGTCCAAAAGAAACTGGAAAAATAGGAACTAAATCCCAGGTTTGAAAAGCAGTTAACAAAGAGTGTGTGTGTCAAAGGATTAGAAAACAGTGAGAGGAAGACATAGGTAACAGTGAACATAAAATCAAATCTCAGTTTCTCCTGACAGTTAAAAGGAAGAACATTAAGCTTATAATGTGTCTAAAGTCCACAATGCTCAGGTTTTATGTAGGAAAGGAATGAAAACAGTTAAGTACATATACAAGCCAATAATCAAGTCCCTAATTAATTCTCAGGTTTTCAAGCACTGAAATGCAACCCAAATCTCAGGTTTATGTACATCCAAATTCAGGTTTTCACAGGAATGTAAAGGAAAAATCAATTTCCAGATCTTAAAACAAGAACTCAGTTTCAATACTCCCAGGTTTTACATAGCAGTGAACCATCACAGTTTACAGGGAAGAAGAAAAAGACTGGGAAGTAATCCAATCAAGAATGAACATTTCATACTCAGGTTTTCAATCTAGTTCAGAAATCAAAATACCAATCCAACTCAGGCAATAGTGTAATGAAAGTTAACTCAGGTTTATTCAAGAACTGAAAAACTCAAATCAACCCCAGGTAATGACCAATATATCAATAGTTCAAAAGAAACTGGGATTCAGGTTTTACAAGGATCTGGAAATACAACCCACTGTCAGGTTTGCACAGTTAGCTATATTCCAACAATCGAATTTAACCCATACACTAACATCTCCAAAACCAAAGCCTACAAGAATTTAATGTTCATTAATATAGTAACAAATAAGTAGGAAACATCAGTCAAGAACTATTCTCAGTTTTCAGAAAAAAATAATTTCAGTTAAGGTCACATGGAAGGAAAACAGTTTGTACATTCTCAGGTTTCAGCAAAAAGAAAGAAAAACATTGAATCCCAGGTTAGAACTAACTCAGTTTTCAAAGGGAAATGAGGCAACCAAACTCAGGTTAATAAAACCAAGGATAGGGACTGAACAACCATTGAATAATAAAAAGGAAAACCATGTTCAGTGCATTCAGGTTTACAAGACTGAAACACCACTAACTCCAGGTTTTCAAATTCAATGGAGGGGAAAAAGACTCAAGTACTTGACAGTTCCACTATAAAGGAACAACAGTAAAGATAGGGAAGGAAATCAGTTTACAACTAACCATGTAGTTAGAAACTATAATCAGGTTTTACCAAAGACATATACAAGTTCACAATCAAGAGTTTAGATTAACTCTCATTCTCAGGTATTACTAAGGACTGGAAACACAAATCCCAACTTAGGTTTATAAAACAAATGAAAGGGAATCAACTATCTCAGCCTATACAAACCATTGTCTCAGGTTTTTGTATTCAGTTCATCAAAACAGGAAACAATTTTTAGTTAAAAAAATAGAAATCCAAAACAAACTAACATCCCAACTCCATTTCCAGATTCAACAAAAAAAAAACAGGAACCATGTATCAACTGTCAACTGAATTCAACCATGCAAATTCCCAAAACACACCATACAGTCCCAGATTTTGAATGAAACATTTAGCTAACATAATATGTAACCTGTAGGGATCCAAAAACTAATTGAAACATACACAAAAGAGCATTACATTGGTTTGGAAAAATTTGGAAATAACCAGTATCATAAAGTATCAGAAAACCCAAGAAAATCCCCTGTTCGAACAAAAATTCCCTAACAACCTAAACTAACATGTCATCTAATGCAAACAGGAATCACACATCATATATAGGATCCATTCAATCATTAAAACCTAATTTAGAATCATTAAAAATGATTAAATAACAGAATGCTTACACAGCATATACACGCACACAGTACACGCACGGTGCACACGAAAATACGTGTCCGATACGACACGAGGACTCGTGAAACTTTATGAGCCTTGTGTCAGTCACTGCCCCTATCCCTACGTCAAAAATCTCATGTCGAGGTCGCGTATCCTGCGCACAGTAGCCCCCGAGTAGCAGGGGAGCTACAGTGCCGCGCGCGCGCACCCGCACTCGCGTGTCCCGTGTTCTCCACGACTCGACACGACATGCAATACACCACACGACACTGGAAAACCCTAAACGACACCTAGGACTAACTTCCTATTCAAATGGATTTCAAAATCTCACACGAAATGCCCATTGGGGTATTTCAACAAACACGTGCCAAGTAACACTGATACGTGTCCAGAATGGACACGAAACGACACGAAAATTTGGGAAACCCTATTCCTATAGTTAGGCTAGGGTTAGGGCAACCTAGAAATGATTTTTAACAGAATTTATATGGAGTATACAAGATTATACCTATTGGTGAACAACGGGTCAAAATCCCCAAATGGGAAGAGCTCCACAAGCCACTAAACTTCCTCAAATTGCGTGTTCCCTGAAAATACTCCACAGCAACAGCAAGAATACAGGAATTAAGTCCTATTGCAATTTATTTAAAAGAATTTGGAGAAGAAATGGATTTTCTAAGGATTTACAAAGTTGGGGACTCACCTCTTCCAAATGGCAAGTTTCCTAAAGAGGTAACCCTAGTTTTAAGAGCATATAAATAGGGGAGGGGCTGACCAAAGAGTCTATTCAAAATTTCTAGGGTTAGAGCTTGGTTCAATGGGTGTGGGCTATGGGCCATTAAGCCTACTAGTCATAAAATGACTTGTGACTTCACAAGCCATTTCCATATCAAACTAACTCCTAATTTCACCAAATAAATCCCAATGAGTTCATCCTCATGAACTTAAGTCAACCTAGGTTCTCAAATCCTAATCTCTTAGTCAAGACCTAGGTTAGCCACTAGGTTAGTCTACAAGGTCAACTTAAGTCAAAGTCTCTAAAACTCCAAAAACAATTATTCTAAAAATCACTCAAAAATTACATTAATTATAAATAATAATAATAATTCAAATTAAATTCTAAATTTTTTAAAAATGACCAAAATACCCTCATTTGGAAAATTTGGTGTTACAATTCCATCCTCGAAATTTAATCAAGAGGCTAGAGAGGCAAGGACAAGCTATATTCAAGCAATCTACCATACAATCATTCATTTCAAGCAAGGAATTTAGAGCGTAAGGCATAAGAAAGATATTATACCTAACGAGTCAAACAGGTCGGGATATCGCGATCGGATATCATCCTCACGCTTCCACGTTGACTCACCCAAGGAGGGATGACCCCAAGCAACACGGACTAACTTGATAGTCTTGTTCTTGAGTATCTTTTCTCTTTGGTCCACTATGGATACGGGCCTCTCCTCATATGAAAGATTGGTACCAATAACCAATTCCGAATGATCCCGAATATGACTCGAATTCGGGATATACCGTCGTAGTTGGGATACATGGAACACGTCATGCACCTCACTCAGAGACGGCAGAAGAGCGAGACGATAGGGCACATCTCCTACTCGCTCCAGAATATCGAACGGCCCTATATACCTAGGACTAAGCTTTTCCCGTACGCCGAAACAAATGACGCCACGGTTAGGCGAGATCCTCATGAATATATGGTCGTCGACAGAAAATTCAAGGGAACGTCGATGAGAGTCGGCCCAATGGTGCTGACGATCTTGTGCAACGCGAAGATGATCTCTAACTCTCCTGACCACTTCAACTGTCTGAGTGATCATCTCTGGACCAAGCATCTGCCTCTCTCCAATATCATCCCAGGCTAGTGGGGATCTGCACTTCCTTCCATACAGTGGCTCGAACGGTGCCATCTGGATACTAGCTTGGAAACTTTTATTGTACGAGAACTCTACCAGGTGCAGGTGATCTTCCCATGAACCACCAAAGTCGAGTGTACAAGATCTCAACATATCCTCCATAGTCTGGATTGTGCGTTCCGTCTGACCATCTGTCTGCGGGTGATAAGCTGAGCTGAACTGGAGGTGAGTTCCCAAACTCTCTTGCAAGCTATGCCAAAAGTGCGACGTAAATCTTGAATCCCGGTCCGAGGTGATACTAACTGGTACACCGTGGAATCTGACAATCTGCCGAAGATACATCTCTGCTAGCTGAGCTGTCGACTGACCAACTCTGAACGGGAGAAAGTGAGCCACCTTCGTGAGCCTATCAACTATAACCCAAATAACATCTCGACCAGATGGGGATCTAGGTAATCCAGTCACAAAATCCATAGTTATATGCTCTCACTTCTATTCTGGAATCGGTAAGGGCTGAAGAAGTCCAGCTGGCCTCTGGTGTTCAGCTTTAACTTGTTGGCAAACCAAACACCGATAGACAAACCGAGCTATCTCCCTCTTCATGCCATTCCACCAGAAGTGCTGACGGATATCACGGTACATCTTCGTGCTACCGGAATGAATCGAATACTGAGAACTGTGAGCTTCTACCATCACCTCCCGCCTGATATCTCCACTGGGTACGCAAAGACGCTTACCATACCGAAGTGTATCATCTTCATTAATGCATAATTCTGGTCGTTGCCCGGTTTCACATTCTGCTCTAAGCCGCTGAAGCTTAGAATCGGAGGACTGAGCTATCTTGATCCTCTCAACTATACTGGACTGTACTTGCTTGCTGGCCATCAATGCCATATTGGTAGGAAGGATAACATCTATACCCATCTTCTGAAGATCTGCTAATAACTCTGGTTACGCTGTCAGAAAATAAACTCCGGCTCTCCTGCTCAATGCATCTGCAACAACGTTGGCCTTCCCAGGATGATACTGCAGGTTGACATCATAATCCACAAGTAGCTCTAGCCACCTTCTCTGACGCATATTAAGGTCCTTCTGGGTGAAAACATGCTTCAGGCTCTTGTGGTCGGTAAAAATCTCTACCCTATCTCCATACAGGTAGTGTCTCCATAACTTAAGTACAAACACTACAACTGCCAGCTCTAAGTCATGGGTTGGGTAATTCCTCTCATGATCACGAAGTTGACCTGACGCATAAGCTATTACCTTCCTATGCTGCATCAAAACACATCCTAATCCTCTTCCTGAAGCATCACAGTACACTGAAAATCCTTCGGTCCCATTTGGAAGTGTGAGAACGGGTGCCGTCATCAAGCCTCGCTTCAGCTTCTTAAAAGATTCCTGACATTCTGTTGTCCAAGCAAACTGCACATCCTTGCGGGTCAACTGTGTCAATGGCGCTGCTATCCGAGCAAAGTCCGAAATAAATCTCCGGTAATAGTCGGCTAATCTAAGAAAACTGCGAACTTCTGCAACTGTGCGGGGTACTGGCCAGGTTTCGATAGCCACGATCTTCTGGGGATCTACTTCTACTCCCCCTCTGGTGATGATATGACCCAAGTATAAAATGCGATCGAGCCAGAACTCGTATTTACTGAACTTGGCATACAACTGGTGCTCTCGGAGAATCTGGAGGACAACCCTGAGATGCCGCTCATGCTCCGCTTCACTCTTGCTGTAGACCAGGATATCGTCTATGAACATGATCATGAACTGATCCAAATAAGGCATGAAGATATGATTCATGAGGTCCATGAATACAGCCGGCGCATTGGTCGCTCCAAAGGGCATAACAAGGAACTCCCAATGTCCATATCTAGATCTGAAAGCTGTCTTCGGGATGTCCTGCTCTCTGACTCTGATCTGGTGGTATCCTGACCATAAATCAATCTTCGAGAATACTGCCGCTCCTCTGATGATTAAACAAGTCATCTATCCTGGGGAGAGGATATCTGTTCTTGATTGTCACTGAGTTCAAGGTACGATAGTCAACACATAATCTGGACATACCATCCTTCTTTTTTACAAGAAGCATCGGGGCTCTCCAAGGCGATCCACTTGTACAAATGAATCCCTTGGTTCTGAATTCTTCAATCATCTTGTACAATATCTCCAACTCTGACGGTGCCATCCTGTAGACTCTCTCTGATACTGGTGCTGTCCCGGGGATCAAGTCGATAGTAAACTCGATCTCTCGCTCTGGCAGTATTCTTGGAAGCTCTTTCGGGAAAACATCTAGAAATTCCTCGACTATCCGGGGTAACTGCACTGCTGCTACGGCCATCCGTAATAATGGAGGAGAAGGTTCCACTTCGCCTCGAGAGAAGAAAAACTCCGGCTCACCTGGAATGCTAAAAATAACTCTGCCAATATGGCAGTCTATCCTAGCATACTAGTCCCTCAACCAATCCATCCCTACGACCACATCATAATCGGCCATCGGGAATTCTATCAGCCTAGCGGGAAACTCTCTACCGCTAACCACGACCCGACACGAGGAAAACACTCTATCTACCCTCACAAGACCATTACCAGTAAGTATATTTAGACTTACTGATAACAACTCGGGCTCCAGTCCTATCCGTGTCATGAATCGTGCAGACATAAATGAATGCGATGCACCAGAGTCAAACAACACTGAAGCAGGAAAAGTGTTGACGAGAATAGTACCTGCCACTACCTCACCTGGCACCACTCCTTCTTCTCCCATGGTTAAGGCTAACACTTGACCATGACCTCTGGGTGTCGGCCCTCTCTGCTGGAATCCTCTCTGCCTATTCTCGACTTGCGCCTGGGCATACTGCTGAGGCCTTTGCTGCTGAAAAGCCTGGGTCTGCGTCGACAACGACCTCGAGGATGGAAACTGCTGCTGGACTGGTACTGGAGCTGGTCCCCTAACAGATGTACTGGTCCTGGCTGGTGATAAGTCAGTCCTGAACGGGCAGGACCCTACCTTGTGGTCTGGCGCTCCACAAAGCAAACACAATCCTCGAGCCTTGCGACACTCTGAAACAATATGTCCAGACTTCCCACAATAAGAGCAGCCCATGGGCGAAGACTGCTTCTGCTTCTGCTGTTGAGGATACGTCGGGGTAGAATGCTGAACCGACGTAACTGAAGCTGCCCTTCTCGGAGCTCCAATGGTCAAAGCCCTAGCTGCCGGGGCTGGGGCTGACGACTGATTCATCTGGCCGTGAGATCGCTTTCAACCTCCGGTCCTGTCCACTATCCTCTGGGCGGTATACTCATGCCTCCTAGCTGCCCTCAATACCGCATCAAAAGTCTGATGCTCAAACTACTCCACCGTCAGCAAAATCTCTATGTGGAGTCCCTGCTGAAATCGCTGGGCTCTATCGAACTCGATCGCCACCAAGGTGGGAGCTAATCGACTAAGCCTAGAAAACTTGGCCGCATACCC
This sequence comes from Iris pallida, assembly GCA_029216955.1. Taxonomy (NCBI): domain Eukaryota; kingdom Viridiplantae; phylum Streptophyta; class Magnoliopsida; order Asparagales; family Iridaceae; genus Iris; species Iris pallida. The sequence goes on from JANAVB010027598.1 coordinate 10,733,159, forward strand.
ATCGACCGTCCTGTCCATCTGCTTCAAATTGGTGAACCTGGTCTGTAGATCGTACCGAGCTACCGCATCGAAGTACTTGGTCCGAAACTTCTCACGGAATTCTGTCCAGGCAATAGGCACCACTAGTCCAACGGCCTGTGCCGTCCACCAGCTGCGAACTAGATCCAATAACTGCAGGCGCACTACGGCCACCTTCTCTTCTTTTGGGGTCTTTGCTGCTTCCAATATCACCTCTGTGTCCTGAAGCCACGTATCAGCAGCGATAGCGTCTTCGCTGCCATCGAAGAATGGAGGGTTCAGGCGCTTGAAACTGTTCGCTGCACTGCTCCCATGATGTCCACCTCTGCCCAGAATATCTGCCACGGCCTAATACAAGGCATCTCCTCGACGATCCTGCGATGAAAGCAACTCCCTGATAAGTCCCACCAAGGCTCCATCATCCTGCCCTGCGGGCTGGGCTGGCTGTACCGGGGGTTCTGGATCTCCGGAAGGTATGACCCGGGAGGCTGCTCCTGAGTGCTGGGCCTGATCTTCTGGTTGCTTCTGGTCCACGGGATGTGCGTCGCCTTGCTGATCGGCAGGTCCAGGAACAATACCGCTGAAGAAGACGACATAGGGAACAATAAAGAAGGACCAAGACAGATCAACGATACAAGCATGTGATCAGGTCGAGAATCTCAGGGATTAGAAGGTACGGGCAGAGATCAAGGGTGAGTGCTGATTGAGACATCTATTCGGTAAACCCTTACATATCTTGATTTACAAGACCTGCATGGGCCACCACTTAAACCATGTAACGCCCCAGAACTAGAATACTGGAGAGCGGGGGCATACATAGCCAGCTACGTATAATGAAATAGAATCCACCCCACTATACGGTTATGGCTGTCTAGATATATAAGGATTTAACTACAATCCATCAGTCTCCTGTGGTCAATGACAAGCCTAATTGTCTCAATCTCAAGCAAGCAAGTAAAGTTACAAGATGTAAGATCACCAAATATATAATAGTAAGGCGTCCCAAAGATTACATATCCAGCTGATCATGAAGCTAGTCGTTTATAAAATGTGAGGACTAGCAAGAGTTTAGTCATACATGATCAACCCTAGGATCTGTCAATCATGTTACAGCCCGTAGGCAGACAATAATAAGGTATGCAATACGAGCTAACATGTGCTCGCCGGCTAAACGCCTCAAAATAAAATTTTTACAATAGAGTGGGAGAGGAAAAATAAACCCACTTGTTGCCCTGGTTACGCCTGGTGGTCACCATCGAGTTGGAAGGTCGGTAGATCCTCTGAAGCTGCTCCAAAATCTGGCCACACAAAACCAGCTGGGTCAGATCCCAGAAAGAGCAAGTGCCACAAAGGAGGCTTCACCTAAGAACTAAAACCAGCACATCAGAAATAAATATTAAAAGTAGTTAAAAGAACTTGAAGTAAAAGAATAACAACAGTCATAATGGTGTACGAGGGAACCATTCAAGTAGCCAGGTCACAACCCTTGAACCAAACAAGGACCGGGGTTGTAACCCATCACCTGAATAGAACTTCGTCTCCAAATCTTGTTGGTAAGGTAAAACATTACCAGCATGACGTAGGGTACAATAATACAATAAACGAAGAGATGACTCAGAACTGCTCCGGTAGCCAGGTTACAACCCTTAAACCAAACAAGGACCGGGGTTGTAACCCTTCGCTCCCCTGATCTTTATTGTTAAAAGTGACAATCATGCGATCAAGCCTGTAATAATCGAGCACTGAAACTATACCTTACAATCGTTCCCAGCCAATCAGTGACTACGGCTTTCTACATTAGCTAACTAGGATTACCACAATATGTAGTGAGATGTTCCACCAGCCACAAGCCCTGCAGCTAATCCAGGTTATCCAGGTGACTTGGGTTCATTAAGCAGTACATCGTTCTTTCCATATATCAGTAAATTTAGACTTGTGCCCTACTCGTCGGCAGGCTGCAAGTCCCACAATGGTGGCCCGGATAACGGAATCGCCTGTAACTGGGGAAATCTCTCATGACTACTGAATTATTCTAGTTATTAGCCTTAGCCATTTACAGTAGGTACCCTGACCATGGTACTCAGGGATCCCTGTCCTAGACATGATGCAAACATTACCGGTTCCATTTGTACAAACACACTCAACCACGGTGTCCAGGCCATTCAATCTCGTCATGACATGCTAGCCGTCGCAACAACCTTCAAAAAATATATATATATATCATGTCATGTCCACTGTCAGGAGTGCGCCACGTCGGGCCACTATTACGTCATGTCAAAAGTGCACCACAACGAATCAACATCGTGTCAGAGAACAATTAATTTGGCACAAGCACACATTTAGTAATTAAATATTAGAAGAGGGCAAGGGCTGTGGGGGACTCATGCGGCTCGGAAAAATTTTATGCGGCCAGCAGTCACTTGCTTATGCGGCTAAGCAATTAAATGCTTGCATGCGGCTAGCAAAATATATATATGCAATATAATGCGGCTCGCTATTGGCATGCGGCTGATTGTTCCCATGCTCCCATATGCGGCTCACTTTGGCATGTGCATGCAAGTAATGCCACAAAGCATGCAACAAAGCATACATTAATATGCATGCAAGCAAAGCCACGTGGATTACAATGCAAGTATGTATTAATATGCATGCAAGCAAAGCTTGTATTTGTACGCGGCCATTAAAGATTCTAAGCTATATGCGGCTGGTGCTAAAAGAATACAATAACAAATGCATTAAAGTAATGCATTAAGGAATGCATTAAAGAATGCATTAAATGCATTAAGAAAATGCTATGCGGCTGGTGCCAAAGAAATGCATTAACAATGTATTAAATAAATATATTTAGGAATGCATTAAAGAATGCATTAAATGCATTAAAGAAATGCTATGCAGCTGGCTTTCAAATGCATTATTTAATGCATTAAGTATATGCGGCTGATGCTAAGTATTCAAGCATGCATGCGGCTGGCTTTCAAATAAAGTGTATTAAATATAACATGCATACTTACATGCGGCTCACTTTTAGCATTTGTATGCGGCCAAGTGCTTGTACGTATGCATGCAAGCTGATGCTTGCTAATGCATTAAAATATGCAAGGGCCATGCATTAAAATAGGCTGGCTAATACATGCATTAAAATATGCAAAGGCCATACAGCTGACTCTAGTAAATGGCCATGCGGCCAGCAAAATAGCAAATGCTTAGGCGGCTAGGAAATGGCCAATGGCCAACAAAATTTAAAGGTCATGCGGCCAAAGCAATTAATGCTCATGCGGCTCAGTGCTAAAAATGTCCATGCGGCTCAGCAAAATTCCATAGGTCAAATTTGGACCAAACGAAATTCTCTGCAACATGGGACCATCGACTAGCAAAATATGCAATTTGATAGATCAAAACTCCAAGAAACCGAAAATATCACAAGGCTAGATTTACAAGAATCTAACCATGGAAATGAAAAATACTAAGTACTAAAGTGGGTTAGAAACACATGAGGAAGGCAATGGAACAATAAAAATGGACTTCCTCCATGAAGCAAGGTGCACTTGCCTAAACCTTTCACTCTCAGGTTGGTGGAGAAGTAATGGTAGGAAAGAAGAAGAGTTAATGTGGAGAGAGAATTGTTTGGTGAGATATTTAATGAAGAGGGTGGTGGTAGGTGGGAGTGGTTTGGTTCACATCAAGCAAAATCGAACCATGCTAAACCCAGCCGAACCAAGTCAAGTCGGGCCGAACCAAACAAGGAGACACGCAATACGGGTCTAAATACGTATACGTATACCAAAATACAAAATACGCACAATGGTCATTACATTATCTGAGATAGCATTGTACTCTAGGACTTCATCTGGGATGTCGTCATAGAGTTTTGATGTCTTTGGCATGGGGTGTGCTGCTAAGAAATCGGCCAATGTCTTTGTCATAGAGCTTTGATGTCTTTGGCATGGGACGAACACCATTTCATAAGGAGTCAAAAGTATCGCCTATGTGGCTAACCATGAGTTTAAGGCCCCTGGCTTGGATATGGACCCTGAGGAGATTGACCCGGGAGATGACGTGGATCGTTTGTCAGGCCACATAATGGCACGTCTTCTAGATGGCAAAAAGCAGAGCAAGACACTCCTTCTCCACAGGATTATACCGATGCTCGGCACCAATCATGGTCCTACTAAGGTAGTAGATTGTAAGTTTGTGGCCTTCATTGCTTTTCTGGGCTAGCAAAGTAACAGGAGAATAGTCCATAGCTCGGACGTATAGCAGAAATGGTCTCTCTACGACTGGTGCCACTAGTACTGGAGGACTAGTAAGGTACTTCTTGATGTCGTTGAACGCACGCTGGCATTCTTCTATCCAAACAAAAGAAACCTATTTCTTCATCAGTTTGGTGAAATGTTGACATCTACCAGAGAGATTTGCAATAAATCTTCTGATATATGCCAAGCGACCTTGCTGGCCTCGGAGCTCGCAAAGGTTCTTCGGAGGTGTCATGTCCAAGATCGCCTTAGTCTTCTCAGGATCAATATGAATACCCTTGGCTGTGACGATAAAGCCCAAGAATTTACCAATGGAGACTCCCTGAAATAACTTGGTTGGGTTCATCTTCAGTTGTTGTGTTCGCATTAATCGAACACTGTTCCTAGGAGAATATGTTATTTTGTTTTAATATGATGGTCGGATCAAAGGTGGGTAGATTATTCATCCTGTAAATTAGGACTTCATAGGATTCAATTCTTAATCTTGATCATTTATGCAAATTTATTTTTTATCTTCTCTAAACATCGTCATACCATACTGTCTCTATTACTTATTTACTTTCCATTGGCCATAAGTAATTATTTTTCTAAGAGTCAATATTCTATTTCTATCTATTGAGCTTTGAGCCTAATCTGCTTCAATCATCCATATATTAATTCCGAGACCATTTTTTGAAATTTAAGCCCTTTTTTTTCTCGAACCATGAATATTAGAGAAATAGAAATACCAAATTTTTTACTTCTCTTGTGTTCAGTCATTTTTTCCTAATCGACAGTTTGTTCAAAATTGATACCTAATCGATCATTTGATTTTCAAAAATTGATACTTTCACTTCAAGGACAAATACTTACACTTTTTCTGTCATGATCAACTTGTTTAAATTTTTAGAAGCTTCTTTGAAAATTTGTATAGACAGCGTTTGAAAGAATATTCAGTATCTTATAATGGTATGGCAGATGCTCACTATCGCCATTTATTTGAATTATGGAGACTGCGGGTTCACTGCATCCAGCAGCGCACTGGCAAGACATTATCCTAAGTTAAAATAATTTCAAGTAAGCGTAGGTTATCAAATATTAGTAAAACTATGTCCTAGTTTTCCTATTTGATCTTTGAGTTATTATGTCAATATTGGATAAAGTTAATAGAATATTTGATACCATATCATATTTGAGTCATGAAAAAAGGGTTTACTACAGCCAGATGTACATTGGCGAGACATAAATTTTTGGTAAAGTGACTCACATATACATACAATTTTCGAATATTATAGAGATCATATCCTTTTCTCATACACTCTTAAACTTGATTTAGTTCTTATCCTTTTATTTCTTGAACCTTTCTTTCTTATTTTTTTATTTTCGAATCATTATTTGAGTTCCTAGAAATTATTTATATATATTTTGATTTCGTTCCTCTAAATTCATAATCGTACCTAAATTTTGATTCTATAATCATGTCCAAACGATTTTGGTTAATAGTTAATCGTTCCTAATGACTTTTCTTGTTGAGCAAATTTTATTTCGATTCTATCCTTAACCAAGCCTAGATTTTGACTAACCCTTTTGACCATATTTTGATCGTGTCAAATTGTATCTTTTCTTGAGCTTTCGATTCAATCCATGATTATGCTAGACCAATTTTTATCGTTAACCTTATCATTTCTTGATTATATTCTTAATCGTGCCTAATCATTTTTTTTGAAATTTCGAGGACAAAAATTTTCTAAGGTAGGTAGATTTATAACCCCTGTTCCCGAATTTTTCACAAAATTTTTATTTATTTTATTTTAAATATTTTGCGTTAGATTATATGAATTTCTATAAAAGGTAACTATAAATATGTTTGAATGACAAAAGATTTGCCAAATTATTTTAAGATTTGAGTTTATAAAATATATTTAACATATTATTTGGTAATATTAAATATTATTTTGAATTATTATTGTAATAAAATATAAGATCTAGGTTTGATTAATTTAGTTTTTAAATTAATGATTATTATCTTTTACCAATAAAAAGATTTGCTAAATTATTTTTGCAAGATTTGGATTTATGCAAATATACTTTAAATTTTATTTGATTATATTGGATATTATTTCAAATTATTATTATGACCAATTAATAGATTCATATTTAAATCTATGATTGATTTGATTTAAATTTATGGAAAGATTTATCCATAGGATTTCTAATCCTTTCCTATTTATGATACCTTCCACCTGTATATAGGAGACTTTTTCTTATCTTCTTCCAACACCAAAATCCTTCCAACCTAATTTTCTAATCCTAATTAGGTGATTGCTACCCATTATATATATCCTTATGAACATCTCTCATCTTTTCCTTCCTCAAAATTCTTTCTTTTTATCCAAAATTCGTCATAAATTCAGCCTCATTTTTTGGAAGCTATAACAACTTTGTGAGGCCGTTGCGACAACTCTGGACTCCATTTTACTTCCAGTTTTCTTTGTTAGAACCATATCGAGGTTAGCTATCAAAATCAATAAATTATTTTCAGTAATTATGAACATGAATTTTTGAAAAATTATTTGAGTGCCAGTTGTCTAAAAAAATTGACTTGTTGCACTATTTTTGAGATTTCGGGAGATCCTGAACTTTGTTTTGTGAACCGTTTATTATTTTGGAAAACTGACACATAGTTCTATAGCATACTAATTTTCCAGAAATTAAATAATTATTATTTTATTTAATTTATAGAATCTATAGAGGCCGTCTTGCGTAGTTATGACATCTAAGACTATTCTGTACCAACATGATCAAGTCACACAACAACTACAACTATTTGAGACAAGTATTCTATTGCTTCATGTGCTTATTACATTATAATGCTATTATTTATTGTGTTTCATTGAGTATCCAGTTAAGACATGATTGCGACACGATAGGCTTGATTGTATCATTGCTCGTTTATTGATAGTTTAGTGAGTCAGGAGAAGAAATGCCAATAGTTATGTGAATAAAGTCCAATCTTAGATTCTAGATTAGATAATTCTTTTATTTTTAGCGGGTTTGTTCCCAAATGACATTTTGATGAATTATTAGATTTGTGATTTGAATAATTATTGGAATGAGCAAAAAGATATAACTTTGTTGTATTTGAGATTGGCATTGAGGTCTAGATAGCATACTACCGTCGATGCTGCGGCGTAGGATGGACTTGGTTACGTACTCGTATCCTAAAAAGTGGGAGCGGGTCTTGACATCACGTACGGCTATAATAAGTAAATCTAACTATCAATAATTTATCTATGGCACATTACATACTATAAATATATATAGACTTACCATATATATACCATAATATATATATATATATATATATATATATATATATATATATATATATATATATATATATATATATATATAAACGAATGCCACAACCAAACCTATTCGGTAAAGTTTCACCCAAGTAGATGGGTTGTGCTCCTCTCCAAAGTCCTCGAGATGGCTACTAGGATTGCTAAGATGGAAGAAAAAGTCCCCAGGATCGCGAGAGTGGTGGAGAAGTGCACAAAAATCGAGGTGAAAGGAGTTTGAAGTGGTCGGCCACAAGGGTTGGTAGCTGTCGACCAAAACTGGATTAGGGTCGGGTTTTGTGATTTTGGAAAAGAGGGGCAGCCAAGGGATGGATTAATATATAAGGTCTAGTCCTCCTATGTATTAGGGTTTGTTTGGTTTTGGTTTGGATTGATTTGGTGGAGATTTGGTCATCTAATCAACTAATATGGCAAGGTTTAGTGGGTTTCCATATTTTGATAGGTTGGTTGATTGAGTCAAAGATGCAAGGGTTTGTTGCCTGTGGCTACAATTAAATGCCTAAAAATCAAGTAAATATGCCTCTTATAGATAGTGGAAATCCTAGGTAGGCTCCACTAAGTTGGGTCGACTAGGTTATGATCCAAATAATTATCCGAATTGATTTGAACACCGAAAATGGTATATTTGGGTCTCACATGCCATATGAAAATAAGATGCACATGGAAACTCAATTGAGTGGAACACCATTGGCATATGTGTAGTATGCTCAAAATATATCAAAATTATATATTAGGTCATTTAGGTTGGATCGAGGTCGAGTCTCAAAATTAAGTTGGAAAATACGACAAGATTTACGGTAGATAACAAATTGGCCTAAGTTGACCCGAAAGTTGTGCAACAAAAATAGAATACAAGAGAACATATTTGGGTGGGACGTGATATATCAAAATGAAGATAAACTTGTCCAGATGAAGGCTCATAAAGGACGTTGTAACCCCTCTTCCCGAATATTAAAAATATTTTATTTTATTTTATTATTTTAATTATTGTGCTATTTTAATTTGGGCCTTAGCTCGGGCTTAAGCCATTGAATAAATCAGGGATTAGTTTTTTTATGAACAAATAGTCATTTGGGCTTTTAAGGGTTTTATACTTTAGAGGTAATGGTTTGGGCTATAATACTCGTAAACTTTTATATAATAAATACTTTTAAAATATAGTTTATATGTATAGGTGCATTTTGAGTTTATTTTGTAGTACAACTATATGTATATTCCTTAAAGGTTTATAAACTATGGGTTTTTTTATAAAGAAATTGTATAGGTCTTTATAGGTAAGGCTTTTATGATTATTTTCAAATAAGCTTATTATCCTAAAAAGTCGTATAAGTATATTCCATTTGGGCCTTATTTATAATACTATATTTTCTATATATGTATAGGTTTTGTTTGTTAAATAAAGTTTTATTTGAGATTATTAAATGTTATATAGTCTAATTAAGATTTGAGCCCACCGAATTATTATTTTGGGTTAATATAAGTTAAGGAACTTATATATTGGGTTATATATGCATGAGTTCTTTAAACTAAAAACTAATTATTTATTTTATTAATTATTATATTATATATTTGGGCCTATATAATAATAATTGATTGAAATAAATTATGTTAGGCTTATTTTCATAATAGAGATATAAGTATTTTAATATTGATATTTGTAAAGTATTTTAATAGATTTGATATAAACTATAATATTTTCTTTAATAGGTTTTTAAATATTTTTATGTTTTAGATAATTTCTAAATAAGTTAATAAATATTCTTCTATATATATATATATTATATATATATATATTTATATATATATATTATATATATTATATATATATTATATATATATATATATATATATATATATATATATATATATATATATATATATATATATATATTTTCCCCTCAATAAGAATTATCTTTTCCTAGATCAAATTCTTTTATTTCTGATCATGACTAATTATACTTCATATTCTCCTTCAAGTGGACTATTCTGGACCCAACGTGATTATCTGTTTCATCGGCAAAAGACCCCAGGCAAGTACATTATACTAGTTACTTTCAATTTCTAATAGTTTCTATGATACATATTTTAGATATGTATTACATGACTCATGATTCGTGACACGTTGTTCACACGAGTGGTATGGATTTATATTGTGATTATTGAAATTCATGTTTTATATTATTTATCGTGTTTTGTGACTATTGTATTCCGTGATTATCGTATAACATAATTTTCGTGTCATGACATGAATCCATGAGTCAGGCGAAGAAATACTCTATTAGACATATAAATATATCCAAAAATATTCCATGGTCTTTTGTGACGAATAGCAGCACACGACATGTTCAGTTGGCCAGATCTCATCCTTAGCCGTTTACATATCGAAAGTAGTATTTCAAAACACTTAGTTATGTGTCGTGATCGTATTGTTTACATGTTCCACTTTACATGTCATGATAGTCGTGTTTACATGTTTCTTTCTAGTTATCTACCATGATTATGTTGTTTACCTGTTTTTTCTACTTATTATACCATGATTCTAGCTTACCTGTTTACCATGTATATCATATGTTATTTCTGTTTTATAGTTTCTATTATGTCTTGAATAGTTTGCCATGTATGTACTTATTCCATTCCTGACTGGAAACCTATTTTTTCAGATTAGTCGCTTGCTACTCTATACATGGGATCCTTGGAAGAGATATAGGTTTATGCTGAGGTCGGCCCTAGAAGACTAGCTAAATAGATAGTTGATCATAAAGTTGTTTTCTAAATTTTGTGAGACGTGTATTTTATCCAAATTTAATATTTGAATATTTTAATTTGATTTAGTATTGTGAATGAGCAAATAATTATGAACAAATATTGTGACTTTGATTATTGAGTTCTAGACAGCTTACTACGTCGATACCGCGGTGTAGGCTGGACTTGCCCAAGCATTCGTATCCCGAAAAATTGGTACAAGTCGTGACAAGTTTTTTGGTTGCCCATGCAGGTTCGTTTTCGCAAAATTGTGCAAACTCGTAATAGAACTTAAGTTTGTCATACTATTGTGAGCCAACGACTAGGAAGTGCTCATTCATAATTAGGATTGAGTTGATTTTTAGGAGGATGACTAGGACTATGGGTCCCTTATTCAATTTGAGTGTTGGGTAGTTAATGTTGCTACATAGGTCATGTAATTTAGGTAGGGATTTATTAAATTACAAACCCTATTAGATAACTTGAGTAATTTTCATAAAGATATATACCATTGTGTTTTGAAACGATGGTAGGATCAAAGGCGGTAGACTATTCGCCTGGTAAATTAGGACTTCCTAGGATTCAAATCATAATCTTGATCATTTGTGCAATTTTATCTTCTACCTTCTCTAAACATTGTCATATCGTAAGATCAGTATTGCTTGTTTATTTTTCATTGGCTATAGTAATTTATTTATCTAAGAGTCAATATTTTATTTCCATCCATTGAGTTTGAGCCTAACATGATCTAACTATCCATATACTATTCTGAGTTAGTTTTGTTAAAATTAAAGATATATATATATATATATATATATATATATATATATATATATATATATATATATGTTTCCCTTCGATCTTTGAATAATAGAGAAATAGAAATAGAAATTTATATTTATCTTAACTTCGATCATTTTCTTCCTAATCAATCATGTGATTTTCAAAACTGATACTTTCATTCAAGGACAAATACGTACATTTTTCTATCCTAATCAACGTGTTGAATTTTTAGAAGCTCCTTGAAAATTCTTATGGATATAGTTGAAAGAATATTCGTTGACTTACAATGGCAAGGCAGATGTGCACTGTCCCTGTTTATTTGAATTATGGAGACTGTGGGTTCACTGCAGCCAGCAGTGCACTGGCAAGGCATGACCCCCAAGTTGAAATAACTTCAGGTATGCGTGGGTTATCGGATATTATTAAAACTATGTCTTAGTTGTCGTATTTTGACCTTAGTTATCTTTACGTCAATATTGGATAGAGTTGATAGGGTATTCGATACCATATCATACTTGAGTCATAAAATCAATGGTTTACTGCAGCCAAATGTACACTGGCGAGGCATAAATTCTCAGTCAAGTGACTTCATATACATACAATTTCGAATATTATGGAGACTACAACCTTTTACATGTGACTATTGATTTTTATGGTTCATAATTGCATGCACTCTCGCTTAAAATTTGATTAGTTCTTATCCTTTCATTTTTTGAACATTTTTTTATCTTTTATTTTTCGTATCGTTCCTAGGTTTCCTAGAAATCATCTAAACCTATCTTGATTCCGTTATACTAGATTCATAATCATAATCGTGCCTATATTTCAACTTAATTATTGCTAATGTTAGATTTTTATTCCACTGTGATCATGATTATTTTGATCATGTTTATGCTCGTGCCAACCTTTTAATTTTGATCATGCTTTGATGACTTGCATGATTAACATTAATCATGACTGTTTCTTGGTTTTATCTAAGTCATTTTAACCATGTTTAGACTTTGTCTAAATTTTGATCGTTGATCATGCCTATATGATTCCAACAGTAGTTAATCATGCCAAACGAATTTTTCTTGTTTAACTACATCGATTTCAAATATATCTTTTACCATTTGACTAGACCCTTTTGAATATACTTTAATCGTGTCATATGGTATTTTTTTTTCCTTAAGGTTCAATTTTATTCACGATCTAACTCATTTTGATCATTGATCAATCATATTCTTAATCATGCCTAAACGTACCCCTTGAAATTTAAGGTGGGTAGATTTGTAACCCTCTTCCCGGATATTCAAAAAAAAATTATTTTATTTACACTACCAAAAAACAGTCAATTGGCGACAGACGAATTCGTCGCTAAATAAGAATAGCGACGGATTAGCGACGACTTTTCGGCCAAAACTGGCCGTCGGTAAAATACTCGTCGCTAAAATAATTCGTCGCTAGATAGTCGAAGCTTCAACGAAAACGTGGCAGAAAAGCGACGGATGGGTAGCGGCAACTTAGCGACGACTTAGTGGTGGACTACTTCGATAGATTAACAATGGAATTTTGTCAAACATATTCGACAATTTAGTGACGTCTTACCGACTGACCCCGTCGAAATTTACGTATCTGAAATATTCTGATACGCTATAGCGACATATTAGCGACAGACAGTTCCGTCGCCATGCTCTCGCTATTCCGTCGCTATCCGTCGAAATTTGCGTATCAGAAACTTTCTGATACGCTATAGCGTCATATTAGCGACGGACAATTCCGTCGCCATGCTCTACTGTTCCATCGGTATCCGTCAAAATTTGCGTATCAGAAACTTTCTAATACGCTATAGTGACATTTTAACGATAGATAATTCCGTCGTCATGCCATCGCTAATCTGTCGCTATCCGTCGCTGCATGGATACATATAAATTTCTTGAAGCTTGGCGACGGAATTTACGTCGCTATTCTGTCAGTATGCCGTCGCTAACTAGATATATGTAAATTTTCAGAAGCTTAGCGACGAATATTCTGTCGCTTGTCCATCGCCGAGCGTCGCGCTTCCGTCAAAAATCCGTCGCTAACTGAAAATTGTTTTAAAAAAAAAATTCCTGAACTCATAGCACCCTATTTACACAATTAGTCATTAACAAAATCAACAATCCATAAAGAGAACAGAACAAAATATTCATAATCAACAATCCACCAACAATCCACAAACAGAACAAAATATCCATAATTACAACAATCCACAAACATCAAAAATATCCATAATCACAACAATCTACAGTAACTTAAAATTATCCATAATCACAACAATGCTCAAGGGGCACAAAATATCCATAATAAATTAAAATCATCCAAATTTTGATACATTACAAATACAAAAAAATAAGGAAAGATCGGCTGGATCGGCTGATGGTGTCTGTTGCGCTTTATGAAGATACGCCTGAACGATGTGAGCCAGCAGACCATCAAATATCTGCTGTGGAACTCGGCGTAGATCTGCCGACGACATCAGGTCTAGAAGAGCAATCATAGACGAAGCCGGTAGAAAAGCGGCAGCAGCATCAAAAAATGCATCCGACGGAAGAAGGACCGGCACCATCCAAAGGACCAGGAGCAGAAGGACCCGGGTACTACGATGTCATCCGGGTCATCTCCTCCCGTATGGACGTCACCACCGAGGTTAGTGTCGTAAGTTGTGTCCTCACATCCTCGTCGACCAGAGTCGCAGGAGCAGGAGGCGGCGGTGGAGGTGGAAGTCTCGAAGACGTCTACGACGGTGCTATGGATCCGGCGCCGTAGACGCACCCGCCTTTCACAATTCCGTCGGCGGCTTGTACGAACAAGTTGTTCAAGCGAGCAATCATGGAAGGGAATGACTGGGCGGACATCGATTCGTCGATACCCTCGTCAGGAGTGGGCTCAATCGTGCTAACTGCCACATGATACTTAGCCTATTCAATGAATGTGTTTAGTTTACTATGAGTTTTCCTAAGTTATAGTCTAAATCCTAAGGCCTCACACTATTATCACAAAAATTATAAACTAAACTACTTACAATTCTAAAACATAAATCTCATAAACTTAAATACTTACATGAGTCTGTTCGGCCCTTTCGTTGATGAAGCTACCCTCCTTCTTCCTCTTGTGTGTACTCTCGAATACATTGCCTAAGGTGACCGAACGAGGATCTTTTCCCTCCTTTGCCGCCTTTGTTGCCTATGTACGAAACATTCATAGAATAAAGTTTTTTTCGATATCAAGTAATTAAAAAAATAAAGTTTTTTTCGATATCTCACCAGATCTCCAAGCGTCGCTGCGTGCGGCCTCGATCCCCCTGTATATAGACCCGCTTCCTGTCGATTCGCCTTCACCTTCGTCGATTTATTCTTGAACTCGGGCATATTCATCTTTTCAAGCATCTGCTTATAGAAGTCCTCGTCGAGCAAACCTTCCTCCTACTGCGGATGTCATCTTTCGCGTCCCGTAACTTCTTTCCGACGGATTTTTTATAGGTCTTGATGATTTCCGCCTCGTGATGGGGGCCACCAGAACGTCAACTAACATACAAATTCCAATATCAAGTAATTAGAAAAATGGTGGATTAAAGAATAATTAATAATTAAGTAATCAAAAGATATATATATATATATATACATACCCTCATCTGGTCGAGCCAGATGTACCGCGACTCCGGGGGCAACTCACTAAAATTGAGATAGGGGCTACGGAAGTTTTGCCTAATAATGAGCCCTAGCTCCCTGGTAGCATCCTACGGAAAAAATCTACAAAAAAGCAACGACTGAATTATTTACTTGAATAAATGAAACAAATTTAAAAAGTAACTTACAAAATACAAATTTACCTACAGTTCACCTGCGGGCCATAGCTCCCATCTGAACTCCCCTGCCGATCTCTCTGGTGGCATCGGAGGATCCATGGGTCCACGAATGTACTCTCCAGTAACCGGATGGAACTGAATCCATAGATACTCCGGGGCCCACCGAGTAGTTACTGGAGGATCTGCTGGCGGAACGGACGATGGATCGGCATCTGGCGTCCTTTCAGAGCCAATGGATGGTGATACCCCTGGGGTAGATCGATGGCGGGATGAGGACGTCTCCGGGGTACTCTTCGGGTCGGGCTCGATAGATGGGGTCACATCCCGGTGAAGGTGACTACGACCTCCACCACGACCACCACGGTCGCCACGACCACTCGTGGCCATGACCTGTAAATAGAACACATAAACATAATTAACAATATATATGTATAAATAAATAGAGACTAAACTAAAATATACAACCAACAGTACGAGAAGTGCCAACGCGGTCAATAGGAAGGCTAGGAGTGCCATCTGTAAAAAAGAAAATCATACAATAAGTAGATGAATCGAACGACAAAAGCATGAAATAAAATAAGAATATAGAAGTATAAACTGAAATAACTAAATTGTAATAAATTCATTAAGTTAATTGTAAATGTTTTTATGAGATAATAAATTCACTAAGTTAGTTGTAAGTGTTTTTATGAGGGAAAAGTAAATTCACTAAGTTAGTTGGAAGTGTTTATATATACCGATATTTTTTTAATCTAATCATCATCTTCGTCCTTGACCTCGGCCTCGTCTTCGTTCTCATCCATATCCTCATCCTCGATTTCATATGTATCCTCATCCTCATCAAGTTCTTCTTCTTTTTTTTCTTTTTCTTCAGCCTGATCAATAATTGGGACAAGATGCCTATTTGTCCCATGGTTGACAGCTAAGTCTTGTGTATCAATATCTTCCTCCCCTCTATTTTCCTCAATAGTATCTTCAATATCCATGGTATCCGACTGTTGTCCCAAGTATTGGGGCTTTTCGACCTGGTCCTCTTGGTATGATGGGTCTCAAATATTGAATATATTTCTAGCTTTAATCTTGCATACTGTTCACCAGTCAAATCGATCTCTACGACGCCTTAGATAGCTTCTATAGTAGACTTGAACGGTCTGACATGCTATTGCAAACGTGTCGGACCCTCTATATCTCCTACGATGGTTTATATCGACGATTCTAAATTATTTATCGATTCTCCATTCGATATTTTGTGTCATATCGAACCACTCACAATTGAACAACACAATATGCATATGATATGGGACAGGATATTATAAATCTACAATATCCTGAGGTACTCCATAATAGTCTAAGTCCGGCTCGTCATCATAGATGGTGACTCTAATACAAACCCCAGAATCCTTTGTACTGAAGCTGTCATTTAGAAATTTGACATTTGTAGCATTATGAGTTTCCTTAATCTTGAAGCCGTTAACGACATAGCCTGGCCAAGTCTTTGCTTGCTTAATCAGTCCCAAAGCCAAATAATGAAGGCTCTTATTTTTTAGGGTTGTTTCATGTAATAAAACATGTAAACACATATTGATAATTTAAATATTTTAGCTTCATATATTTTAATGGTAGCCGTATAACATATTATCTTAGTTACTTATGTATTTGCGAACCAATGATGGAAAGTTACAGTCAACCTCTCTTTGAAGTCTCTCGTCAATAATATCGAGTGTCCTCATTTTGACTCCATCTCTAAATACACTGATAAAGAGAATAATAATGAGTCAGTATATTTCCTTCACCAAATTAAAGATTATAATGAGTGTAAGTTTAGTCACTTACTTCTCCAAATATCTTACTTCTTGTATGTCACAATTTAACAAGACATATAGGAAAGCTGCATCAAACTCATCGTCTGTCAACAACCGTTTCTTACTAGCCCCAATAGGCTTGCCCTTTACATTGAATATGCCTCTATCCTCAACGTCATCGTTATTCCTTTGAGGTCTATTTCGATTTATCTGGACATGAGTATCAAAATAAATGGAGCTGAAGTTTGATACCTCCTCGATAAGATATGCTTCGCATATCGAAGCCTCTATATGAGCCTTGTTGCCAATTTTCTTCTTTACCTAGAGAGACAAATTATCTTGAATTAACAATAAATTGTAAAATCCACTTAATTTATATCAATGTTTGTTTACCTTTCAAATGGGTACATCCATCGATAATGAACAGATGCACCGACACGAGCTTCGTATGGCAGATGAATCGATAGATGCTCCATGCTGTCGAAGAAGTCCAGTGGAAATACTTTCTCCAGCTTGCAAATTGTTAAGACAATCTTCTCCTCAAGTTCAACCATTTGTTGCACCGACAGCTTAGTTGAACAAATGTCCCTGAAGAATGTAGATAGCTCGGCCAACGGAACCCATACAGCAGAATGCAACAACTCTCTCAAAGCAATTGGCAGTAATCTTTCCAAAAATATGTGGCAGTCGTGACTCTTCATTCTCGTCACTACCAAAATTTCACATATTAGCGACGCCAAGAAACGTAGCTAAAATGAAGAAAAATGTCGCTCAAACTTCTTTGCGACGTTTTCTACGACGTTTTCACGCTTGTCACGTTTACAGAAGTCGCTGTCAAGGAAAACATCGCAAAACATCGCTGTTGCGATGTTTTACAGCGACGCTAATACATCGCTTAATCTGTCAACATTAACCGACTCTACATCGGCAATTTAGCGACGTATTTGTAGTCGATAAACGTCGACTGATTAAGCGATGTATGTACAGTCGAAAGACGTTGGTAGGTTTAGCGACGTAACTTTAGTCGGTAAACGTTAGTAGATTTAGCAACGTAACTATTTGTTTGCAAAGAACAAAAGTTTTATTACAAACTAAGAAAAGAGTACAATTGATTTCTGGAGAAGTACAACTATAGAAATCTGACCAGAAGACGATCACTTTATCCCTTGGACGATGTGATATCGAAGACACGAGCCTCTGAAGGATGCAACAGCACTTTAGCAGGAGATTATGATCACTCTTGATGCTTTATGATTGATTTGAAACTCTATTTAGAGAGTTCTTGAAATAATTGTTTAGTAGTTATTCTGGGTTACGCGTGCTTCAGGTTGCGCGTGGCCTGTTCACTTGTACGAATGGTTGCACTAACTGCTATGGATGCGTGGTATCGTTTGATTGAGATGCGCGTGGTCGTGAGCAGTGTAGTGGACACGTTCTACGAAGTTAGTGGCTTGCGCGCCACGTTACTCTGTCCTGAACACCATTTGATCACTTTGTGCGTGCTTCATCAGGTTGTGCATGGGCGGAATATAACAACCTGTGCGAGCGGTTTACACCAACTGCTGTAGACGCGTGGCATCGTTTGATTGAGATGCGCATGGTCGTGGGCAGTGTCGTGGGCACACTCTGCGAAGTTGATGGCTTGCGCGCCATGTTACCCTGTTTTAAAATAAGAGTTGATCAATTGGCGCCAATTTGTCAGGCTGCGTATAGGTACAACTCAATGACTGGCGCCTTTGACTAGGTCTTCTGTGCTATACTGATTAATCTTCGTGCCATACAGTGACTTGCGCGAACCAGCTGTCAGCATTAATTACATGCTGATAAAATCTCCTCGAGCGCCACGTTGCACGGGATTCGAATAGATTTTCCTTAATCTCCGTGCTGTCAGTTGTCAGAAAATGATGATGCCATTACAGCTTCTCGAGGAAGTATGCCACGTGTCGCTCGTGCAACCTGACTCCAGCGCAACCTGTCGTTGGCGCAGCCTGATGCTGCGCAACTTGATTGTTTGGCGCAACGTAATATTTTAGCGCCATTTGATGATTGTACACTTTAATAGGTGGCGCAGCTTAGTTTTAGCCTCTACACTATTACCATTATCGACGTTTATCAACTACATTCTGTAAGTAAATTTTTGCATATTTTAGCATCATTTTACGTCGTTTTGCGACTTCTATGTAGTCGCTAAACGTCGCTAAAATCTCCAAAAAAGAAAACAGAATGACATATTTTACTTGTGTAGTATCCCTGCAGTTTAATAATGAACATTTAAGATGAATAGACCCGGAGCACCCTCCGTTGAATTCTCTGGGTTCGTCGACCCCTTCGGTGGAACACTCAACACCGGTAATGGCACATACTATTAAAACGAACAATAAAATAGCATATGATAAAAATTAATAGTACATTACACAACCAATATCCAATGACTACACAACAAAGTCTAATATATACACGTAAATATCCATGGAGATAGTCTACACAACCAATCAAACACAGAGATAAGTCTATACAAACCCAATATCATAGGTCAACACACAAACAAACACTCAACACAAACAAGCAACAAACAGTCCTAACTAGGACTACTGCGTATCTGGAGCAGGAGGGGCACCGCTATGCCTAAGGGATAAGAATAGCTCATACTCCTCCCATGAAATCGATACCGATGCAGGTGGAGTCGATGACGCTGAAGGAGGCAGTGACGTCGGTGATGATGATGAAGGAGCACCCGAAAGACGTATCTGCTCCAACGCTGCTAGTCACTGGTTGTATAAATCCATGGTAGATATCAGCCTTATACTGCTATCAACCATCGAATCCTGCATCAACGTCAACCTCTCGCCCATGGACAGCTGTGATGCATGTAGATCCGTCACGCTGCGTTGTATCGACGCTCTAAGATCAGTGATGCCACGCTATGTCCTCTCAGTCATATCCCTGAGCTCCATGATGTTGCGGTCGAGCGCATCCAATCGTGCTAGGAACGTAGCATCGTTCGTATATTGCTGCTCCTGGATCCGTCACAGCATCTCGTCACGGATAGACCCAACCATCTTTCGAACTCGGGCAAACTCCTGTGAGGACTGTGGACCATGCACACTAGCAGCGGAGGCCCTAGAGGGCTGTGTCGTAACTAGGGCGCCATAGGATCCCGTACCGTAGTACGTACCCCTATGGAGACCACCAGCGGCGGTCACCCATAGCTCGTCCGCCGACGAAGCTTGAGCGGGCTGCGAGAAAGTATCGACCTCTCCCGCAATAGGTGCACTAGCAGCCTTCCGCTCCTGAAGCTTAAGATAGTCGGCCTAGAAAGTATGGATACTCTATAATTTCTAATATCTAATGTACTTATTATTACTAACTACATGAATATTTATTTGCATGCATATTTACTAAGTTATATTAAAGTTAACACGAAGTATTAAAATTAATAAATAGTACTGTAATACTTACATAGGTCTGCTCGGCCCTCTCGTCAATAAGCTTTTCGCCCTTCCGATGGGTGGCCAGGAACATGGTCACCATGTTGGCGTCACCACCCTTCCTTACTTGTTAAAAATATATTATTTAGTACTATTTATGAAATTAATCGAACTTATATTAAAATAATATTTTTGAAATAAAAAAACATACCAAACGACGAAAATGTTCCGTCATCGGGATCGACCCACCGCACCACTTGGATGCCTTCTGCCTAGCCGTCTTGTCCTTCTCAAACCTTTTCTTGTATCGAGGTGCGTCGAACCTAGCCTTCATCGCAATCCACTGATTAGGGCTGATCCAACCTTGGATCAACTTTTCGCATCGTTCACGATTCTTCTGGTCATTAATAACATCAGGAATTAGCTTGGCGGCGATGGCAGGAAACATTCCCTCGATCAACTCGGCTCGGTGCGGTGGATAGAAATATGTTTGCTAGAAGAAACAATTTAGTCAGTTATTGTAACTCCTCTTCCCATAATTTTGTGATATATTTTTTTATTTGATTAGTTTACATTTTATTTTTCTATGATCATTGGAGTTGTGACTAAGCCCGTAGGTGAGTTATGACCATCTTGTGGTCACATGATCTCTAGATAGGGTCTATATGCATTCTATAGCTATATTATATTTTATTATGATTTTTTAAACATTTTTTATATATTTTTAAATATTTATTCTATGAAGATTTATATTTATGAATGACTTTCATAAATTATTTTGAGGTCATTTGTGACTATTTTGAGACCCGGTATTTTTCTTTAGGCTCTATTAGGTTAAATATATTTTCTATATTTTTCTATAATTTTTCTGGGATTTTTAGATAATTAAATATAAGAAAAACCTATTTTCTAAGACTTCTAAAATTTATTGTGCAAGCCTATGAGCATATATTGACCCCAAATATTTTTCTAGGGTTCATTATTCTATTTTATATTTTCTAGAATTTTTCCATAATTTTTGGCAATATTTAAGTATTTATTTATTAAGGTTTATATATTTTTAAAGGCTTCCAATATTTATTATGAGACCATTTGGGACTAATATGAGGTAAAACATTTTTATTTATATTCTAGAAGGTTAAATGTATTTTCTATAATTTTCTAGATTTTTTTTATATTTATTTGGAGCTATTTGGAGTTAAATGAGTTTTTAACGATTTCTGTATTTAAATTAACTAATTACACAGTCATCTGTACAGTCAGCTGTACAGTCAGCATTGGGCCCACCTATCGGCGCCCAGCAGCCCACCGACTCTCTCTCCTATATATATATTATTATATTCGTTAAACCTAGAAATTTTAGGAGTTTTTTGTGGGAGAACTCATCTAGGGTTTCCGACTTCCCGAAGCGATTACCATCAACTCCGACGTGATTTTCATGCGCCGTTTTTTTTTGTTGGATTCGTATCGAGGTAAGCTTTCTGAATATGTAATTTATTTTCGTATATATTGTTCTTAAATTTCTGGAAAATTCGTAAAGTGTCGGTTGTCCGAAACTTGACACATTTCGGTGTTTTCGAGATTCTGGGAGAACCAGAAATCGAAATCACGAACCGTTTGAAGTTTCGAAAAGATAACACAGAGCTCTATGAACCAAAAATTATTTCGTTCATCTAGTATTTTATTTATTCTGTTGAACTCAGAACTGATCGATTGATCCCCGTTTTGGTCACGATTAGCCATAACGGCGATATATTTTGACCAAGGCATGATTTTGCTGCACGGTTGATTCCAGCACACTCGTGGCGCCGAAATCTACCAAAGTGCACTTTCAAAATCTAGAGTTCACAGCGTTTGACTAAAAAGTTAATGGTGTGCCTCGATTTGCGTGCCATAGTTTCTAAAATTGGGAAACACGACTTTTGATGGCCAAACTTGCATGTTTAGATTATATTCAGATTATTATTAGGTTAAATTAAGTTTTTAAGTGAATTATTCTAGAATAAATTATTATTAGATTAGTAATCCAACTAGCCAATATTCCATGAATTTAGAACTAGAACATTAGAATTGATTTATGGTTTTTCGTGCACGGTTCGTGATGCGATATGTGTCATAGGTTGACAGCTCCTAGATCGGCATCCCCTCATCCTCGACTTGTGACTACGGTTTGTACAAGGACCACAGGCAAGTCTACCTTGTCGAACATATACAGTATTTACATGGTTTTCTCTTCCTTTATTGGATTTCTTTTCATATTGTCACATGACTCCATATTGTGATTGATTTGTCCTTGATTGCTTTACTTGTTCTAGATTATGTGCACGTATAGGATATTCGACATTGTTGAATATTGGTCTTTTCGTGTTATCTTGTCTCGTGATTGAGTTGTCAGTTTCTATATCTGTCCTTGACTTGACCATTCTCGACTGGGAGTAACTTGCATTGTACTACGGTTGAGACATACTATAGATTGGGAGTATCTTACATTGTACTACGACCTATAGCCGATTCATCTACCTTGATATCACTTGATTGACTTGACTTGAGACATACTATAGATTGGGAGTATCTTACATTGTACTACGCCCTATAGCATTTATTGATTGATTGATTGACTTGACTTACGACACTATAAATTGGGAGTATCTTGCATTGTACTACGATTTATAGGAGTCTACTTGACTTTGTATCCTTTAGGAGAGGAGATCGATACTAGAATTGGCTAATCTTGACTGGAAGTATCTTGCATTGTATTACAGTCAAAATCTACAATAGATTGGAAGTATCTTGCATTGTACTACAAGCTATAGAGGTTAATCGATTGATTGGTAGCCAAGTCTAGTATTACATTTCCACACGACTCGTCGTCCTTAGATGTTCTCCTTGCAGTGTTCTTATCCTTCTTATATGTTATTTACTGTCATATTAGTAGGCATGTTTTATGTATCTTGCTAGTCCTCTGAGGACCTGATGATCTCTTCAAGTAGCTGATTGCACGGAGTTAGTTAGCTGAGCATGTGGTAGTTGACTTTATCTGCATGATTCAGGTATTTTGTTAGTGTTATTGATTTACTATCATCATCGTGCTTTTGTGATATATCCTGCTTATCAGCCTAGCTTTATAGACTCATATTATTCTTGGAGTCTAATCGGACATATATGCTAGTGGGCTGCAGACCATGACCCATATGTGTTCATTCTTGTTTTACATGATTCTTGTGGATTGAGATATAGTTTAGATTAGACGCGATACCATGACCTTGACAACTTATACGTATTCGAGTTGGGCTGGAGTCCGCTCAATACGTAGCTGGCTTGCTCATGAGCTCGCGTCCGAAAATCGGGTGCGGGTCGTAACAGTTATATAATATACATAAGTAACATGATTAATATTAGAACCATATATACTTTTACCTTGAACTGCGCAAACCAGAAGTTTTTTCTATCCTCCGGTGCATCAGAGTAGTTTATCCAAGGGTCACCATAATTGTACCTCAGAAAATGGCCCAGGCGTCTCTGTACCGACGGAGGACGATATCTATACAAAGGTAATTACATTCATAAAAAATAAATTTATTATGAATAAAGAAATAAACGATATATGATAAACCAAAACACTTACTTTGTACCGTCGGCCCAGATCTCTGTCCTCGTCTCCTCCGGAGGTGTGCACAGATCATCTGTCTAATACTGGTCCAGCGTCGGCTCAGCCTCCTCCATATGCTTATCTGTCTCTATCGTCGTATCAGCAGAAGGAATGCTAGACGAGGGAGCAGTATCAGCAGGAGGAACTCTAGACGAGGGAGCAGTATCAGGCCTGGAACTACTCGTCCCAGGAGATATGCCATGTAACGTCGTGGCAGGCGGAGGTACTGATCGATACATTGGAGCACTCGGTGACGAGGATCCAGAGCCAGTACCAGTAGAAAGTACCAGAGGAGAACCCCGTCTCCCACGTCGGGACCTGCCAAACGATCCGCGTCGTCCTGTCATATCTGATAACAACATATGATGATACAACAAATAACAGAGACTAGATAATAACTAAGTATATTCTACAGTCAGAAATATGAAAGTACATTCTACAAAAAAATCTAAATCCAGATAGTACATTCTACAAGAAACATCTTAAGTTTATATAGTACATTCTATAAAAACATCGAAGTCCAGATAATTCAGATAACCAAGTCTACATAATAAAAAAATAAAAGTACATCTTTCTTAATCATCTTCAGAATATTCATCTGTTATGTAGGGTCTAACCGACCTCAACTCATCATTATATATATGTGCTAAAAAATAACGAATCAACCGTCGATTAGTACTATAATATTAGCTTATATTATTACATTGAGATGACGTAAACTCATCATTAATTACTTACCCCTCTAGCTTCTCTACTTCATCATCGTCGCAATAGAGTAATATATACAACTGAGCAGCCCTTAGCTCTTCGTCATTCAAATATCTCTTCTTCATTTTTCCCGAAGGCTTTTCGGACGCATTGAATACTTTCAATATTCCATCATTAGATTCTTGATATCCATCATTGTTTTTCGGAGCTCTCATTCTATTCGTAGCAACATAAGGTTTGAAATACGTCGAGCAGAAGTTTGTAATCTCCTCGAGAATATAGGCTTCACAAATAGAACCTTCAACCCGAGCCTTATTTTTTACCTTTCTCTTTAGGTGGTTCAAATGTCGCTCAAACGGGTACATCCATCGATAACCGACGGGCCTACCAATACGTGCCTCATAGGAAAGATGAAATGGCAAATGCTCCATGGAGTCAAAGAATCCAGGAGGAAACACCTTCTCGAGCTTGCACAGTGTTACCGCAATATCGTTTTCTTACTTTTCTAGAGGATCGATGAGCAACTTAGTAGAACAAACATCTCTGAAGAATATGCTAAGCTCAGTCAATGGATCCCAAACAACCTGGGTAAGAATTTTCGAAATACAATCGAAATTAACCTCTCCATAAAAATGTGACAATCATGGCTTTTCATACCCGTCAGTTTGTTCTCCTTGAGGTCGACGCATCTTCTCAAGTTCGAAACGTACCCGTCTGAAAATTTTAGGCCTTGAATCCACCTACAAAGTCTCACTTTCTCCTTCTCCAATGAGAAAATTGCCTTAGGCTGCTTCAACTTCCCATTCCCCTCCTCTATCAAATGCAATGCTAGACGTCTACATATTTCTTTCAAGTCCAATATAGCCTTTGGATTGTCTTTCGTCTTCCTATTTACGTCTATTAGAGTATTAATTATGTTGTCAAACACATTCGTCTCGATATGCATGACATCAAGATTATGTCTAATCAGATTGGTGCTCCAATATGGCAGATCCCATAATATACTCCTCTTCGTCCAGTTATGAGTGCGACCAAATCCGTCACACTTGTAGCCCTTAGCAGGCTCTTCAATACCTATTGGTAAATCTTTTACCTCTTTCCATATCGTGTATTCGGGCCACCTTGGCTATGGATTAGCCTTCTCCACAACACCGGCACGAAAACATTCATGTTCCTCCGGTACGGATGATCCTTCGACAGGAATTGTCGATGACAATCGAAGAAGCACGATTTTGCCTTTGTGTTTCAAACGGAAAGCCTTAGTGCGGTCCACGCAATACGGACATGAAAGACGACCATGCGTGCTCCATCCAGATAACATTCCATAGGCCGAAAAGTTATTGATGGTCCACATAAGTGCTGTCCGTATCTGGAAATTCTGCTTTCTAGAAACATAGTACGTGTTGGAACCTACTTCCCACAGCTGATTCAACTCATCAATTAATGGCTGTAAATATACATCGATGTTCCTCTTCGGATTGTTCGGACCTGTGATAATAACGGTGAGCAACATATATGGAGTCTTCATGCACATCCAAGGCGGAAGCACTACCTCCTCAACAGCAAGAGGAAGCACTACCTCCTCAGCAGCAGGTGCCTCTCTCAAGCGACATCCTCGGGTCATGGGTACCATCTGGTAAGATTGATGAAAACATAGAGATTAATTAAGGATTAAATAAAATGACAATATTAGACGTGTAATATGGAAGCTATTTTATATTTTATTTTACTTTCAATCATCTTCTGAAAATTCTTCTTCTTCGTCCTCCGCGTCCTCATCTTCCTCTTCATCTTTCTCCTCATCTTCGCTTTCATCTACTTCGTTTTTCTCTTCGGATACTTCTACCTCTTCTACACGATTAGACGTGTAATATGGAACTTCCGTTGTGTCCACGTCAACTGTATTTGTTACGAGAGGTAGCTCGTCCTCCTGATAAGCTATTTCGTCAACATCGTAGGTATTTTTGGCTTTAGTCTTGCATACTGCTCACCAGCCCAACCTAGTTATTCCCCGTCTAGGATAAGTAGTGAAGTAAACTAGTTGAGCCTGACTTGCTAGGACAAATGGTTCGTATCCTTGATATCGACGGCGGTAGTTAATATCCATAAGACCATGCTTGTCAATTTTCCAACCTTGATCTTGGATCGGATCGAACCAATCACACCTGAACAACACGATCTTAGCCGGCTCTACGCCATAGTTATATGTCAACTCTACAATCTCATGTAAGACGCCATAGAAATTATTGTCCGGATCTACATCTTTGTAGTTTGTAGATCGGATACGCAAACAACTATTTTTGGTCGAATCAAGATCTGAAAAGTTCTCTCTGATCAGAGCATTTGTTGACTTGAACCTAAACCCATTCACACAATATCTTGGCCATATTTTGACAGAATAAATGAGCCCCTTGGCTAGAGTTCAAATAGACTCATTCTTTAGTATTGCGTCCGGACGATCGACATAAATACCATAAGATAATAAATTAAATTCAGTGTTCTGTTAATTATTATGCAAAGTGCATATACGAGAAGTAATTACTGCATCATCTTACATATGTACTCAACTATAAAGGAAAATGATGTCTCATTTCCTGTTCCAGTTCTTCATCTGTTATGTACTGTCTACTCGACCTCACCTCATCATTAAATGTGCTGAAAATAACAACACATATACCAATTAGTGTAATAAAAATATTGGATACTATTACATGCATAGATGACGTAAATGTGGACGTGTTAGTTACTTATCCATCGAGCTTCTCCACTTCATCCTCATCACAGTTGAGCAATATATATAACTGAGTAGCCCTTAGTTCTTCGTTATTCAGGTATCTTTTCTTCATTTTTTCGGAAGGCTTTCTGAAAGCATTGAAGACTTTCAGTATTGCATTATTAGATTCAAGATATCCATCGTCGTTCCTGGGAGCTATTGTTCTATTAGTAACAAAAAGTGGCTTGAAATACATCGAGCAGACGTTTGTAATCTCCTCGAGAACATAGGCTTCACAAATAGAACCCTTGCCCCGAGCCTTGTTTTTCACCTTTCTCTTTAGGTGGTTCAAATACCGCTCAAACGGGTACATCCACCGATAGCCGACGGGCCCACCAACACGTGCCTCGTAGGATAGATGAATTGGCAAATGCTCCATGGAGTCGAAGAACCCAGGAGGGAACACCCTCTCAAGCTTGTACAGCGTTACTGTAATGTTCTTCTCTTGCTTTTCCAGATGATCGACAATCAACTTAGTAGAACAAAGATCTCTGAAGAATTTGCTCAACTCTGTCAATGGATCCCAAACGACCGACAGTAATAATTCTCGAAATGATATCGAAATTAACCTCTCCATAAATATATGACAGTCGTGGCTCTTCATACCCGTCAGTTTGTTCTCCTTCGGGTCGACGCATCTTCTTAAATTCGAGACATATTCGTTAGGAAATTTTAGGCCCTGAATCCACCTACAAAGTCTCACTTTATCCTCTCTGTCTAGTAAGAAAATTGCCTTAGGCTGCTTATACTTCCCATTGTCTTCCTTTATCAAATACAACGCAGGACGTCTGTATATATCTTCCAAGTCCAACCTGGCCTTTGGATTGTCTTTCGTCTGTTCCTTTACGCCCATCACAGTATTGATTATGTTGTCAAACACATTCTTCTCGATATGCATGACATCAAGATTATGTTTGATCAGATTGGTTCTCCAATAAGGCAGGTCCCAGATACTTCTTTCATCCAATTATGAGTGCGGCCAAATTTATCACACTTATATCCCTTTGTAGGCTCTTCGATAGCACTTGAAAAATCCTTGATCTCCTTCCATATCGTGCTTCCGGTCCACCTTGGCGGTGGATTGGCCTTCTCTATAACGCCGGCACGAAATGCATTCTTGTTCCTCCGGAACGGATGGTCCTTCGGCAAGAACTATCGATAACAATCGAAGAAGTACGGTTTTCCTCCGTGTTTTAAATGGAAAGCCCTCATGCGGTCCATGCAATACGGACATGAGAGACGACCAAGAGTGCTCCATCCAGATAACATTTCATATGCCGAAAAGTCATTGATGGTCCACATCAGTGCGGCCCTCATCTGAAAATTATGCTTTCTAGAAACATCGTAGGTGTTGGCACCTACTTCCCACAGCTGATTTAACTCATCTATCAATGGCTGTAAATACACATTGATGTTCCTCTTCGGATTGTTCGGACCCGGGATAATAACGGTGAGAAACATATACGGAGTCTTCATACACATTCAAGGCGGTAGATTGTACGGAGTGACGATCACAGGCCAACACGAATACTGGGAGCCCGAAAGTCCGAATGGGGTAAAACCGTTGGAGGAGAGACCCAATCTGACATTACGCGGATCCGAAGAAAATTTTGGATACTCTCGATCAAAGTACTTCCATGCTTCCCCATTAGATGGGTGATCCAACACTCCTTCGATCTGTTCCCGTTTGTGCCAGCTTATATTTTCTGCAGTCTCCTTCACCATAAACAACCTCTGCAACCGCGGCATCAACGGCATGTAGTGCATCGAATCGGTAGGCTTCCTTGCACCGGGTGCCCTACTTGAACTTGTTGCCTTGTAGCGATCAGCACCACAAAATCTGCACACGTCTTCATCCTTGTCGTCTTTGTAGTACAACATGCACCCGTTGTGACATACATCAATTTTCTCGTATCCCATCCAGAGAGATCTCACCATCCTCTTAGACTGGTAGAAATCTGTAGGTAACTTTGCACCTACCGACAAGATCTCTATAGTCAATTCGATGATTCGGTTGTAGCATTCTTGAGATATGTTAAAATTGGACTTGTTGCTCAGCATTCTTGTAACCACCTCCAACGGTGAATGAGCCTCACAACCAGGATACAAAGGAGTCCTTGCATTCTCCAACAACTCCATGAACTTTGCAGCATCGGCATTCGGTGCCTCCTCTGCCGCATCATAATTGTCTGAATTGAAACTAGGCCCCGCAGCGTCAAAAACCATGTTCACGCACCCTTCATCGTAACCAGCGTGGTCATGGACATCCATATACGGGAAATTAGGCTCCACTTCCGATGCTAAAGGCACAAGTTCTCCATGTGACGTCCACTGATAGTAATTCGGCATAAAACCTCTCGAGTACAAATGATATGTCATATCCACTTCTGGATGATATTTTATGTTGTGATATCTCACACATGGACACTTAATTTTGGTACGGTCCAGGAACTGCAGGAATTGCTCTACCCATGTATAAATTCATCCCGCACACCGTATATGTCATCAGGATGATGATTATACATCCACGAATGATGCCGCGGATAGTAAATCATATCCATTTGATAATAATTTTGCAAAGATAGATACACATTATTCGAGTATATTCCAAATTGATGCATATAGACACATGAGTATCAAATGAGTGTCGTCACATATTCAACAAGAAAGCCCCCTCTCTGATCCCTCTCTTCGACCCCCCTCTACTTCTATGCTTCTCATTCGACTCTCTCAGCATGCTATTCAGCATCATATGATATCTTCCTCAACCTCAGCCTAGAGAAGTGTAAAAATATTAATGTTAACCAAGGTTTACAGTATAGGTATCGGTATCGAAATCGGTTTCGGTATCATTTACGGTTGATACCGAAACCGATTCCAAATACAGTTGATATCAGAATCGGTTTCGGTATCATTTCGGTATCAATATTAATGTTAACCAATCGAAAAAAATTTTACTTCTAATATTTTAAATATCAAGTTCTGCTTCATATTTGGCTCTACATTATGCTCTGCTAGCGGAAGCTATGAGATTCATGATATCAACCATAAATGATACCGATAACGATATCGATACCGAAATCGATACTGTGAACCTTGGTTAATATTAATATTTCTACACTTCTCTAGGGTGAGATTTAGGAAGATATCCTATGATGCGGAATAGTCGGCTCAATGACCCGAATGAGAAGAAAGGAAGTAGGGAAGCTCACTCTATACACTCTAGAATAGTACGATATACTACAAGTATACTCACTCTATACACTCTTACTTATACAAGTCTTTTGAGGCAATCAGCATTATACTAGATTTCTAAAAAAATCTATAACTCTGATAGGCCCAAAAGGCTTGGCATAAGTAAATTTAATTTCTATAGAAGGGCTCAAAATATTGTACCAATCATACCTACACTTCTAGGATACTCTATACACTGTAGGTACTAGGATACTTCTTAGCAAGGTTCTCAGAGTAGGTAATCCCCATTATCTTAGGATACTCTATACACTCTAGGCACTAGGATACTCTACACACTCTAGAGGATCCTCTATAGGTACTAGGATACTCTATACACTCTAGGTACTAGGATACTCTATACACTTCTTAGGATACTCTATACACTCTGGGTTCTAGGATACTCTATACACTCTAGGTACTGGCACAACCTACATTTATACTCACACATATATATGTAAATCTCAGCAAAACTGAACCCCCAAACTATACAGCCTTTAACCCATATGTGTAACTCTAAAAACTGAGTTGCATCTAACTCAATTAATCTCATGCATATATATAACATATACATAACTGGTAACCCATGGATAACTTATAACGTATATTATAACCTACCTAATCTGAACAGAACTTTACCTCAATCTCAGAAAAACTCACAAATAGTAGGAACCTGGCAACCCTCATATATACAACCCCACATGGCTATACTCTATAAACATACATCATATATATATTTATCAGATATTATATATATATATACAAACTCACATAACCTCAGATATCTATAAAAACTCATATCAAACATATATATATATACAATCTCAGAAAACTATGAACTCTCAAAACCTAAATCTGCAGCAAGGGGGGTTTTCTGTGTGTCTGTATCGTGTCAGTGTGTATGTCAGTGTGTCTGTATCGTGTTGTATCGTGTTGTATCGATTAGGGTTAGGTATACCTGTGCGGGGTTGGGTCGGGGTCGTCGGAGCAGAGGACGAGGGGGTCGGCGGTGGAGGAGCGACGACGAGGACACCAGCGGACGAGAGGGGTCACCGGGGCAGGAAACGAGGGGGAGGGGTGTCGCCGGAGGGAGGGGTCGCCGGGGGGAGGGGGTCGCCGTGGAGAGGGGGTCGCCGAAGACGAGAGGGGGAAAGGAAGAAAATTTTGGGGCTCTCGAGCGGAAGAATAAAATTTTGGGTGAAAAAAAATGAAATTGATCGGGCCATCAAACCCTATATGAAACATTTTAGCGACGTCGAAAGAAGACGTCGCTAAAGGTCGATGTTCACTAATAAACCGGTGACGTTCTGGAGTAGGCGTCGCAAAAATCTCTGAATAAAACAAATTAGCGACGTTCTACGACTAAACCACGACATCTTCTTTCTAAACCATAATGCTAGTCGCTAACAGTCGCTAAATGTCGCTGATAGTGACGTTCAGCGATGGCACTATGATACGTCGCTAAAGACACAAAAAATAACGACGTATTTATCCTGAGTCGCTAATTTCGTCGCCAATATGAGATATTTTGGTAGTGGCCAAATACTGCCAGCTTTACGACTATTTAACAGCGGGAAGTATTTTCGTCGCTAGATTACCGACGGACAAGCGACTCCTTGTCGACAATTGTGGACAATAAAAAATAATTGATATTTTATTTTGTAATGCGACGGGAATCTCTCACGATTTCGTCGCTAAGTCGTCACTATTAGCGACGGATGAATCCGTCACTAATCGTCCGTCGCCAAAACCCTATTTTCTTGCAGTGTTATTATTTAATTATTGTGTTTAAAATTTATTTTTCGACGGAACTCTATGGATAATATTTTTTGATTAATTTTTTATCAAAAATTAGTTTTAAATTAAATGTTTTGAAAATACTATTTTTTTAGTAAACTAAATCAAGTTGTTGGTTATTATTTTGGACTTTCAAACTATGGGCTTCGAAAGAGATTTGCAAATCATATTTGATCGATAAAAAAATTTTGTCAAATTATTTTTAAAATAAGGTTTTGATTAAATAAAACTATACAATAAATTATTTTGATAAAAATTAAACGTTATTTTAAAATTATCATGTTGATTGCTTGTTTGATTAGAATTTGAATTCATATTTTGAATATATGGAAAATTACTTTTAAATTATTATTACAAATCATTTATAGTATGGCAATTAGATTAATTTGCATTTAAATTCTATTTGACTTAAATTAAATATGTGAAGATTTATCTATTAGGATTTAAGTTATATGAGTATTACTTTAATTTAATATTTGTGATCACTTATAGGATCGTGATTAGTGTAAAAGCATAGAAAATATTGCTTTTAGTCCCACATCGGAAAGGAGTAGAAGAAATGGCTCTCCATTCTATAAATAGAGCCCCGTTGCCTCCTTTGAAAAGGGCACCAACTTCCCTTCCCTCCTTCCAGCTTGGACTCTTCCTACTACGCACCTTCGGGTGCTAAGTCGAAGAAGTCTAGGACAGCGCGGGCTCATCGAGCTCAGTCAGCTGTCCCAACCACTGACCGTCAGAGAGTCCCGCTAACTGTTAAACGGGCTTCTGATAGAAAGTTGTATAGGACCGCCCGTGTCCAGCCCCCGGCGGCAAACGGACAGGGTAGTTCTCCAACTTGGACTCTTCCTACTACGCACCTTCGGGTGCTAAGTCGAAGAAGTCTATTGCAGTACGGGCCCAACAAGCTCAGTCAACTGTCCTAACCACTGACCGTCCGAGAGTCCCGCTAACTGTTAAGCGGACCTCTGATGGAAAGTTATATAGGACCGCCCATGTCCAGCCCCCGGCGGCAAACGGATAGGGTGGTTCTCCAACTTGGACTCTTCCTACTACGCACCCTCGGGTGCTAGAGCGAAGAAGTCTAGGACAGCACGGGCTCGTAGAGCTCAGTCAGCTGTCCCAACTACTGACCATCAGGGAGTCCCGCTAACTGTTAAGCGGGCCTCTGATAGAAAGTTGTATAGGATCGCCCGTGTCCAACCCCCGACGGCAAACGGACATGGTGGTTCTCAAGAGTCTTCCAACATTGATCGAGGGTAAGTGCTTTTACTAGCCCCGTATCAGGGAGCAAACATGATACCTACACATTCGTGTGCTCGGGATTCCGGGCCCATAAAGCGAGTACAGAGGTTGATCGAGATGTCCTTGACTTGCGAGATGTGATCCTTCACAAGCGCAAGGAAAGAAGGGGATTCTCTATACGGCTCAAAACCTAGGAAGCTCCATGCAGCTCAAAAAACTAGAAAGCTTCATGCGGCTCAGGAATCTTCATGCGACCCATAAATAGCAGAGAACCTTATGCGGTTCGAAATCAGCCTAAGCAGCTGGCCATAATTACTCTGACATAAAAATGACAGCTCTGACAGAGATGATGGCTCTAACATAAAGACAAGACGTGACATGCTCCTAAAAAGACGAAAAAGTTATCATGATATCTGGCACAGTTCACAAATTCTAAAGAAGATTCTTTATACGGATCGCCTATGCGACCTTCATGCGGCTCAGTCATGAGACCACTCTCATGCGGCTCGGTCATGAGACCACTCCCATGCGGCTCAGTCATGAGACTACTCTCATGCAATTTGGTCATGAGACAACTCTCATGTGGCTCGGTCATGAGACAACTCTCATGCGGCTCGGTTATGAGACAACCTTCATGCGGCCCGGTCATGAGATACTTTTCATGCGGCTCGGCTATGGGACAGTCCTTCATGCGGTTCAGCCAGGATGCATCATTCATGCGGCTCGCCACGGAGTAGCAGTTTAGACACGTGGCAAAAATTGACCAAGTCTTGACAGTTCGAATTTAGTGCAACAAGCAGATCATGATCAATCTTAACCAATCTCCAGATGTCCACTTCTCGAGGCACAGTTACAAGGATGTGGTCCAAAATTTGCTACGTGGCTGTACACCCCATTACTCATAAATTCCTATAAATAGCAAGGTGTTATTCCCTTGCATACACACAGAGACACACAAAGATATATACACACACACCCAGGCAGAGAGAGCATTTTCTTCACCGAAGCCGAGATTGCGTTCGATCGTCCAAGGAGTAAGGCAGAGTTGATAGCACTTTCCCGAGCCTCTGCCGTCACCCCCCAGAATCAAAACTAAATAATTGTAATTAGATTGCTTTTCTTAGGGTTTGTTCCTAGGCTCTCTTTTGTACAAGCGAGTTTGTAATTGTGAGTTAAAGTTCAGTCCTCCTATAAAACTGTTCTGTTCTACGACAATCAATGGCAAAAACGATGGCAACTCTGTTGGAGACTAACTTCTCCACTGTTGAAAAGTTGGTGACGTAATCGGACGCAGCCAAACTCGGCTCTACACAATAGATGCTGGTTGTTCGCTTCGACCAGCAAGCGCTTGAAGAGATGCTCTCTGAGGGGAGCGCTAGCCCCATCCAGAAGCGAGCCGGCCCAAAGAAGGCCCGCAGGAAGTGGTGGCCTAAAACCGTTGCCCCTCTCCAAGCTCTGAAAGAAGTGTTTTCTGATACCCAAGACGACGAGGAAGGCACACATGCGGCCCCACTTCAGGCCGCAGAGGACCCTGCTGCCCCCAAGTCCGGCAAAAGAAAATACTACGATGCTGGACTTGCGGGAGCAAATGGGAACTCTATACGATCCAGGAAGAAGCCGCATAAGGGTGCCAGCCGCATGCAGAAGGCTCATACGGCCACCAATCCCAGCCGCATGCAGAAGGCTCATGCGGCCACCAATCCCGACCGTATTCAGAAGGCTCATGCGGCTACCAATTCCAGCCGCATGTAGAAGACTCATGCTGCCACCAATCCCAGCCGCATACAGAATGCCTATGCGGCCACCAACCCTAGCTGCAGGGAGATGACCTATGTGGCATTCAATCCCAGCCGCCGGCTATCTGCTCTACGTAGCTCGAGTTCAGTCTTCGACCGCCTCTCATGCGGTCCTGACATCAGAAGCTCCAATGAGAATGTGCCAGATTCTATACGGCACAGTTTGGACTCTTCCTACTATGCGCCCTCGGGTGCTAGAGCGAAGAAGTCTAGGACAGCACGAGCTCGTCGAGCTCAGTCAGCTGTCCCAACCTCTGACCATTAGAGAGTCCCGCTAACTGTTATGCGGGCCTCCGATGGAAAGTTGTACAGAACCGTCCGTGTCCAGCCCCCGGCGGCAAACGGACAGAGTGGTTCCCAAGAGTCTTCCAACAATGATCAAGGACAAGTGCTTTTACTATCCCCGCATCAGGGAGCAAACATGATACCAACGCACTCGTGCGCTCGGGATTCCCGGGCCCAAAAAACAAGTATAATGGTTGATCGAGATGTACTTGACTTGCGAGATATGATTCTTTACAAGCGCAAGAAAAGAGAAGAAACCTTGGTGTGCAAAGAGTCCTTCTAGGGACATCACTGCACTCAAGTCATTATCAACTACTGCTGCAACAAGACAGCAGTACAAGAGGACCGGCAGTCCGTCTTCCAACGACTGCAGCAGCCAGGACCGGTCCTAGAACAAAGCTCGGGAGACGAGGCGCTTCCTTTCGCCTCCTGTAACTCTGCTCGAAAGGTCCCTATCGGCAAAGAAGGGAAGAAAATAAATACCTCCACCCGATGATCTCATCCAGCGCAGCCAAGAAACTCTCATCTAAGCGGTTGTCCACAACCGTCACAGGAGGAGTTTATCAAGGTACCCGCTCTAAGACGAAATCTTCAACACTTGGAGATTCATCATCTACATCCCTGGGGGTAGTTGAAGCTGGGGGTAGCACTCCTCGGAACATCCACAATAATCCGGTGTTCCAAAAAGTAGAACCAGGGGAAACAATCCCCCTAACAGATACAATGGAGCCTGACGTCCCTGAAGACGTGTAACGCCCCAGTCCCAAAATACATAGGACCAAGTACGTGAACATGCCAGCTGCACATATACGAAAAACACTCCAATATATGGAATCCTCATATATGCACATAAGCTGTAAATAAATAATCACAGGCCAGAATAACATATATAATCTCATCACAGCTCAACACAGAAGATAATGAAGTCCAAATAAATAAATAAGAGTATCAAAAGATAGCTGGGTGAACATACTCACTCCAAACAGCTATAAAAAATAGTCTCACAAGATCGGAGTCCGACCTCCGCAAAATAGAAAGAAAAAGAGGTGTAAAATAATGTCTACAACTGTCTCAGATAAGAAATAGACTAGAAGTCATAAGGCACTGCCTCGTCATCAATATAAGATAGCTCCAATGCCGCTCCGTACTCCTGTGGAAAATCGTCTAAACCTCGAGAGATAACCAGGTCCTCAGGGGTAGACTAGAAGTCATAAGACTAGAAGTCATAAGGCACTGCCTCGATTTAGCGACGGTCGAATCCGTCGCTAAGACGACGGTAATAACTATTAGCGACCGATTACCGACGGATATTGGCCAAAAAAATCCGTCGGTAATCAGCTCGTCGCTAATAACCATCCGTCGCTAAGTTGTCGTCACATGACGGAATAGCGACGGATAGTCGACGTCACAATACGAAGCATTAGCGACGTATTTCCGACGGACTGTCGTCCACTTTAGCTTTTAAGTACTTAACTGTGTAGACAATACCGACGTAAATTTTCGTCGCTAACCCGTCGCAAAAGCGTATCAGATCGTATCGTTTCGTCGCTAATCCGTCGATAACGTCGATATCAAGTGACGGATTAGCGACGGTTTTCTGACGGAAAAGCCGTCGACCAGCTTCTGGAAATTCATGTCATTTCCAGCAACTTGGCGACGGATAAGTCGTCGCTATGCCGTCGCAATATATCGACCGCATAGCGACGGATTAACCGTCGACCTTGTTCTGGAAATTCTTGTTATTTTCAAAATACGGGCGACGAATATGTCGTCGCTACTCCGTCGAACAATGAATCATGCCGACGGATTGTCCGTCGACCATCCGTCGCTACCTAGGAATAATTTTCAAATGTCCAGGTAGCGACGGAATAACCGTCGAAAAATAGTCGGCAACTGGAGACATCCGTCGCAAAACGGTCACAAGTTCGTCGCTAACTGAGAATATTTTGAAAAAAAATTACTGCTTTTTAGCTGTTCGCAAAAATTTGCATAAACCAAACCAATATATAATGCACACCAATTATCTAACAATCACATAGACCAAATATATTATGCACACCAATTATCCAAGAATCACATAGACCAAAATATGCACATACGAATTTAATACACACCAATTATCCAAGAATCATATAGACCAAACCAAATTAATATAAAATAGACATCAGTTATCCGGAAGAGTAACCTAATATCCATCGTTATAATCCGATCATTGCACAAATATTCCAAATTTTTCACAAATATTCCAAAACACATAGGAAAGAGTTGGCCAGTTACAGTAACCTAATATCCAATCCTGACGACCGATCATAGCACAAATATTCCAAAATTTTCACAAATATTCCAAAACACATAGGAAAATCGACTTTGGCCTCAACAAAGACCACAAGTCAGACGATGAATCCTCACAGCCAGGGATGATAGTTGCGTTGAGGCATGTACCATTCTATCAGCCACTTTGCATACGAAGGCTCAATCTGGTTGAGGTCTTCTGTAGGGATAGGAGGGTCGGTCCCGATGCTACTACTCTCTGACGGTGGCTCCTCCTTAGCTCCAAACTTGGGAGCAATCTCTTCCCTGATGGTCATCGGTTCTTCCTTGACAGTCACCGGCTCTTGTTTGACGACGGAGACTTCCTCCGTGTCGACCTCCAAGGGTTTCTTGCCTCGACCCCTTCCTCGACTAGCAGCACCACCTCAACGAGTCCTAGGAGCCATCTTTCTGACAACAGAAATTTTCAAATAGGGTAAAGAAATTTACTCAAGTTATAAAAGTTGTGACGTTGGTTTTTTGCGTTCATCATCATTAGAGGGAGCAGCACTCAAAAAGTTATGACATTGGTAGCATGAGAGAGTAAAAATCTGTATCACAAGACTAACAGAATTACTATATAATCATGTACTCACCAATAACCGGATGTAACTGGAGTCGTTGGTACTATCGTGCAGTAATTTGTAGATCCACAGAGATGCTAGATGTACTTAGTATCTAGTGTATCAGATTAGTATCGGTCTATCGGTTCAGTATAGGACGTATCATATTGGTATCGTCCTATATCTACGCTCTCGTGACTCTCTTGCAATGGTAATCTAGCTCTAGAAGAGAGAAATCCAAGTACACTTGTTACTAAACCTTCAACGATACTAATCCGAAATGGTATATAATAATCCAACACGGCCGATACCTATCGGATATGACCGATACCAAATCGATAAGGCCAATATGACTTAATGGCTATACGGCCGATATATATCGGATAGGACGATACCAATTCGCTAAGGCCAATACCAACCGATACGGTCCATACCAAAACGATAGATCGATACTAATCCGACACGGTCAATACTTATAAGTACCTACGGTCCAGGAGGTTGATCCGCTAGTACATCCATGTACGAACAATGAAGTAACGATCCATTTCAATTTGGATGTGAAAATCTGTATCGTAAGACAAACTAAACATAATCAGTTCTATTTCACATGCTTAATTGTCAAGTATGGGAACGAATAGCTCAGAACACAACCCAAAATTCATTCTAGATGAACTCACATAATGTTTACAGTCTTGGTCTCAACTGTCTTCGATTCTATGATCCCATGTCTTAGGTTAAATAAATCACTAACCTCATCACGGTGAGTCTTGGTGTAGCACTCAAATGTGGGGCACCCGTAAATTCGCCGAGGTTTTAAATCATCGACATTGAGTTTTAAACCCTCACGTAGCCTTTCTGCTTCACTTCTAGGGTCGAGCAGCATCTTTTTGTAAGCTTCGGTCTCCAGATACTTAGTGTCAAGATTCTGGACGCTTTCGTAGAGCATGTCAACGCATCCTAGCGTCAATTTACTCGGCAGGAAATTGACGCTAGGATGCGTTGACATGCTCTACGAAAGCGTCCAGAATCTTGACACTAAGTATCTGGAGATCGAAGCTTGCAAGAAGATGCTGCTCGACCCTAGAAGTGAAGCAGAAAGGCTACGTGAGGGTTTAAAACTCAATGTCGATGATTTAAAACCTCGACGAATTTACGGATGCCCCACATTTGAGTGCTACACCAAGACTCACCGTCTGTATAGTTCGGTTATTGGCGCTCGATGTCCCTGTGGTAAGGCAATGGATGAGGATATTGCGTGGGAGGGTTGCAGATGGAGGCAACAAGGATGGCGTGTTTGTGAAAGGAGGGAAAAGATACATAATCACAGACGATTTGCATGTAAGGCCATTCTATTCTATGGAGTCTGCGTTGTCTATTTTCCGAAAGCATGGGATCATAGAATCGAAGACAGTTGAGACCAGGACTGTAAACATTGGCCGCGATGAGGTTAGTGATTTATGTAACCAAATGTAGTAATCTTGTAATTTAAAGTTGGAAGAACATGCAAGTAGCCTTATATATAGTTGCTGTCTCACCAGTCGAATGACTTAATTGCCAAGTATCAGAACGAATGGCTTAGAACACAACCAAAGAT
The DNA here is from genome assembly GCA_029216955.1 of Iris pallida. Classification (NCBI taxonomy): domain Eukaryota; kingdom Viridiplantae; phylum Streptophyta; class Magnoliopsida; order Asparagales; family Iridaceae; genus Iris; species Iris pallida. The sequence goes on from JANAVB010027598.1 coordinate 10,773,303, forward strand.
TCATTCTAGCATACATTAGTGAGTTCATCTTGATTCTGTTACGTCCTTCAGATACTATATACGATAAGAAAATAGATGATTCACACTAATGTATGCTAGAATGAATCTTGGCTTGTGTTCTGAGCCATCCGTTCTGATCAAGCATCTTCCTTTTCCTCTCCTCCACCATGGCTCTGAACCAATCTGCTCCTCCCTACTTCACTTCTTTTTATTTGACTCTCTCAGCAACATATGACATCCAGCTTAAGTGTAGAGTCGGGGGAGAAGAAGTGGGCAGGAAGATGAGGGAGAAGCAGCACAGCCGGCGGCATGACCCGGAGGAAGTACATAGGTTTTCTTCAACAGCCGTAGGAGAACTATTTCTTCTACGGCTGTTGAAGAAAACCTCTGTACTTCCTCCGGGTCATGCTGCAGGCTGTGCTGCTTCCCCCTCATCTTCCTGCCCGATTCTTCTCTCCCGACTCTACACTTGAGCTGGATGTCATATGTGGCTGAGAGAGTCAAATAAAAAGAAGGAAAGTAGGGAGGAGCAGATTGGTTCAGAGCCATGGTGGAGGAGAGGAGAAGGAAGATTCTTGATCAGAACGGATGGCTCAGAACACAAGTCAAGATTCATTCTAGCATACATTAGTGTGAATCATCTATGTTCTTATCGTATATTAGTTTCTGCCGTCAACAGAATCTGGCTCCGAGCCAAAACTTTGCCCCGGAGCTCAAGTGGACATCCTTCGTATAGAGCTCAAGTGAGAGGTTCCTGACAGCAAGGTGGTCTCCTTAGTCAAAGTATCCGTGCTCGTCCCACAACTAATGTGGGATGAGCACGAATACTTTGACAAATGAGACAACCATGCTGTCAGGAACCTCTCACTCGAGCTCTACACGAAGGATGTCTACTTGAGCTCCGGGGCAAAGTTTTGGTTCGGAGCAAGATTCTGTTAACGGCGCACATCCACCATGCTGTCAGAAAAAATTAGTAACGGTGGGAGACCAATCTGAGTAGGACGTATACTCTGATAATATCTCCTCCAGCACTCAATCTCACTACTGATATCATTCTTGTAATAGTGATCTCTCAGAGTATACGTCATACTGAGATGGATCTAATATTCTCTCTTGTTGGTTGTCGTATCATCATTGCCGAGGGATGAGGGTCGGAGGACAGTACAAATAGTCTAATACAAAAACAACTCAATAAGTAGTCCAATACAAATAGTCTAATACAAAAATAACCCAATACCAATAGTCCAATACAAATAAGTACTAATAGCTAACGAGAACCACGCTGCTCACGCAAACGTTCAGTGATACGTTCACGCATCCACCTCGAAAAAGCGAGATTTTTGGCACGAGGAGAGATGTCGTCCCTTGTAAGGACTGCATGAAGAGAACTCTCGGTCTCACTAGCTACCGGTGCTGGATGAATAGAACTCCCGGTCTCACTAGCAACCGGTGCCACTTTCTCCTCAACTGTAGGAGGAGCCACCTCAGCATTCACTATTTTCTTCAAACGACGTGCCGCTCCTCGGGTCATGGGTGCCATCTGGTAAGATCGATAGTCACAAATAATATAATTGTAACATAAGCAAGCTAACTAAAGGAACCATCATGTAATTTGAGTACATTTTCGAAAGCCGATAAAGTATAAAAAATTCGATTTTTTGCCAAGTGTGAGAACGGATGGCTTAGAAGACAACCCAAGATTCATTCAAGCATACATTAGTGTGAATCATCTATGTTCTGTACATATGGTGTAGTATATGTTCTTATCGTATCTAGTATCTGAAAAACGTAACAGAATCAAGATGAACTCACATAATGTAATACTAAGACATCATCTACTACTATATAAGATACAGTGATAGGTTGTCGTATCATCATTGCCGAGGGATAAGGGTCGGAAGACAGTCAACTTTATCTACGGCTATATAGTTTCTGCCTCGCCAGTCGAATGGCTGCAGAGACTATGTCCTGATCACCATGTCGTACCGTAGATCAAATGGAGCTGGAACTGGAGCCAAAATACAGTACTACTTCACCATGTCGTACCATTTTACTCTCTCTCTCTCCTCCCTCCCTCCGGCGCTCTCACTCTCTCCGGCGCTCTCACACTACTAATTCCTATGTGTTTTAAGTGTGAGAACGGATGGCTCAGAACACAACCCAAGATTCATTCTAGCATACATTAGTGTGAATCATCTATATTCTGTATACATATCGTGTATGATATGTTAACCTTATCGTATCTAGTATCTGAAGGACGTACGCAACAGAATCAAGATGAACTCACTAATGTAATATACTAAGACATTATCTACTACTATATAAGATATAGTGATGGGTTGTCGTATCATCATTGCCGAGGGATGAGGGTCGGAGGACAGGCAACTTTATCTACGGCAACATAGTTTCTGCCTCGCCAGTCGAATGGCTGCAGGGAATATCCGTCACCATGTCGTACCGTAGGTTAATGCAATTAATGGAGCTGGAAATATCCGTCGCTAACCGGTAACTAGTCCGTCGCTAACTGAGATTGTCACATACACATATGTATATCACAGCTAGATGTATAGATATATACATCTATACAGAAGCACACAACTGATAGAACTCGCACTGTCCTTGAGACAGTGAACATATACACCATGAATCCAAACCCCATATATATTCACATTTACTAATCCAAACACCACCAAACTAATGAAACACCCAATATGGATAACACATTATTTAGCCAATATATAAACTCAGATGAATTTGAGAAGCAAAGCCACCCGCCGCCCCCGACCAAAGCCCGCCGCCCCAAGCCAGCCGCCTAGCCCCCGACGCCGCCGCCCCAAGCCCACCGCCCAGCCCCCGACCCAAGCCAGCCGCCCAGCCCCCGACGCCCCCGCCCCAAGCCAGCTGCCCAGCCCCCGACGCCGCCGCCCCAAGCCCACCGCCCAGCCCCGGACCCAAGCCAGCCGCCCAGCCCCCGACGCCGCCGCCCCAAGCCCACCGCCCAGCCCCCGACCCAAGCCAGCCGCCCAACCCCCGACGCCCCCGCCCCAAGCCAGCCGCCCAGCCCCCGACGCCGCCGCCCCAAGCCCACCGCCCAGCCCCCGACCCAAGCCAGCCGCCCAGCCCCCGACGTCGCCGCCCCAAGCCCACCGCCCAGCCCACGACCCAAGCCAGCCGCCCAGCCCCCGACGCCCCCGCCCCAAGCCAGCCGCCCAGACCTCGACCCAAGCAAGCCGCCCAGCCCCCGACGCCCCAACCCCGCCTCCCAGAACCCCACGCCCCCGCCCCAAGCCCACCGCCCAGACCCCGACCCAAGCAAGCCGCCCAGCCGCCGACGCCCCAGCCCCAAGCCTGCCGCCCAGCCCCCGACCCAATCCAGCCGCCAAGCCCCGGACGGCCCAGCCCCAAGCGCGCCGCCCAGCCCCTATACGATACCGCGAGAGAGAGAGAGAGAGAGAGGGGGTTACCTTCGGTTGAGAGAGAGGAGAGGACGCCGACGCCGACGATGACACCGACGCCGATCACCGAAGCCGACACCGGCGAGAAAGAGAGAGAGAGAGAGAGAGAGGAGAGAGAGTAAATTTGGGGGGAATGCGAAAAGTTCCCCCCAACGTTTCATTTAAAGTCTGGAACGTATATATAGTGACGGACTAGCGACTGGTATACATCCGTCGCCCGGTAGTCGCCCTTTTTGATATGTGCCGACTGACTACCCGTCGCTAAGTCGTCGAAAATATGTTCCACCAATTTCTTACACAATTCCCGCCAAATATACGACTGTGTTGCGACGACGGTAAATCCGCCGCTACATTACCGTCAGTCTAGCGACGGCGGCGCGACTGTTCCTCTTCCTAAAATTAAAATAAAAATGGCAAAGGCTTATAGTCGAAAATCAGTCGCTAAGCGGCCACGAAACCGTCGCTAATACCGACAAAAAAATTCCGTCGCTAAAAAGCCGTCGCTAAATGAGTGTATTTTGGTAGTGATAGCAAGATACAAGAAAACACCATGCCATATAAACTGTGATAATATCATAAGAGAAAAAGGTATGCATGTAATCGGGTTCCTGACCATTCTACTGTGAATATGCAGTTGAGATACATTCCTTCGACGCATGAGCCCTGGTTGAATATAGGATCCGGTATAGTCCCCTCTTGGGCACCAGTGACCAAGAGCATGACGTTCAAAAACGACAGTGGCCAACCTGAGAGGCTCATACCCGTATCTCCAACGGAGCTTCCGGGTTACAAGGGAAGTACAATCGAAGCCCATACGTCAGGTAATGTTCTCCCCACCCAATGCCTAGTATCATCATCTCCATGACTGACATGTCCCTCTAGTAACCGCCAAGTCTTCTAACATACAATTCTATTGGCAGTTACCCCTATCCGTCGCACGCTCCAAACGTATCGATGGCCAGCCGACTACGCGGATACGTGTCCTACATGTGACTCACATCACGTGATACAACAAGTGTCAAGGCCGTATGAGATATACCAATACCTCAACATCAATGGGTGGTCAATAAACTAAGTCAATGCAAGAGAATAAATAAAGCAAGAAAACGACCGATAGAGTCGCTTGCACCCAAGTGTAAGTTGGACGCACAGTTTAAATAACACGAAATAAAATGTTGAAAATAATAACTGAAAATAAGAATATAATAATCACAGAGTAAGGTGGCAAGGTATCTTGCCTGATGGTGCAAAGTGGCAAGTCCAAGTAATCACAATGTCAGTCAAGAAATGTCACAACCTCCAAACAACTCCGGACGCTGAAACAAACATCAAAAATAATCTCGGTGAAGAAGATATACCTAGAAAATACCTATTCAAAAGTCAAATTCTGGAACAGGGGCAAAATCGAAATTTTGGGTCAAAACGATGTCCGCCGTTGGACCCGCTTTACCCCGAAACGCGTGCCAAAGTCTACGGTCTCTAAAGTCGTCAGTTATATGCCTACTGTTTCAGTTTGAGGAGAGGAACTCAACGGTATGTCCAGTTTTGGATTCCGAGGAGCCATGTACAAAATCGCCCGTTTGAGTGGGTCGCAGGCCCGCCAAAATTGGGTTTCGATTCGACCTTCTCAGAATTGAACCAAACTTGGCATGCAGGACCAAAATTTCGATCCGGGCCTGTTTGGCACAAGTTTCGTCTCGATTCGACGACTGTACACAAAGTTATGGACAAGTTTGCAAAACGCCGATACGGGGGTATCTCGACGGATACGCGTTGATTTCGTCGCGCACACGCGACGAAACTGAGTTCCGTCAGTTCCCACATGTCCGCAACGTCCATACGCGCCTTTCAATGCATATAGCGCACGACCATATTGTCCGGTTTGTCGGGGCGTACGTCGTATCGGACAAAATTCCAGAATTTTTGTGATTTAGAAACCAGTTTTTCCGACAACTTCACATACAGATTTCTTCCTACACATTAACCGAAACTTCTATCCAAAAGTTACGTTCTATTCTCGGTTATATTGTTAACGACTATTTTCAATTAGTTTTTACAAAAGTTTAATGGACAGCGAGAAAAGTGGTCGACAAGTTGACGTTTCAAAACAGTTTTTAATATTCAGAAAAGTGGGTTTTTCTCCAACTTTGTCTCGATTTTTCGAGCAAATCGATGGGTTGTTTCGAAATCCATCTAGAGGATATTGAAGAGGGTCAAGTCTACTTTCTAGAAAATCTTACGGATCGAAAATCGGTGCTACGAGTAAAAAGTTACATCGTAGAGAAGTGGGGTACCTTGAGTGGGAAAACTGCTCCGTGGGTGATGCAGGGCTGACTTCCGATGCTCCGTTCGTCGCGCACAAAGCTCCGTCGCTGGTGAAACGAAGTCGTGGGCGAAGGGGGTATAATCTGCTTCAACTTTCGTTTTGGAAGATTAGGGTTTTGAGGCTTGTAGAAAAAGTTATATTTATAACTACTTCTAACTAAAACCTAATACTAATAGGTTTTGTAGTTGATGGTTCCCATGGGTCGGGATTATACGCAAGAGCTGTGCTTGCCACAGCAAGCTTTTCAATTGGTGGGGCCCGCCCACTAATAGTGGGTGGGATTTACTTCTTTTTTTTTTCTTTTTCTTTTTCTTTTCTTAACAATTGTTCACTTGAACAGAGGCTTGTACCCCCCTTGCTGGGTGTGGCCGAGCCTCACATCTTTTTTTTTTTACAACCATTATATATATATATATATATATATATATATATATATATATATATATATATATATATATATATATATATATATATATATATATATTTTAATCAAAACATCATTTTATTGAAAGCTAATAGGGGCTCAAAAAGAGCAATACAGATAGGTACTGGGCCAAAGACAAAAGGGCCCAGTTCAACAGGTACAAAAATCAAACAAAACATTACGAAAAGTGTCAAACAAGTTGACTGTGGGCTAGTGTGGGCTCGAGGCCCTAGGGACAGCCTGCCCGAAGCAAGCAGAGCAAGATGAATTTTTTTTTTTTTTGTACGAAAGTCAAACGAAATTTGAAAAATCAAATTTCGAAAACCGAACGGTCACGAGAGGCGGTTGCATCGGTCCCGAGGGGGGGACAGATGCGCTGCCCGAGGTGGGGCACGCCGCCCAAGGCGACGCGCTGCGCGAGGAGGGTGCACGGCCCGAGGCGGGCGCGCGTTCCGACGAAGGGGAGAACCCGGGGGTGGTGCGCTGGTCCAGGGGCGCCGGCGAGCGGCCAAGCGGCTGGGAAGGACGTCCCGGAGAGGAGGGCCGTTGGGCCAGGAGCAGGGATCCGGCAAGGGATGGAGGCCGGCAGCGGGGAGGAAGACCCCGGGGAAAGCAAGGGGAGGCTGAGAAGGCTGGCGGCGAGGAGGATCTACTCTGGGGTCAGGAGATCCTCGCCACACGCAGGAGGCGGGAGAGGGAGAGGGGAGGAGCCTCAGAGTGGGAGCGGGGAAGGGGACTCGACCACCTGGGAGGAGCGGGATGGAGGCGTGAAGGAGACTCGACCACCGGAGACGAGCGGCGGACGGGGGGAAACGACCACCGGATGGCGCGACCCGAGGGGGGCGGCGAAGGGCCCGAGGGGGCAGGCGACCCGAGGCGGTGGAGGGAGAGGACAGGCATCCCGAGGCGGTGGAGGGGGAGCCACGTCGAAGGGGGGGAGCTCGACCGCGGGGAGGGGAAGCCACGACGAAGGGGGGCTCGACCCGCAGGGAGCCGGAGGGGGGCTCGACCCGCTGGGGAGCTGGAGGGGGAGCTCGACCCGGGGGAGTGGAAAGGGAGGAGGAGGGGGAGCTCGACCCAATATATATATATATATATATATATATATATATATATATATATATATATATATATATATATATATAAATATATATATATATATATATACCAACTAAATATATATATATATATATTAGGCAAAAAAAATATAAAAATATATAAAAAGATATATATATATATATATATATATTTATATATATATATATATATATATACCAACTAAAAATATATATATACCAACTAAGTAAATATATATATATATATATTAGGCAAAAAAATTCCTAAAAAATTTATAAATAATTTCTAAAAATCCTAGAATTTATATTATTCCTTATTTAATAGAATACTAACAAGTACACATATAATACATACACACATGCATTTATATTTACGTACGTATACCAAATAAATTCTAAATAATATAGAAAAATAATTTTTAAGGCACTAAAATAATTTAGAAAATATTGGGGGTTTATATCCTACCCAACTTAAAGAAAATTTCGTCCTCAAAATTAAACTAATGTCGGGGGTCCAATACAATGCAAGGGATTTAATAGCAATTTAAAAACTCAACTGCAAGACATACCTTCGTCTACGAACAAATGCGGGTAGCGATTTCGGATGTCGTCCTCGCGCTCCCAAGTAGACTCTCCTGGCGAGTGATGCTTCCATGCCACGCTAACCAACGGAATCGATTGATTCTGCAACACTTTCACTCGACGATCGAGGATACCTACTGGTTGCTCTTCGTACGACAAACTCGATCCAAATGTGATCTCGGAGTGATCAAGCACTTGATTGCTGTCTGCCACGTACCTCCTCAACTGAGATACGTGAAATACGTCATATACTCCCTCTAGCGACGGTGACAATGCTAATCTGTAGGCAACCTCTCCAACACGTTCCAAGACATCGAAAGGGCCGATGTACCTTGGACTCAACTTGCCACGTCCTTCGAATCGAATCGTGCCTCTAGTGGAGGATATTTTCAAGAACACATGGTCGCCTTCTTTGAACTCCAAGGGTCGACGACGATTATCTGCCTACTGCTTCTGACGATCCTGCGCTGCTCGCAAGTGGTCCTGAATCTTCTTCACTGTCTCCACTGTGCTCAAGACCAACTCGGGACCCAATAGCTGTCGCTCTCCTATGTCGCTCCAACAAACAGGAGACCAACACTTCCTACCATACAATGCCTCAAATGGAGCCATCTGAATGCTCGCTTGATAGCTATTGTTGTAGAAAAACTCAACAAGATGAAGATGGTCCTCCCACGAACCGCCAAAATCAAGCATACACGCTCTCAACATATCCTCTAGCGTCTGAATGGTACGCTCCGACTGGCCATCTGTCTGTGGATGGTATGATGTGCTAAACTTCAATCGAGTGCCCAAACTCTCTTACAGGCTCCTCCAAAAGTGCAAGGTGAATCTCGAGTCACGGTCCGACATAATACTAACAGACACACCGTGTAATCTCATAATCTGCTCCATATACATCTTCGCCAATACCTCTGTCGACTGGCCTACTCTAAAAGGCAAGAAATGGGCTGACTTCGTAAGTCTATCAATAATCACCCATACTGCGTCACGTCCCCTAGGACTCCGAGGAAAACCCGTGATGAAATCCATAGTAATGTGCTCCCACTTCCACTCGGGAATGGGTAGTGGCTGCAATAATCCAGCCGTCCTCTGGTGCTCTGCCTTAACTTGTTGACATACCAAGCACTTGGCAACGAAATGAGCTATCTCTCGCTTCATTCCATGCCACCAATAATACTGTCGTAAGTCACGATATATCTTGGTCCCTCCGGGATGAATAGAGTAAGTCGAACTGTGAGCCTCTGCCATCAGCTCCTGCCGTAGATCTCCATTAGGAACATAAATGTGATCACCACATCGCAATGTCCCATCGGTGTGGATCCTCAATCCTGTCTGCTCTCCTGCTTCAGTCCTCTCCTTCAGCCGTCAAAATCTAGCATCATTGGGCAATGCTGCCTTGATGCGCTCTACCAATGATGATTGTACTTGAAGGTTGGCTAATATGCCGTCTGCTCCCGGCAATACTACCTCAATACCAAGCTGCTCCAAGTCTCTAATCAACTCCCTCTGTGTACTCAAAAAGTGTGCCATGGGCTTACGGCTTAATGTGTCTGCCACGACATTAGCCTTGCCCGGATGATAATGAAGCTCAATCTCATAATCCTTCATCAACTCCAACCAATGTCGCTGTCGCATATTCAACTCCTTTTGTGTGAACACGTTCTTGAGGCTCTTATGATCAGTGTAGATATCAACCTTCTCGCCGTACAAGTAGTGTCTCCATAGCTTCAAAGCAAAGGGAACATCAATACACATCCTAATCCCTTCCCGGATGCGTCGCTGTAGATCACAAATCCTCCTGGGCCCAATGGTAGTGTCAAGATCGGTGCTGTGGTCAACCGCTTCTTCAACTCGTCAAAAGTGGCTTGACACTCTTCTGTCCATACAAACTCCTGATCCTTGCAAGTCAATCGAGTCATGGGCCCCGCTATTCGAGAGAAATCTTCTACGAACCGTCGGTAGTAACCCGCAAGTCCGAGGAAACTTCTCACTTCAGAAGCTGTTGTGGGAGCGAGCCATGATTTGACTGCTGTGATCTTCTCTGGGTCTACTGATATACCCTCACCCGTAATAATATGACCAAGAAATGCTACCTCTTTGAGAAAGAAATCACACTTGCTAAGCTTTGCGAAGAGTCTCTCGTTCCTCAATGTTCCCAAAACTATCCGTAGATGCTGCTCCTGCTCCTCTTGACTTTTGGAGTAAATCAAGATATCGTCTATAAAGACTACTACAAATTTGTCCAAGTACTGGTGAAAGATCTTGTTCATTAAATTCATGAAAACTGCGGGAGCATTGGTCAAACCGAAAGGCATGACCAAGAACTCGTAGTGTCCATAACTCGATCGAAAAGTCGTCTTGGCAATATCTTCCTTCCGAACCTTCAATTGGTGATAGCCCGATCGTAAGTCAATCTTGGAGAATACTTTTGCTCCACTTAGTTGATCGAATAAATCGTCTATATGCGGCAAGGGATACTTGTTCTTCACCGTTACTACATTCAACGCTCTGTAGTCAATGCACATGCGCACTGTCCCGTCTTTCTTAGGTACAAAAAGAACGGGTGCTCCCCATGGTGACGCACTGGCATGAATCAATCCCTTCTCTAATAAGTCATCAATCTACGTCTTCATCTCTACCAACTCCTTTGGTGCCAAACGATATACTCGAGATGAAATAGGCTCGGCTCCGGGAATAAGCTCAATAGAAAACTCAATATCTCGATCAGGTGGTAGTCCTGGCAACTCCTCGGGGAATACATCCTCGAACTCGGTGATAATAGGGTGCTGAGGAGTGTCGTGCATCATCATATGAGTCTCCGATGTGGGTGCCTCACAACTATCTCCGTCTTCTTTAGTGAACTCAAATTCTGCCGCATTCGGTGGTCTAAAGATAATAGTGCCCCTATGGCAGTCTATGAGAGCGAAATGTTGGCTCAACCAGTCCATTCCAAGAACCACATCAAATGTCGGCATAGGGAATACAAGAAGCCGTGCCATCATCTCTCTGCCATTTATCACTACAGGACAAAGTCTACAAATACCACTAACAGGTACAACTCCTCCTCTAGTGAGGATTTTAACATTCTTAGCTAAGGGTGTGATAGGAATGCTATGTCTAGTGGCAAAACTAGTGGCTATAAATGAATGTGTGGCTCCAGTATCAAATAATGTAATAGCAGGAAAAGATGCAACAAAAACCATACCTGCTATGACCTCTGCCTCTGTCTCTACATTCTCAACAGCTAGAGAGAATGCCTTTCCTTGGTTCTGTCCAGGGCCTTGAGCTCTGGCCTTGTTGTACTGTGCTGTCTGTGGGGGTAATGGTGGACGAGGTGCTGGAGCTGTAGGCCTCTGGGCCTGATGTGCCTGAACTAGGGCCTGCTGCTCAGGACAATCTCTGGCCAAGTGCTGTCCTGATCCACTTCTCAAACATAAGCCCAAACGAAGTCGACAGTCATCTCTAATATGCCCCTACTTCCCGCAAAAGTTACAGGTGGGCTTCTGATAAGGTGTGTGCCTTTGCTGGTACTGTCCCGTGGTCCTCCTGATAGGTCCACTCTGAGTAGCTCGGGCTGGTGTAGCTGCTGGTATATGACGCCTCGATGTCTACTGATATTCCTTGCGAAGAATCTCCTGAGCACGAGCTTCTTCCAAGACAGCTGAATGGGAGACTCGAGACTGAGTAGTCGTATAAGACTTGAGCTCTGGTGCAAGCCCCTGGTGAAATCTCCTCGCCTTCTCTAACTCTGTCGGAATCAATCCCACACCAAATTGACTCAGGCGATTGAACTCCGAGTCATACTCATCAACTGTCATATTCCCTTGCTTTAGATGGAGGAACTGGTCATAGAGACCATCTCGAACATGAATAGGGAAGAATCTCTCATAAAATGCATCATAGAACTGCTTCTAGGTGATCCCAGTGCCTAATCGTCTCTCTTCCGTCTTCCACCAGTGGTGAGCATTGTCTTCTAACAGTAAGTCCACTGCTGTCATCCAATCTCGAGCTGGCAACTGGGATGCCTTCAGTAGCTTCTCGGTACTAATAAGCCACTGTGACACCTCTAATGGCTTCTCCGTCCCTCTAAAGGCCTTGGGGTTCATATCTAAGAAATTCTTGATAGAGCCTTCATAGGGATGCAGAGCCGGTACTGGTGCTGGTACTGGAGGTGGTGGTGGAGGTCTAGCCATGGCTGCCATCATCGTCTGTCTCATCAGCTCAGTCTGTTGCCACTAAGCCTGCATCATGGTATACATAAACTGAGTAGTAGGGCTCCCATCAGTCGGTGGTGGAGGCATCTGAGGTCCCGACTGTGGAGAAAACTGCTGAAGGAATGGTGGTGGTGGAGGCAGTGATACATTCCCTCCCGGTGGCATGGTAGTAGTCTGTCCAGCCTGGCTGCCTGGGGGTGCTGCGACCTCTGGGGACTCCGTCGTCGGTGTCGTAGTAGGCTGCGACAGTCCTGGTTGGTATGGTGTTGCTGGAGTCATGGGGGGATTCTGTCCCTCCGGAGTAGCCTCTTCACCAGATGTGAGGGCCAAGACAAAAGTACATCCGCTTCTTAGATTCATACTGTTGGCACGAGGAAGATAAGTTAATATTAGGAAAGATTAGATATGAAGTAAATCGAATAATCAAGAAAGTTTCGAAAAGATTGGAAGTCAAGAGATAGTAGTAGTTCTGGATGAGATATTCCTATTCCTATATGCAGGCTTGTTGGGCACAGTCATGTAACCCAACAATATTAAATCCGACCTGCATGGGCCACCACAAAAACATGTAATGCCCCAGTCCCAAAATATATAGGACCAAGTACGTGAACATGACAGCTGCACATATACGAAGAACACTCCAATATATAGAATCCTTATATATGCACATAAGCTGTAAATAAATAATCACAGACCAGAATAACATATCTAATCTCATCACAGCTCAATACAGAAGATAATGAAGTCCAAATAAATAAATAAGAGTATCAAAAGATAGCCGGGTGAACATACTCACTCCAAACAGCTATGAAAAATAGTCTCACAAGATCGGAGTCCGACCTCCGCAAAATAGAAAGAAAAAGAAGTGTAAAATAATGTCTACAACTGTCTCAGATAAGAAATAGACTAGAAGTCATAAGGCACTGCCTCGTCATCAATATAAGATAGCTCCAATGTCGCTCCGTACTCCTATGGAAAATCGTCTAAACCTGGAAAGATAACCAGGTCCTCAGGGGACATAGCAAGATACAAGAAAATACCATGCCATATAAACTGTGATAATATCATAAGAGAAAAAGGTATGCATGTAATCGGGTTTCTGACCATTCTACTGTGAATATGCAGTTGAGATACATTCCTTCGACGCATGAGCCCTGGCTGAATATAGGATCCGGTATAGTCCCCTCTTGGGCACCAGTGACCAAGAGCATGACGTTCAAAAACGACAGTGGCCAATCTGAGAGGCTCATACCCGTATCTCCAACGGAGCTTCCGGGTTACAAGGGAAGTACAATCGAAGCCCATACGTCAGGTAATGTTCTCCCCACCCAATGCCTAGTATCATCATCTCCATGACTGACATGTCCCTCTAGTAACCGCCAAGTCTTCTAACATGCAATTCTATTGGCAGTTACCCCTATCCGTCGCACGCTCCATACGTATCGGTGGCCAGCCGACTACGCGGATATGTGTCCTACATGTGACTCACATCACGTGATACAACAAGTGTCAAGGCCGTATGAGATATACCAATACCTCAACATCAATGGGTGGTCAATAAACTAAGTCAATGCAAGAGAATAAATAAAGCAAGAAAACGACCGATAGAGTCGCTTGCACCCAAGTGTGACATGGGCGCACAGTTTAAATAACACAAAATAAAATGATGAAAGTAACAACTGAAAATAAGAATATAATAATCACAGAGTAAGGTGACAAGGTATCTTGCCTGATGGTGCAAAGTGGCAAGTCCAAGTAATCACAATGTCAGTCAAAAAATGTCACAATCTCCAAACAACTCCGGACGCTGAAACAAACATCAAAAATGATCTCGGTAAAGAAGATATACCTAGGAAACGCCTGTCCAAAAGTCAAATTCTGGAATAGGGACAAAATCAAAATTTTGGATCAAAACGATGTCCGCCGTTGGACCCGCTTTACCCCGAAATGCATGCCAAAGTCTACGGACTCTAAAGTCGTCAACTACATGTCTACGGTTTCAGTTTAAGGAGAGGAACTCAACGGTATGTCCAGTTTTGGATTCCGAGGAGCCGTGTACAAAATCGCCCGTTTGAGTGGGTCGCGGGCCCGCCAAAATTGGGTTCCGATTCGACCTTCTCAGAATTGAACCAAACTTGGCATGCAGGACCAGAATTTTGATCTGGACCTGTTGGCGCAAGTTTCGCCTCGATCCGACGACTGTACACAAAGTTATGGACAAGTTTGCAAAATGCCGATACGGGGGTATCTCGACGGATACGCGTTGATTTCGTCGCGCACACGCGACGAAACTGAGTTCCATCAGTTCCCACATGTCCGCAACGTCCATACACGCCTTTCGATGCGTATAGCGCACGACCACATCGCCTGGTTTGTCGGAGCGTACGTCGTATCGGACAAAATTCCAGAATTTTTGTGATTTAGAAACCAGTTTTTTCGACAACTTCACATACAGATTTCTTCCTACACATTAACCGAAACTTCTATCCAAAAGTTACGTTCTATTCTCGGTTATATTGTTAACGACGGTTTTTAATTAGTTTTTACAAAAGTTTAATGGACAGCGAGAAAAGTGGTCGACAAGTTGACGTTTCAAAACAGTTTTTAATATTCAGAAAAGTAGGTTTTTCTCCAACTTCGTCTCTATTTTTCGAGCAAGTCGATGGGTTGTTTTGAAATCCATCTGGAGGATATTGAAGAGGGTCAAGTCTACTTTCCAGAAAATCTTACGGATCAAAAATCGGTGCTACGAGTAAAAAGTTACATCGTAGAGAAATGGGGTACCTTGAGTGGGAAAACTGCTCTGTGGGTGACGCGGGGATGACTTCCGATGCTCCGTTCGTCGCGCACAAAGCTCCGTCGCTGGTGAAAAGAAGTCGTGGGCGAAGGGGTATAATTAGCTTCAACTTTCGTTTTGGAAGATTAGGGTTTTGAGGCTTGTAGAAAAAGTTATATTTATAACTACTTCTAACTAAAACCTAATACTAATAGGTTTTGTAGTTGATGGTTCCCATGGGTCGGGCTTATACGCAAGAGCTGTGCTTGCCACAGCAAGCTTTTCAATTGGTGGGGCCCGCCCACTAATAGTGGGTGGGATTTACTTTTTCTTTTTCTTTTCTTAACAATTGTTCACTTGAACAGAGGCTTGTCCGCCCCCCCCCCCCCCCCCCTTGCTGGGTGTGGCCGAGCCTCACATCTTTTTTTTTTTTTTTACAACCATTATATATATATATATATATATATATATATATATATATATATATATATATATATATATATATATATATATATATACCAACTAAGTAAATATATATATATATTAGGCAAAAAAAATCCTAAAAAATTTACAAATAATTTCTAAAAATCCTAGAATTTATATTATTCCTTATTTAATAGAATACTAACAAGTACACATATAATACATACACACATGCATTTATATTTACGTACGTATACCAAATAAATTCTAAATAATACAGAAAAATAATTTTTAAGGCACAAAAATAATTTAGAAAATATTGGGGGTTTACAAGACGTCCACAAATCCCAAGACGAGGCAACCTCCTATGCAGGGGGTGGCACCTCCTCCGAGTTCGAACCAGAGGAGAACATTCCCACATACCCCGACCACTTCTCTGTGCAAGGGTATGATTCGGAGGGCACATCTTCTATAGTGCCTTCCACTTCTCCTCACGTGAAGACAGTATTCATGACTGAGAATGATCAAGACGGTCCCAGTGATCGGCAGCGCCTCGATACTCTCGAGGCCATACTTAATACCTTGGTTAAGTCAGTGGACGAGATCAAGGCAGCCCTACCGGCTCTACAAGCAAGGACACCTGGTCAAACAAGCTTGGGTCCTGCCGCTAATGCGGACTCAAACACGACCGTACCAATCCCGTGCGACAATTTACCCGGAGTATCGGGCTCCCACTGCTGCAGAAAAAGCCAGAAAGGGGAGAAGAGAAGTCCAGGAGCTGCGGGCAATGTTTCACGCCCGAGAAACCTCTCAGGACCTCAGGATATGACAGCCGTATCCCACTGCATGGAGAGATATCCCCTTCCCTCCACGATACAAGCCATTCAATATCAATCCATATGACGGAAAGACCTCTGCAAGCCGGTACATGACCTACTTCGAAGTCACAACAGACCATCAGCCGCATGACGACGCCATCCTCACGAGATTGTTCATTGGGGCATTAGAGGGGGTCACATTCGATTGGTACCACAACTTGCCGGATAACTGCATCCATTCCTTTGCTGGCTTTAAACATATGTTCCTGGAAAGGTTCTATGAGGTGGGACAAGATCTGACAATGTCAACCCTCATGGATGTTGTCTAAGGAGAAAAAGAGCTGACGATGAGCTACATTAAGCGGTTTTGCCAAACCGCGATGAAATTGTCCTCCGGTAACCAAGACTCTTCTTTAATTGAGATCTGCCAAAAGAGGCTGCTCCCCACAATCAGCCTCTGGATGGGCGAAGATCAATTTAAATACTAGAAGGCCTTCATCATCAGCACCACTAGCGCTGAAGCAAAATTGAAGAAGGCTCACCAACTGGGGCTGCATATCTCGGATGGAGAGGATAAGAGAACACGTCCTAATACCAACAGCAACAACAGCAAGTTCCTCAAGAAAAATTATGACTAAACAATATCTTCCAACTATCTCTAAGATTGTGAGTTATGTACCCTCTGGTACCGCTGAACTTACACTCTGACCCCAAATCTCCTAGATTGTTGAGTTATGTACCCTCAGGTACCGCTGAATTTACTCTCTGACCGCTCCGAGTGGATTTATATCGCATCTTCTGGGCAGCAAGTCATGTATGATCATACCTCTGAACTTTCACCCTAAATGCTTTTCTCCACCGGAATCTCCTTTAAATCTATTACCCGTACCACCAGTGCGCAGAAGGGTAATAGGTCCACAAAACTTATCCTAATCTATTACCCGCACCGTCAGTGCACAGAAGAGTAATAGGTCCAAAAAAGTTATCCTAATCTATTACCCGCACCACTAGTGCGCAGAAGGGTAATAGGTCCATGAAAGTTATCCTAATCTATTACCCGCACCACCAGTGCGCAGAAGAGCAATAGGTCCATGAAAGTTATCCTAATCTATTACTCACACCATCGGTATACCAAAGAGTAGTAGGTCCCCAAAATATCATTCGAATCTATTTGCTCGTATTTCCATATGCACAAAAGGGCAATAGGTCCACAAAATTCTCCAACGGGAAAAACAACCATGTCCATATTACCTCTGAGTTATTTTCCCATCCATCACAAACAAATCACCCCTTACATAGAACTTCCACGTCCATATTACCTCTGAGTTGTTCTATGTATTCTTCGTTGAGTCCACTCCTGCCACGTCGTCATTACCTCTGAGTAGGAAGGCATTGTTTTGACCCATATTTACCACGTTCTCATTACCTCTGAGTAAATATGTTGGTTTTCTCTCCACTTATTATCAGTACTCGCATCGCCAGTACACAAAAATGGTAATAGGTCCACAAAACTTATCCTAATCTATTACCCGCACTACCAGTGCACCAAAAGGGTAATAGGTCCACAAAATTTCCCAACGAAAAAAATAACCACGTCCATATTACCTCTGAGTTGTTTTCCCGTCCATCGCAAACAAACCACCCAATACATAAAACTTTCATGTTGATAGCACCTCTGAGTTGTTCTGTGTATCCTCATTAGGCCCACTCCTACCACGTCCTTATTACCTCTGAGTAGGAAAGCTCTACTTTAGACCCATATTTACCACGTCCTCATTACCTCTGAGTAAATATGTTAGTTTTCTCTCCACTTATTATTCGTACTCGCACCGTCAGTACACAAAAAGGATAATAGGTCCACAAATATCCACTGTTGACCACAAATGCTGTACTAGGTCCTCTAGTACATGTACCCTTTTTTTCACAATCATATGTTTCTGGAACCCAGTTGTTCCGTGGCATTCATTACCCGTTACGTAGAACTCCCACGTCCATATTACCTCTGAGTTATTCTATGTATCCTTAACTGAGTCCACTCCTACCACGTCCTCATTACCTCTGAGTAAATATGTTGGTTTTCTCTCCACTTATTATTCATACTCGCACCGCCAGTACACAAAAAGGATAATAGGTCCACAAATGTCCACTGTTGACCACAAATGCTGTATTAGGTCCTCTAGTACATGCACCCTTTTTTCACAATTATATGTTTCTGGAACCCAGTTGTTCCGTGGCATTCATTACCCGTCACGTAGAACTTCCACGTCCATATTACCTCTGAGTTGTTTTATGTATCTTCAACTGAGTCCACTCCCACCACGTCCTCATTACCATCAACCCCATATTTACCATGTTCTCACCACCTCTGAGTAAATATGATGGTTCCCTCTCTTAACTTATTATCCGTATCTAAAACCAAGGTACGCCAAGGATGATAAGTCCACACAAAATCCCAGCGAAAGTACCCAAACCTATCACGTCCATGCTACCTCTGATAGGATTGCCACACCAAAACAACTCTACTTTCCATGCTTCTTATTCAAAGTATTCCAAATTTGCAATTTGAAAACTTTAAAGGGGGTCTTGTAGAACCATGGAAAATATTGCTTTTAGTTCCATATCGAAAAAGAGAAGAAGAAAGGGCTCACTCTATTCTATAAATAAAGCCCCTTGCCTCCTTTGAAAAGGGCACCAACTTTCCTTCCCTCCTTCCAACTTGAACTCTTCCTACTACGCACCTTCGGATGCTAAGTCGAAGAAGACTAGGACAGCGCGAGCTCGTCAAGCTCAGTCAGCTGTCCCAAACACTGACCGTCAGAGAGTCCCGCTAACTATTAAGCGGGCCTCTGATGGAAAGTTGTATAGGACCGCCCGTGTCCAGCCCCCAGCGGCAAACGGACAGGGTGGTTCTCCAACTTGGACTCTTTCTACTACGTACCTTCGGGTGCTAAGTCAAAAAAGTCTAGGGTAGTACGGGCCCAACAAGCTCAGTCAACTGTCCCAACTACTGACCGTCCGAGAGTCCCGCTAACTGTTAAGCGGGCCTCTGATGGAAAGTTGTATAGGACCGCCCGTGTCCAACCCCCGGCGGCAAACGGACAGGGTGGTTCTCCAACTTTGACTCTTCCTACTACGTACCCTCGGGTGCTAGAGCGAAGAAGTCTAGGACGGTGCGGGGTCGTCGAGCTCAGTCAGCTGTCCCAACTACTGACCATCAGAGAGTCCCGCTAACTGTTAAGCGGGTCTCTGATAGAAAGTTGTATAGGACCGCCCGTGTCCAGCCTCCGGCGGCAAACGGACAGGGTGGTTCTCAACAGTCTCCCAACATTGATCGAGGGCAAGTACTTTTACTAGCCCCATATCAGAGAGCAAACATGATACCTACGCATTCTTGTGCTCGGGATTCCCGGACCCATAAAGCGAGTACAGAGGTTGATCGAGATATCCTTGACTTGTGAGATGTGATCCTTCACAAGCGCAAGAAAAGAAGGGGATTCTCTATGCGGCTCAAAACCCAGGAAGCTCCATGCGGCTCAAAAATCTAGAAAGCTTCATGCGGCCCACAAATAGTAGAGAACCTTATGCGGTTCAAAATTAGCCTAAGCAGCTGGCCATAATTACTCTGACATAAAAGCGATAGCTCTGACAGAGATGATGGCTCTGACATAAAGACAAGACGTGACATGCTCCTAAAAAGACGAGAAAGTCATCATGATATCTGGCACAGTTCACAAATTCCAAAGAAGATTCTTTATGCGGATCGCCTATGCGACCTTCATGCGGCTCAGTCATGAGACCACTCTCATGCGGTTCAGTCATGAGACCACTCTCATGCGGCTCGGTCATGAGACCACTCCCATGCGGCTCAGTCATGAGACCACTCTCATGCAGCTCGATCATGAGACAACTCTCATGCGGCTCGGTCATGAGACAACTCTCATGCGGCTCGATTATGGGACAACCATCATGCGGCCCGGTCACGAGACACTCTTCATGCGGCTCGGCTATGGGACAGTCCTTCATGCGGCTCAGCCAGGATGCATCATTCATGCGGCTCGCCATGGAGTAGCAGTTTAGACACGTGGCAAAAATTGACCATGTCTTGACAGTTCGGATTTAGTGCAACAAGCAGATCATGATCAGTCTTAACCAATCCCCAGCTGTCCACTTCTCGAGGCACAGTTACAAGGATGTGGTCCAAAATTAGCTACGTGGCTGTACACCCTATTACTCATGAATTCCTATAAATAGCAAGGTGATATTCCCTTGACACACAGAGACACACAGATATATATACACACACCCAGGCAAAGAAAGAGCATTTTCTTTACCGGAGCCGAGGTTGCGTTCGATCGTCCAAGGAGTAAGGCAGAGTTGATAGCACTTTCCCGAGCCTCTACCGTCACCCCCCAGAATCAAAACTAAACAATTGTACTTAGATTGCTTTTTCTAGGTTTTGTTCCTAGGCTCTCTTTTGTACAAGCGAGTTTTTAATTGTGAGTTAAAGTTCAGTCCTCCTATAAAACTGTTCTGTTCTACGACAATCAATGGCAAACAATTAGATTAATGTTGATTTAAATGTTTATATGATTTAAACTAAAAAGGGGAACTTATACATTAGGACTTATAGTCCTTATCCAACTAGGAGTTTAACCTCCTATATAAGGAGAGCTCCTTATACCTTTTTCTCACAAATCCAACAAATTCCATAACCAATCTTGTCCGTGTTCGTGTCCATTCCTTTCATATATTTTCTATTACATTTATATGCTTTCCCCCCGTGTCCGACAAGCCCGGACACGGTTCCAATTTCTACAACTCGATACAATCCTCTAATCCTAAATCTTACCCTAACTGGTCCCGGTAACCACCATCTGCCCGAAGACCCATTGTCGTGAGCTGCCATCTCCAGCGCTCTGCCACGATCAGCCAGCCACCCCCAAGGCTACCATACCTCCCCTAACCCGGCAACACCACCTGAGCCATCACGAACTTTACCACCTACAGCCCTTGCACCGTCACTCCTAGCCGTCCCCTGCAACCACCGCCTGGTCGCACCTCCCTATCCCTGCCGAGGCCATGAACCCTCACCAAATCCCAAACTACCATCATCAACCACCACCGCCATCGACACCTGAATCGTGATCGCAGCCATCACTGCGAGCCCAACCCGACCTCCTCGTCTCCTCTGTTCTGACCACCGTACTGGAAAAACAGCCACCACTATTCATTACTACCACTGCCATCACCCTTCCCCAACAGAACACCTCCATCGCCGGACACCGCCTCCAAAACCCCTCGACCACCTGCCGGCCGACCTTCACGAAGTGCCACTACCAATTCCCACACAAAAACAAAAATAATTGAAAACACTAACCTCGTCGCTCGACCACTCCTTCGGCCCGTCGTCCACTGCGAGCGGCGTCCCCGATTCCTCCACCTTGAACCACTCAAGGTCTACTATGTGTCCGACGAGTCCTTGAACTAGATCTGGCCATCGTCCCCTCTGGTGTGTCAAACCCCAGTATGGTGCTCCTCGACTTCATAGCCTTGGCCAGTGTCCTCCATGCCCGGTTCTTCTCAATCTGTCCACAGATACGAGCAGCTAGTGCTGTCAGCCGCGATGCCGCCTTCTCCTCGGTGACCGCGACACCTGACGCCTCATCGTCATGTCTCCTCGTACTGCCTCCTCGCCATCAGACCAGTTGATGCTCCCAGCCTCCGACAAGCTACCTAGGTGAGCGCTCGAGCCCTTCCCCTTAGCTCCTTCTTCTTTTTTTGTCTTCCCATGCTCCCTCGATCTCTCTCTCCCAGTTTCTCTCTCTCGCTCTTCTTCTTCTGGAGAAGAGCTCACTTCTACAATGATTCTCTCTCCCCTTTTTTTGTGTTTTATTATAGGTAAATTATATGGGCACAGCCAAAAGTGATCGGGGCTATCCCATTGTGGCAGTCCTAGGACTGTCCACTTTTCTGACAGTCCAGTCGACTGGACTGCCAGAAAAGTGGACAGTTCTTGTTAGATCCTGGCAGTTCTTGTTAGAAACTGGGCAATCCAGTCTACAATGGGATAGCCCCGACTGGACTGCCAGAAAAATTAAAAGAATGGGCTAGCCCCGATCACTTTTGGCTGTGCCCATATAATTAGCCTTATAGGAAAACCTTTATTATATTTATTCTTATTATTGGGAATCAGCAGCATTTTTGCTGGGTTTTATGCTATTTTAATTTAGGCCTTAACTCGGGCCTAAGTCCAATGAATAAATCAGGAATTAGTTTTTTTTTATGAACAAATAGTCATTTGGGCTTTTAAGGGTTTTATACTTTAGAGGTAATAGTTTGGGCTATAATACTAAGTAAACTTTTATATAATAAATACTTTTAAAATATAGTTTATATGTATATGTGCATTTTGAGTTTATTTAGTAGTACAGCTATATGTATATTCCTTAAAGGTTTATGAACTATGGTTTTTGTAAAGATATTATATAGGTCGTTATAGGTATTTCAAAGGGATTTAATGATTATTTTCAATCAAGCTTATTATCCTAAAAAGTCTTATAAGTATATACCATTTGGGCCTTATTTATAATACTATATTTTTAATATATGTATATGTTTTGTTTGTTAAATAAAGTTTTATTTGAGATTATTAAATTTTATATAGTCTAATTAAGATTTGAGCCCACCAAATTATTGTTTTAGGTTAATATAAATTAAGGAGCTTATATATTGGGTTATATATGCATGAGTTCTTTAAACTAAAAATAAATTATTTATTTATTAATTATTATATTATATATTTGGGCCTATATAATAATAATTGATTGAAATAAATTATGTTAGGCTTATTTTCATAATAAAGATATAAGTATTTTAATATTGATATTTGTAACGTATTTTAATAGATTTGATATAAACTATAATATTTTCTTAAATAGGTTTTCAAATATTTATTATGTTTTAAATAATTTCTAAATAAGTTAATTAATATTCTTCTAAGTGTGTGTGTGTGTGTGTGTGTGTGTGTGTGTGTGTGTGTGTATATATATATATATATATATATATATATATATATATATATACACCTCCAATTTTCCAACGGGTGCCCGAAACTTGACCGGGTTAAGGAGGTGATTTCTAGTTGGCGACTTTTCGCGGAGTACAGGGTCGCTCCCGTGGACCCCAAGCATATTTTGCTGCACCTCTCCTCCGAGCTTGACCACAGGACCGTGTGGTCCAAGGGCACAGGTAGGGTTGACTCCCACCAAATGAAGATTATCAGGTGGTCAGCGGACTTTAACACCAAAGAAGACTCAGCTACGATCGCGGCCTGGGTGACCCTTACCAACCTTTCCCTCATCTGCTTCGTCCCAGCGGCCCTTAAACGGATCACCAACTCTTTCAGGACGTATGTAGCCACCGCAGAAGAAACAAGCAACCTTACTAAAGTTTATTATGCTAAAATCTGTGTGGAATTCGACCTCACTATTGAGCCCCCCAACCACATTCTCCTTGAGCTTGGCAACCAGACGCACACCCAGCGTGTAGTCTACGACAACCACATTATTTTCTGCAAATACTGCCATTTGCGAGGTCACCTTGCAGAATACTATTTTCGTCTTCACCCAGAGCTCAAGAGGAATACTGTCCGGAAAGACGCCCTGGTTAAAGTCGGCAGGAATCTACAACCGCAGCCCCATCTCCCCTACTTCTGCTTCCAAACACTCACGTTAGATTCGACGACCGTAAAGGCACGCCAGTCAAGGTAGCCTCCCCTGGCACAGATGTGGCTCTTAGCAACATCCATTCCCTTCACCTCTCCAATCAGTTCAATGCCCTAGACCCGAAAGCCACTGAGCACTCTCAGGCGCTCGTTGTCCTAGTAGACTCCCACGAGCCCCTTGGATCGAGCTTAGAGATGGTTTCATCCAGAGATGTCCCCTTGGATGATGTTACGGAACCCCTCCAAGACTCCATAACAGCCTCAACCGAACTCACTGTCAGTCATCCCTCGAGTGAGGTGATCACCGTCGATGAAGCCCTAGCGATCCTGAGACCAGATCAGGTCCTTAGAGGAAAACAGGTTATGGCTGCAGGTTTTCTACTCCAGACAGCTGGAGTACCATTCTATAGCACAGAAGACACCCTTATTATCCTTCCCGGAGAGGCCATCCTAGATTCCACTGGAGAAAGGCCCAAACCAGCCAAAGACAACCCCTCCATCACCGTCGAGGAACCAACTCTTGAAAACTCCACGGCCGCTATGGCAACCACCAAAAAACTGATAAAATAGAAGCCACAGAGCCGTCGACCATGCACATCAGATCCGCAGGCAGCCAAGCGAACAAAAAAGGCCCCCACCAACAACACTAATGCTTAACATCCTCTCCTGAAATGTTTGAGGACTGGCGAACAAACCCACCAAAAGGCGGCTTACTAGCCTAAAAAAACTCCACAAAATTGACATTTTGATCGTCATTGAACCCAAGATCCCACCCAAGAAAATCAAAACCATCCAGCTGCAGTTAGGATTCAAGACTTCCATGGCAAGCAACCACGGCATTTGGATCCTCTGCTCGACGAAAGTTAAGATCGGATTTATCCAGGATTCTAGGCAGGCTCTCTCGTGCTGGATAGAACACCCCTTTCTCCCCAAGCACACCATTCTGTCGACGGTCTACGGCAGCTGCGACATCGTCGAACACAAACAGCTCTGGAACGACCTCCTCGACATCCACATCAACCACATCAACCTTCCTTGGCTTTGTATCGGGGACTTTAATATTATCACCTGCAAAGAGGAAAAGTCTGGCGGTCGGCCACCTCCCCACTCGGCCATGCAAGATTTCAACAGCTTCATCTTTAAGGCCAACCTCTCTCTGCTCCAGTTCATAGACAATGCGTTTACCTGGTGCAACATGCTGAAAGGTGACCGCCGGCAATACTTCCGCTTGGATAGGGCCCTCACGAACACCCTCTGGCATGATATGGGGATCACCTCCAGACTGTCTCATCTCAATGCTACCGAATCCGACCACGCTCTCCTGCTGGTTGAACTCAACAGCACCTCTAGTCAGATTAAAAAGAACTTCCGTTTTCTCGAATTTTGGAGCGAACACCGATAATTCAAGCACGTAGTTGCGGAAGCTTGGAACAGCGCGAACTCCGTCGACCCGCTCATCAGGGTGGCAAACAAGCTTAAGGCGATGAGGAAAGCCCTTGCAGCTTGGAGTAAACAGGCGTATCGGGATATTTTCCAGGCCGTTCGCATCGTCGAAGATAATGTCACTCGTGCAGAGGCCCTATTCATGACTGACTGTTCGCCAGCAGCCAGAACCGCCCATAACCTAACCAAAGCTATTCTCAAATTCCGGCTAAAAGTCAAAACTAACTTCTAAAAATAGAAAGCGAGGCTGAAATGGGACAGTAAGGGGGACAAAAATACAGCCTACTTTTAAGCCTGTGCCAACGGTCGCAAACAGAAACTCACCCTCCATCAAATCAACGATAATTACTGTAACCTCATCACTAACCAACGAAGAATCCAAGTGGCTGTCACAAAGTTTTACTCTCAGCTGTTCACCAAAGATAGGGTTCACAGAGACAATAACTTTCTGGCTGAGATCCTCCAACTTATTGACGATACCGATAACATCCAGCTGGAACTCCTTCCGTCCGAGCAAGAGGTGAAAGACGCGGTATGGGCCCTCGATACCCACAGTACGCCTGGACTAGACAGATTCTCGAGGGTTTTTTTCAGAGAGTGCTGGGATATTATCAAGAAGGACATCCATGAAGCGGCAGCTGCCCTCTTCCAGGAAGCTACTTACCCCAGAGCCATACCTTCCGCCAACCTCATCCTCATCCCAAAAAAAGATAACCCTGAGACTTTCCACGACTTCTGCCCCATCAGTCTGTGCACCTTCACCAACAAGATCATCTCCAAGATCATCCCCTCCCGTATGTCAAACCTGCTTCCTAAGATCATATCAGAGGAACAAAGCGGCTTCGTCCGAGGCAGAAACATCCAGGACAATATTATGCTCGCTCAAGAGTTAATCACCTGCATGAAACTTCCTGCTAGAGGGGGCAACATCGCGATCAAACTGGACATGGAGAAAGCTTATGACAGGTTGGACTGGCAATTCATGATCTGGGTTTTCAGGGCCTTTAGATTTTCGGAAAACTGGACCAATACCGTGTGGAGATCGATCAGCAACTCATGGTTTTCTACGGTTATCAATGGACAAGCCGACGGATTCTTCAAATCGAGTCGCGACGTCAGGCAAGGAGACCCCTTATCGTCTATCGTCTTCATCATCACGGCGGATGCCTTGAGCAAAAATCTTAACAAGATGGCCTGCATCCCAAACTTCTATAATTTTTATACAGCCAGCGGCTGCCCGATCATCACCCACCTAGCATATGCAGACGACATCCTCATCAACACATCCGGGGATGTCGGATCATTAGAAGTGGTCTACAACACCCTTCAGAGATACTCCTCTTGCTCTGGTCAGAAGGTCAATCCCGCCAAGAGTGTCATCTATGCCCACCACAACATCAAGAGAGAGAACGCGGCTAGCATCTCCAATATCGCCTCTTTTTCTATTGAACATCCTCCATTCCAATACCTAGGATGTCCTCTCGTATATGGCAAATCTAATACTGGCATTTTTGAGGGGCTGATTAATAAAATTAGGAGAAAATTGGAGGGGTGGCACAATGCAACCTTATTCCCAAACGGTAAGATGATCCTCATCAAACATGTTCTTACATCCATACCTATATATACCCTGGTTGCATGATCCCCACCCAAGAAGGTGCTCTCCTCGATTGAAAGCATTCTTAGCAACTTCTTTTGGGGGCACAGTGAAGGCCATGTCAAGGATCATTGGGCGAGTTAGGACACTATGGCCAGGCCCACCGAGGAAGGGGGCCTGGGCTTTGCAAAACTCTCTCACATTGTTGATGCTTTCTCGATGAAGCTGTGGTGGAAGCTTCGTATGAGCCAGAATTTATGGGTTAGATTCATGAAGGCTAGATACTTCAAGCACATTCACCCGTCATAGGCCATCTCCAACAACAGATCCTCATCGGCGTGGAGGTGCATCCTAATCGATCGTACCATGGCCGAACCAGTGATCCGCCTTCATTTGGGCAATGGAGAATTCTTGACCTTCCTAGAACGTTGGGCTGGAGAAACCTTGCTCCCCAGCCTTTCGACGGCCCGGGGGAACAGTAGGATCAACGAATTATGGGATCCATCTGGAAACGACTGGGATTAGGACAAGATTCATGATTGGGCCAAAGATGAGGCAGAAGATTGCATCCGTCGTCGTGGTCTAAAGATCGGTAACGATACAGATGAGCTGCGGTGGTTGGCCGATCCCTCGGGCGGCTTCTCAGTGTGCTCGGCTAGACATGTGGCCCGCGGTCGAAGGACGCCATCCCCGATCATCGATGCCTTCTGGCAGACTTGCATCCCCAAGTGGTCCATCCTTATTTGGAGAGACTTTCGTAAGAAGTTACCCACTGATGACAATCTACACACTATTGGATTTAGTTTAGCCTCTGCATGCAACTGTTGTTCAGAGCATCAGACGAAAACAGTTGACCACATCTTCTGCCAGGGGGAACTTCCCTTCAAGGTTTGGAGAGTTCTTCCAGCATTGCAGAAAGGCTCAAGGAGGAAGGTGCTTCTACGATCTCTTGGCTGGATGGGCCTCCGTTTTCTACGGACACCAGATCATAGCGGCAGCTGCCACGTAAGTCTTATGGAAGAATCATAACAAGACGAGATACGAGGGCCACCAGTACAACGCCGACCAGATCATATGGGAGGTCCTCAGGCAGTGCCGTAAGATCAGAGACTTCTGTTCGTACGGCCAAACTGACTTTTGGGCTTCTCTTCTCTCATAACCTCCAGTATTCTAATTTTGTGGGTATCCTTGTATAGGCGTCGGCATTTTGTGCCTAGGGGTATACTTGTACAGACTTCGGCATTTTGAGCCTTTATGGAATAATACGGGGGTTTTCATTAAAATATATATTTTTTTATTAATATATATATATATGTATGTATGTTTTTCATTAAAATATATATATCCTTGTATATATCCTTGTATATTTTTCATTTATATATATATATATAATATATATATATATATATATATATATATATATATATATATATGTATGTATGTATGTATGTATGTTCCCCTCAATAAGAATTTTCTTTTTTCTTGATCAAATCCCTTTATTTCTGATCATGACTAATCATACTTCATATTCTCGTTATGAATTTGAACTTCTTCACATTGACCCTAGCCAAGTGGACTAATCTGGACCCAACGAGATTATCTATTTCACCAACTAAGGATCCCCGACAAGTATATTACACTGGTTACTTTAAATTCATAATAGTTTCTATGATACATATTTTAGATATGCATTATATGACTCATGATTCGTGACACATTTTTCACACGATTGGTATGGATTCATATTATGATTATTGAAATTTGTGTTTTACATTATTTATCATGTTTCGTGACTATTGTATTCTGTGATTATCGTATATCATGATTTTTGTGTCATGGCATGAATCCATGAGTCGGGCAGAGAAATACTCTATTAGACATGTAAATATACCCAAAAATATCATATGGTCTTTCATGACGAATAGCAGCCGCACACGACATGTGCAGTTGGATAGATCTTACCCCTAGTCGTTTACATGTCGAAAGTAGTATTTTAAAACACTTAGTTATGTGTGTTGATCATAGTGTTTACATGTTTCACTTTACATGCCATGATAGTCGTGTTTATATGTTTCTTTCTAGTTGTCTACCATGATTATGTTGTTTACCTATTTTTCCTACTTGTCATACATAATTCCAGTTTACTTGTCTACCATGTATATCATATGCTATTTCTGTTTTATAGTTTCTATTATGTCTTGAATAGTTTGCCATGTATGTACTTATTCCATTCCTGACTGAAAATCTATTTTTTCAGATTAGTCGCTTGCTACTCTATACATAGGATCCTTAGGAGAGATACAGGTTTATGCTGAGGTCGACCCTAGAAGACTAGTTAGATAGATAGTTTATCACAAAGTTGTTTTCTAAATTTTATGAGACGTGTATTTTATCGAAATGTACTCTTTGAATATTGTAATTTGATTTAGTATTGTGAATGAGCAAATATTGTGACTTTGATTATTGAGTTTCTAGATAGCTTACTACGTCGATAGCACGGTGTAGGCTGGACTTGCCCATGCCCTCGTATTCCGAAAAGTGGGTGCGGATCGTGACAGACGTTTCTAGAGATTGACATTTATTGTGCTCCAAAAATCAAAACTACGAAAAAATATATATTATGGTCATAAATAATAGTGTGAAAAATATAAAATAACTAATTTATAATTTAAAATATAACTTAAAATATATATATAATTTAGAGGGCTTATACGTTGAGTTTGTATCGTCATTCTGGTCTTGTAAACATATACTTTGCTGAATTTAGAGACCCTTAGGTTTGGCAAGTTTTTTGGTTCAAAGTGGACCCATACACGAAAACTGTTTTGCCATTGTGTCCAAATTGGACTTATGGGTAGTCTATTTTAGCTTTTTCACTCATTCCAGAAATATTGGTGATGTTTATTTCAGATCCAGAGACGTTTGCGACGATTCCACTTTGTTATTTTTGTTGATTTGACAAGTTCGCCTACTAGACATCGTCAATTCCTCACACCACCTTTAGGAAAGTATACCTTGCCATAATTTTTGATTATATACTTTTATTTCAACATATTACTTTTATGATTATTTATTATATTTAAAACTGCACATCCAAGTCATACTTTGGTGCAAGCAACTATGTTAGTCATTTTCGTTACTTGTATTTATTTTATGCATGTTAACCTAGTTTTAGAGTTCCAACCCATGATTGTGAGGTATTGGTATGTCTCTTTTAGCCATGACACATGTATTTTACGAGTTATGAGTCTCATATAGGACACAGACTTGCATAGTCGGCTGGCCACCGATACATGTGGGACGTGCGATAGATAGCATATAACTGCTAATAGAATTGCATAACTAGAAGACTTAGCAGTTATAGAGATATATATGTTATGGATACGACATGGATAGGAGCATGGGATGGAGAGGACAGTTCCTTAGTGTATGGCTACTATGCACATTTCTTTTTGTAACGCATAAGCTCCAATGGAGACGCGGTGAGATAAACCTACAGTTCCAGTTGGCCACTGAGGTTTGTGAAACATTATACGCTTTAGGCCCCTGGTTCCCAAGCGGGAATTATATCAATCCCATTTTTTATAGCTAAAGTGTCCATGCTTTGAAGGTTGTTCTTAAAAGTGCATATTTCACGTAGAATAGTTAGGAGACCTATTTTACTTGGCATTTATATTTAGTATTTTATAGCATATTGTACATATCTTGGTACGTCCTTCTGAGGACCTAGTGATCTCTCCAGGTGTAGATGATCAGGACTATCCCCAGGAGTACGGTACAGGATTGAATACATCATTTGAAGTGGAGGAGGTTTCACCTTCTGAGATTACGTGATATTTTTTTTTTGATAGATGGACTCAATTAATGATACCATTTCTTTTATTATTTATTTTTATGTGGTCGGACTCTATTTCATTCCAGATATTATATAACTATTTGGCAGTAGATTTGTCTCCACTCGGCTATTGTTTCATTGATTATTTATTTGATTCTTTGATAGACTATTTCCTTATTACTGTTGTGAATGAGATGTAGTTATTAACTACGATTGTTCATTACTATATTATGAGCAAAAGTTCATATTATAGCTTATGTGTGTATTCGAGGATTCCATATATTGGAGTATCCCTCGTATACATACAACTGGCATGCTACGTATTTCTAGTCCTATATTTATTGGGATATAGGCTTGACATATTATTGAAGAGCTGAACCGTGAATCACATCTGCTACTATGTGTGTATATTAGTGAAGAGCTGAACCGTATATCACAGCTGCTAGTATGAGCGTATGCTATTGAAGAGTTGAACTGTGAGTCACAACTGCTTGTATGTACATATATTAGTACATAGCTGAACCTTGAATCACATCTGCTACTATGTGTGTATATTAGTGAAGAGCTGAACCGTATGTCACATCTGCTAGTATGAGCATATACTATTGAAGAGTTGAACTGTGAGTCGCAACTGCTAGTATGTACATATATTACAGAGCTGAACCGTGAGTCACAACTTCTAATCATAGAAAGTCATCACGGACCATCATATAGATATATGTCAATTAGTGAAGAGCTGAACCATGAGTCACAGTTGCTAGTATGTGTGTATATTAGTGAAGAGTCGAATAGTGTGTTACACCCGCTAGTATGAGTATATAGTGGTAAAGAGTTGAACCATGAGTCACAACTGCTAATATGTGTATATACAGAGCTGAACCGTGAGCAACATCTGCTAATCATTAGACGTTGCCCTGGACACGATATAGATAAGTAACATGATTATCATAAATGCTTATATGATATAATCAGTGTTAATCATTTTCTAGTCTGTATTTTTATAATTTACTATGGTGTACTATAAAAGCTCTTTGAAAAATATACTTCTTGATATCTTTAGCATTTAGCTTTCTTGATCTTAATGGTCTTTCCTTGCTCATTCCTTGGGTTTATGCTTCTTTAGAATTATTGTTGCCTAATAATTTTTCGTAGCACATAAGGATTCTTGTAATTGATACATCTTCTTATGTCTTAGCTACTATGGTTTGAGCTTTTGTGTTGAGATTTTTCTATTTCTAGAGAATACACTTATTTCATAATAGCTATAATATTTTGCATTCTCTAGATTGATCTATCATTTTATTATCTTGGGTTAATCTCAATACTTGGCAAAGAGATTTATTTTATTATATTTTCATGAATATCTCTTTTGGCCTATACTTGATAAGAGTCTAATTCATTTATTTGTCATCTTATGCTCTTATCCTTGCTTAGTAAAGAGTCTATAAATTATTTTGTTCATTCAAAATGTGTTGCCCTCTCTGTGAACTCTATGTTTAAGCAAGTATCTTTAGTGTTAGTGACTTAAGATTAAATGAGCATATTTATCTTGTTAATGGCTTATCTCATTAATCTTAATTAGTTATGTAGCTTGCTTACTTATGAGTATTGTTAAGCTACATAAACTTTGTTCACTTTCACTCACTTTTACTCTTCTAGCTATTGTTTTTCTTTTCAATCTATATATGATATGCTAGTTTACATAAACAAGATTTGTGATTCTCCTAAATGTAATTTGTATCCTATTTTAGATACATATGTCTTATTCTCTAAAACTGGATCTTGTTTTTCAAAAGAGGTTTGTGATTCCTTACTTTAACTTTCTTCCATACTAGTCATTAGTATCTCTTAAAGTTCTCTCATTTTGAGTCATAATTTTATCGTATTATCATTTACATCTCTTTTTGATTGAATTTTTAATTATTTAAATGAGATTGACTCTTTCCCATATTTTTTATTGATTTGTGAGATTTTTTATATATGGATTTGTGATTTTCTCTTGATGAGATTCATTGGATCATACTTATTCATTTGTTTTCTTTATGAATGATCCTAATGATTGAATAGTCCTAAACTATCTAACTATCTATTTTTGTAAATGTTAAGTTAATTTACTACTCTACTTTGACTACTCATGGATTATCACATAGTGTCTTTGCTATTTGATTTTATTGGTCTTTCATTTAGAAGTAGCAAAGTTTGGATATTACCCGGTTGATGGGTACATATGTGATAAAACATACCTAGTCCATGCAAAGCATTAAATTGGTTGATTTTTTTTTAATTAGATAATCATTGACATGATATTTGTGTTCTATTTTTACTTTATTTTTGTGCTAAATTTGTCTATCATCATGAATGTTCTTAATTGACTTTATTCTTCTTCATGATGATATTTTCTCAAAAGATAACAAACATTGATCTATCATATTTAAATATGAGATCCTTCTATATAGACTAATGTATGCCATCTTTTGATTATATGTGCTTAATTGGAATATTCTTTTGATTTTTCATCTTTAGCGGCTATCAATTGGATATCTCCTCTTGGCTAAAGATGATATTATTCGTCTTTTGACGATATTGTAGCCTTATATGCATTGAGCAAGAGGGAGAAATCCATAGTTGATTTACCCCCAAATCTTTTAGTTATATATTTTATGCAATAAGTGCTTTGGAACTATGTACGCATATTTTGAGGGGGAGCAAATTTATTGATTCAATTTATTTATACCCTTTAATATGTCGTATACCTAGTTCATCATGGACCCATATTTCTTTAATTTTATATCCTATTATTGTGGTCGTGATAATTCTATTTTGTGAAGGATTTATGAGAGTTTATGTGATTGTCATTATTATTTTGACTCTCTTTTATATGAGTTAAATATGTCATCTTGTTAAATATTAACTTTTATATCTTATCTTGATGACTATTGTGCTTTCATTGATTTGGCTTTCCTTATACGCTTAATTGATTTGGCTATTCTTATTGAGGACTTACCCAAATTCATGTTTATCTATATTGGTAATACTTTGAGGGAGAGCATTCAAGTCGACTGAATGTCTCTTTCTCAAGTAGTTTTCTCCTTTACCTTCATGTTTATCTAAAGGATATTCACATAGCATGATAAGGTAATTGAGTTCAAATGCATTAACTTGGGTAAGCAAATAAATTTTGTAAATAAAGAGATTATTTTATATCAATTGCTCTATTTCATTAATTCATTATTTGTTCCACTATTTATTTGTGAACAATTTTGACTTTCAAATGGCTTTTTGATCAATATTTTAAGTTTATATTTCAATTGGTATTAAGTTTATATCTTCCAACTATCTCAATTGGTATTTTTTTTAATATTAATTAATTTGCAATTATCTAATCCTCATGGGCTTTTGATTGAAATCTTTTATTTCAATTGGCATATTGCTTCTTTCCAAAACTAGAGTTTTAATTCATATAATATTATATTTTGGAGCTTCTTTCTTGGATTTCATGTTGGTAAACTATCTATTGATTATTTTCAAATTCTTTTAGTTTTACCAACTATATTGTGTTTTGACAACCTATTTTCTATTTGGTACTCTACATTTGATATGTAGTTTCTATACCTGTCTTTACATACTTCTCCCATTGTTCTTCATTTACTATTTCTTGATCATGATTGTCTATGCCTTCCTCATGCTCTGATTTATGTACCTAAGATTGATTTCCTTTTATCTCTTAGTACGGGGGAGCTTATTTTTTATCATGTCAAAGGGGAAAAAATAAGTTTAAGTGAGATAAAAGTAATCTAAGTGGTATGCTTTCAGTGATATTGCTTATGCCTTTTGTATATTAGTGATACATGCATCTATTATATGTCCATACTAAACTTAACCGATTTGCCATAATCAAAAAGAAGGAGATTGTTGGCCCAATGATTGTATCATGTTTTTGAATATGGTAAATCTGTTAAGTTTAGCATTTCATTATCACTAATCTTCATACTATCACTATAGCATTTTTACTTATACTTATACCTTTGGTGATATGTGCTTATTGTTTTACATATTAGTGATATGAGTTTTCATTATCTTTATCTAAAATTTAATTGAGCTACCAAAATCAAAACTATGTTTTGATTATGGCTATTCAATTAAGTTTAACATTTAACATTATGATATCACTAATATTTATGCTATCACTATAGCTCTTTGTTTCACTTAACAAAATGCCTGGAAATCGGATTTTGAAAATAAAACGAGAAAAAGTAAAAGAAGTACAAATTTGATTCTGGAAAGTATTGCTATGGAAGTCTGATCTGTAAATGATCACTTTGTTCCTTGGACCATACGATGATGATAAAGATCACTGCTAGAAGATGAACAATTGGAAGAACTAAGTCACCAGAAAGGTATCGACGCACTTGGGCACTGATGGCGAGGCCGAATGCTTTCCTGCTTTGCTTCACTCTGTTCTGGAAGAAAAGTTGAAGAAGAATGCTCCGAAAAATCAAAGTCTCTGGGCTCTGATCTCTATGTATTCTCTCCTTTGTCTCTGTGTGTGTTATATGAGAAAAATCAGTCTATTTATAGACTTGGCTTCTTGTGCGTAAAAACTCAGCATAAGTTTCGTCTTTACGCTAACAACTGCCACCCATGATTGGAGTCATCCTCTGTATACGTTGACACGTGTCCCATCATTTCAGTAAGAATAGGATGCACGTACACACGTTCTTCGAGATATGTGGCATGAAAGTCATGTAGGCAAACCACGTTCTGAATTGGTGAAGAAGAATAGGGCGTAAAAACAACCCAAATATACCCTGAGCGTAAAGTAGTAGACTAGGCGTAAAATAGCCCTGACATGGACTTCTCGCGTAAAGTGGTTGTTAAATAACCTTGAGCGTAAAAGTAGCCCAAATAAACCTTACGCACACGTCAACTTTTGAGCGTAAAAACTCGTATAGTCTCCGTGCGTAAAAGAAGCCATATTATGAGCGTAAAAATAGCTCAGTCCACATACTAAACGACAAATTGGTCTCTGTGTAAAACAAATCCCTTCGAATTCTGTGATATACGCCATCATTAAATCTTCATGTCAGACTTTGCATTAAATGCAAGACTTGACAGCTTTGTCCAGCGTAAAAGTGGCTAGCCTGTCTTAGGCGTAAAACCATTAGCTTTGACCCGGGCGTAAAATGATTAGCCTGCTGCAGGCGTAAAGTGATTAGCCTCTCTTTGGCGTAAAGTGGATCAATTTGAATGGAATGATCCATCTCTTTGACTCATTCTTATGAAGCACTTTTTACGCTCCTACAAGACCCCCTTCAAAGTTTTCAAATATCTTCAAAATTTGAAACACTTTGAATAGAAGCGTAAAAGTCGAGATTTGATTAGTCAGCGTAAAATTCGGGATACTCAACAGTCATCCGCGTAAAAGTGGGGATAACCAACAGTCGGCGTAAAATCTGGAATTTGAACCGATATGAAAATTCCCTATAAATAGGGTTTTTCGGGGAGAGAAAGAACGTTACTTTGTTTCCTTGCTCTCGTAATCCCGATTCTTCTTGAACTCTCTTCTTCCTCTTGCATTCCATTCGATAGCCTCCAGGAAGTCCGCCGCCGGCAGTAGTAAAGGGAAGAAAGCCATTGATTCGTCATCGGCAGAACATGTAAAAACCCCCGTTCGATCATCAACACCACACCGACAACCCAACCCAGCCGTAGCTCCGCCTATGAGGGGTAAAGCACTCCCTTATGGCCGTAGAACTTTATCGGAGAAGAAAAAGGTCTTTTGTTTCATGCCCACGTTATACGTGTTAGCGTAGAAACTGAGATAAACAAAATATGCCCACGTTATACGTGTTAGCGTAAAGCTCAAAAATACGCCCACGTTTATACGTGTCAGCGTAAAACTGAAATACGCCCACATCTAATGTGCCAGCGTAAAAACTGAAATACGCCTACGTCTAATGTGTCAGCGTAAATCTCCAAAATGAAAAAGACTTTGTGTAAAAACAAAAGACTTTTTTAGAAAAACTTTTTACTTTTCAGATCCATTTATCTGCACAAATGACATCAAATTAGATTTTCTCTAACTTGATTTCTTTTTTCTTTTTGCAGTGGACTTGCAAATTCACCCTCTTGCAGAAGTCTTTGGCTCGTCAGTTCGCATGGTGGGTTCGAATTATCTGGAGAATCTGTCTCACGTAGCATTTCCTCAGTCAAACCCCGATTACCCTATAGAGAGAGCACAATTGATAGCAGCCCAAGGGGATAGGATGTTGCTATCTATGATGAATGGAGATTTGTTGACTTCACTAGATGCACAACAATTTGCAAAACCGGCCTTCTTGTTTGGGGACGCAATTGACTGTAAGTCCCAGACACACCCCAAGAAGGAGTCTTGGGTATTCAAATTTGGGGATAGAGCCATGTATCTCCCGGATATGGATAGAGATTATCCTTTGTCAGCATTTTTTCATGCTACCCACCATCGACAAATGCTGTGAAATTTGACTCCTAACAGTTATGGAAGACCAGGTAGAATTATTTTCAAGAAGGAGCATGCTAATGATATGGGGTATTTTGCTAGTGTTCCCAATGGTGGTGTCACTTCTATTTTTGGCCTCATGCCAGGAGCTAATCCTAGTGAAGACTCGGGTTTAATTCAACCAGTACAAACCCAAATGTTTGTCAACAAATTTATGAGGGCTGTTGTATTATATCCCCAAACAAACCCTAGGCTGCCGGGGTGGTTGACTCCATTTAACCAAAACTGGATCCAGATAAGTATTTGGATGATGAAGAACTTTGAGACAGAGCTGAAAGATATTGGTTTGTATGAAGCGATAGCTTCCACCAGTCAGGGTATTCCTCCGAACGGAAACCTATTCATGGCTTTAATGGAGATATATATAAGTTCAACTGGAACTTTTGCAACCCCAAAAGGCAAAATGGGTCTTGCTCTTCATGAGATACAGTTTATCTCGAAGCTGCCAATGGGGGAAGCCCCATATGAGGAATACGTTCCCTCCAACAGAGAACTGGCTGAAATCAGAGATACTAACCCTCAGTTGATTGAGGTATATGAAGAATTGATGTGTCACTATCTGATTTGTACTACAATACATGAAAGTACATCTCATTTAGCATACATCAACAAGTGGACGACTTATCTCTTATTTCATAAGGATAAGATATCCAAAGATGACAAAGAAGGGTTTCAGGAAAACAAGGCCCCGGTAATCAATATAGATTCGACAATTCCTTCTAACAAAATTCGAGATATGATGATTGCCTACAAATTCCCGAATAAATATCTGTCTACAAAGACTGGGGAATTCCCTGCCGGAACTGAAGCCTTGAGCTTCCTTAGATACGGCAATCAGAAAATCTCTAGGAGAGCTTTGTTGGTCGGCTTCCTTTCTTTATGGCTGAGAAGATGGGTCGTGCCAGGTACTGGGACTGTTGACAGAATCCATCGTAGCGTACTATAGCCAGCAGTACGCTTGGTTTTTAAAGTAAGAATCAATCTGCTATCGGCCATGGTGTGCCGTATAAATGCAGGTTTAAGGACTTTCGGTGAAGAGTTAATTAACAATGCTCCTCATCGAAACGTTTTCCCTAGGGTAGAAATGCCCTATACTTATTTAATGGGCTGGTTGTTGCACCACAATTGCAATCTGTTACCACCAGGCCCGGGGGATAATGAGGAAGTCTTCCTCCAAAAATTTAGCAAGGCTACATGGACTGCTACGACTGTGGCGGATACCCGGGCAGTTCTGAACTATTCTTATGGTTGGAACTTCTTCTGTACTCGGCCACAAGTTCCAGCAGATTGCTTTGGCATTCAGTTTGAAGATGAAATCGAAGGAAGAGCGGTATTGCCATCATCAGTCTTCAGATGGCTTTAATGCATCAGACCTTCTCACCTGATATATAGAAATGAAGATAATTGTGCGTTTGAACCATATCTACCCAGTAGGTTCGCTCGCCAATTTGGATACGACCAACTTCATGTTGGTAACCCCTCTACTAACTTCCGTCACTATGGGAAATTACTCGACGGTGCTAGGGGTTGGAGATATTTCAATACTGCTCGTACTGGTGCCAAGTTTAGAGTCTCAACCGCCATTAGTACTACAGAGCTACGTATACTTCATACGTATGCTCACTTTTATGCTTCAATTCGTTCTTTTGCCTACGGCTACAATATGAAAGGTAGTCTAAGGTGGCCTAAAGAAGGAAATATTGAGGAACCGGTCAGGGTGCCAGCAGACATCCCTGACGATACTGGCATTCCAGATCCATATCTGGAAGTTATCCCTACAGGAGTTGGGGAACCAACTGCAGAACCTATCATCATTGGCAAAGGCCGAAAAAGAAAACAAAGTGCAGCTGTCATATTTCCAGAGAAGACTCCGGAAAAGAAGAAGAAGTCTATCATTAAAGGGCCTTCCCAACCAAGAGCCCTCACTCCAGAAGATGATGCCTTGGTTGAAGAAGATCGTCTTGTTGGTTCTTCTTCAGTCCATCCAGGAGAAGGATCTTCAGCCCCTCCACCAGTAGTAGCATCAAAAGCTGTAACACTTTTGTCTCCTGGACGTCTTAGCTCCTCGCTCCATTTATCTTTGCCAACCAAGACACAAGTTACAGGGGATACTACTGCTGTATCTACTGTTGACCGAGACCGTATTCCATCAGATGAACCGGCTCTCGACTTTGATGATGATGATTGGGATGGCGATTATGATTCATATCTTGAACATAACGCACATATTCCAGGTACCATACAAAACCTATACGAAATTATGTACCATGATTTTATATATTAACTTATTTTGTTCATTTTGTAGATATCATTATTGCACCAAAACCTGTGGCTCCTCCTCCTCAAGAAGAAGATATCTATGAAGAAAATGAGGAATCTGAGGATGAAACTTCTTCTTCAAAAGAAGAAGACGCTGATGAGGAGGGAATTCGACAACCCGAAATGGAGCTTCAAGAAGAATATCCTCCATCATTAGAGGTACAACAAACACAACCTGAAATGTCCTCTCCTACTGAAGACCAGCACAAAGAAGAGACTATAATAGGCCTCACTGTAGGTGATGATAGAGCTGCTGGAGGAGAACCAGATTTGAATAAAGAAGCAGCTGTAGAAAATTTTACTGCAATTGAAGCGATGGAAAATCCTGCGGAGCAAACAATTGAAGAAAATGCTGAAAGCATTCTTGAATCACCAACTGAAACTGGGGAAGCTATAATGACATCTTCTATTGTTGCTACTGATTCAGTACCAGTTTCTGATGAGCCAATGCCAGAACCTGAACCGGCTCCCGTAATTGTCACCACATCCACCGATATTATCGCCACCAGAACTCCAGAAACGGCTGGAGTAACAAGTATTGAAGACATTGCTCCCGAAGCTCTTGGGAATCAATTGGTTGTGGCAGCAGTAACAACAACAATTCCATCTCAGCCTGTTGTTACACCAACAACATCTGTTTCTGGTCTCCAAAGAAGGGATCTATTAGATATTGCTGCCACACCAAGCTCCAGCATAGAGATGAATATTCTTTCGTGCTCAAAAATCTCAAGATTTGCGTACACAACTCCAAATGCGTAGAAATGTACAGTTTGGTTCTGCGAATGCAGCCAGTAATCTTCTTTATACACAAGGGACTAAACGTTTTGCTACCCCAAATGTAATAAAGAAGACTACTCCTTCTACTCCTTCTGATTTACGTGAATTGCTAATGCAAAAGCGTAAAAATAGACAATCTCCCGTGACACTCCCCCAAGAAAATCATCACTGTGAGTGTCACCAGATTGTGATCAAATGTTGTTGCTCGGCTTCCAGACGGTCAGTTTTTGATCGATTGAATTTTAATGCGCCCCAACAACAAGCTGATGAGTTGTCATATGCATCAGTCAATATGGCATCTCACACCAACAGAGGACGACGTCCTAGACGGAATACGTCCCAAACCCCAGGTCAACAACAATTCAACAGACTTCTTGATTCTTTTGAAGGAGTATATCAGAATACTCGATCAAGAAGACAAAGACAATTGTAGACTTCTGATTCTGAAGCTGGGGGTACTCAATCTTTTGAGTCCGAAACTGATAGTGTTGATTCATACTTCTATACTAATCCTTCTGTATCTTCAAGAGAGGTTGAATCCTACGCTATTGGAGACGAACCAGAGACGTCATCTGTTAATACAGAACAACGTCTCACTGCCGTTGAGCAATCATTGAAAGACATGCTTAACATGATGCAAAGCATGCACCAGATAATAACGACTCAGCAAACTGCTCAACCAGCAATTCTAACACCGGTTCAGGCAGTAGCACCAACTCAAGATAGCCAAGGGGTTGATATACCTTTGAATATCCAGGAACCTGCTGTTAACCAAAATTCTGCATCTCCAGATCCCATCATTCCAGAAGATGTACCATCTCCAGTAGGGATTACGGTACAACCAACAACTTTTCAATCAAATATGCTTCCACAAACCAGCAAAGCCATTCAAGCAGTGCGTGAGCTCAAAGCACAGTTTGAAGTTTTGAAGCAAAAGGATCAACTCCAGATGTTAGGGATTAAGCAACCTTGTCCTCCTCATTGGAATGATGTACCCTTTCTACCGAAATTTAAGCCACAGTCAATGGTACTATTTGATGGAAAGGCTTCTCCTAGTCAGTATATCAATTACTTTGATATCATGACTGTACATTTGCAGAAAAATGATGCTCTTCTCACTAGAGTATTCATTGGATGCTTGACGGGTTCAGCTTACGACTGGTATCATAGTTTACCCGACAATTGCATTTCGTCTTTTGACGAATTTAAGGCAATGTTTCTCTCCCGTTTCTATGAAGGAGGTATGGACATGAACATGTCCTCCTTAATAGAAATCAAGCAAAAGGAGAAAGAAGATACTCGGACATTCATTGAACGTTTCTGACAGGCGACTTTAAAGATGCCTCCTGGTATGCCAGATTCAGCGCTGATTGATACATGTAAGATGAATCTGCGACCATCCATCGCTGTCTTCACAGGTTCCCAATTCACAGATTGGGCTTCGTTTATCATAGCAGCAGTTTCTGTCGAGACCAATGGTAGGTTGGCTCGTGAACATGGGATGATTTTCGCCTCTGAGGATAAAGGAAAGAAAAGTAATCCTGGTAATAATTCCGGCAATCGTAATATGAAAGGAAAAGACACTCTTATGGTCAATCTTTCCAAGAATAAAACGACGTCGAATAATCAGGAATCTTTCAGGCCAAAAGAAGAATATTCTTTTGACGAAAGTGATATCCCAGGGGTATTCCAATGTCTGGTGAAGAGTGGCAAGCTCCAGATTCCGAAGCCAAAGAGGCCTAATGAGGTAAATCTGACTGACAATCCTAAGTATTGTATCTATCATAGATACATTAATCATCCTACCAGTGCTTGCTATGTTTTGAAGAAGAAAATCCAAGAGCTGATAAATGGTGGTGCTATTGCTCTAACCAATGATGACCATACGGTTACAACCAATATGGTTTCTCTTCAATTTGGAGATTTTCCTCCACAACAAGTACCAGATGGAATTTCCCAATTCCGAAGGCGACGATGAAGATTTTGAATATCCCGCCTGCCAGAGAGGAAAATGAAGGATTGTTGCCTCTTACATTAAAGAATGGTAAAATTATATGGGTACATCCTGACTTAGTACCTGAAATGGAAGATGAAGGTAAAACTTCAAAATCCAAGAAAGGTAAGAAAGTCAAAACCTGCAACATGATTTCTCATGTTATTCCAGATCCTGATGATTTCTTATGTTATTCCACTGCCTACTCACTTGTACAGTCAGCAATCTATCCTTCTCATGAAGAAGATGGGTTATGACTTTCAAAAGGCAGAAGGTTTGAATTATGATAAAGGGATACGACTTCCTTTACAAATTCAAAGTCAAAAATCTACTGTTGGATTGGGTTCTGAGGTTCCTCATAACAATCCTCACAAGAAGAAGGCTAAGGAAAGGAAGATTAAATCCTGTAATATGGTACTTCCTTCTTCTGAGTCTGAACACTACCAAAATTTATCGTTTTAGCGACGGCCCTATCCGTCGCCAATCCGACGGTAATTACTATTAGCGACCGATCACCGACGGATTTTGGCCAAAAAATCCGTCGACAATCAGCTCGTCGCTAATAACGGTCCGTCGCTACGTAGTCGTCCAACGACGGAATAGCGACGGATTGTCGACGTCACAATACGAAGCATTAGCGACGCATTTTCGACGGACTGTCGTCCATTTCAACTATTAAGTACTGAACTGTGTAGACAATAGCGACGTAAAATACCGTCGGTAACCCGTCGTAATCGCGTATCAGAGCGTATAGTTCCGTCGCTCATCCGTCGGTAGTCGTCGGTAACGAACGACGGATTAGCGACGGTGTGCTGACGGACTATCCGTCGATCAGGTTCTGGAAATGCTTGGCA
Organism: Iris pallida; assembly: GCA_029216955.1. Taxonomy (NCBI): domain Eukaryota; kingdom Viridiplantae; phylum Streptophyta; class Magnoliopsida; order Asparagales; family Iridaceae; genus Iris; species Iris pallida. Next base: position 10,816,479 of record JANAVB010027598.1, read on the forward strand.
TTTCCAGCACCATGGCGACGGATTATTCGTCGCTATTCCGTCGATATATATCGACGGAATACGGACGGATTATCCGTCGAGCATATTCTGGAAATTCTTGGTATTTCCAGAACAAGGGCGACGGATTGGTCGTCGCTAATCCGTCGAACTATATACCATGCCGACGGATATTCCGTCGACCATCCGTCGCTACCTGGAAACATTTTCAAATCTCTAGTTAGCGACGGAATAGCCGTCGAAAAGTAGTCGGAAACTGGTAATCCCCGTCGCTAAACGGTCACAAGTCCGTCGCTAACTGAGAATATTTTGAAAAAAAATTTACAGCACTATCCCTGTTCGCAAAAATATGCATAAACCAAACCAATATATAATGCACACCAATTATCCAACAATCACATAGACCAAATATATAATGCACACCAATTATCCAAGAATCACATAGACCAAATATGCACATACGAATTTAATACACACCAATTATCCAAGAATCATATAGACCAAACCAAATTAATATAAAATAGACATCAATTATCCGGAAGAGTAACCTAATATCCATCGTTATAATCCGATCATAGCACAAATATTCTAAAATTTTCACAAATATTCTAAAACACATAGGAAAATCGACCGCAACCTCAACAAAGACCACAAGTCAGACGATGAATCCTCACATCCAGGGAACATAGTTGCGTTGAGGCATGTACCATTCTATCAGCCACTTTGCATACGAAGGCTTAATCTGGTTGAGGTCTTCTGTAGGGACAGGAGGGTCGGTCCCGATGCTACTACTCTCTGACGGTGGCTCCTCCTTAACTTCAAGCTTGGGAGCAATCTCTTCCCTGATGGTCATCGGTTCTTCCTTGACCTCGACCTTTGGTAACACCTTCTCCTTAACAGTCACCGGCTCTTGTTTGACGACGGAGACTTCCTCCATGTCGACCTTCAAGGGTTTCTTGCCTCGACCCCTTCCTCGACTAGCAGCACCACCTCGACGAGTCCTAGGAGCCATCTTTCTGACAACAGAAATTTTCATATAGGGTAAAGAAATTTACTCAAGTTATAAAAGTTGTGATGTTGGTTTTTTGCGTTCATCATCATTAGAGGGAGCAGCGCTGGAAAAGTTGTGACGTTGGTAGCATGAGAGAGTAAAAATCTGTATCACAAGACTAACAGAATTACTATGTAATCATGTACTCACTAATAACCGGATGTAACTGGATTCGTTGAGCCTATCGTGCAGTAGTTGGTGGATCTGCTGGTATAGGTTGGATGTACTTAGTATCTAGTGTATCAGATTAGTATCGGTCTATCGGTTTGGTATAGGACGTATCATATTGGTATTGGCCTTAACAAATTGGTATCGTCCTATATCCGATATGTACATGTATCGGCCGAATAGCTAGGATTCATATTGGCCTTATCGATTTGGTATCGGTCATATTCGATAGGTATCGGCCGTGTTGGATTAGTATAGACCATTTCGGATTAGTATCGTGGAAGGTTTAGTAACAACTGTACTTGAATTTCTCTCTTCTCGAGCTAGAATACCATTGTAAGAGAATCACCAGATCGTGATTGGCCAGTTACAGTAACATACATGCTTCCTTTTCCATCAGGAAAAGCGAGATTGAAAAGGAAGTATGTATGTTCTATAACTGGCCAGTTACGCTCTCGTGACTCTCTTGCAATGGTAATCTAGCTCTAGAAGAGAGAAATCCAAGTACAGTTGTTACTAAACCTTCCACGATACTAATCCGAAATGGTCTATACTAATCCAATACGGCCGATACCTATCGGATATGACCGATACCAAATCGATAAGGCCAATATGAATCCTAGCTATACGGCCGATACATATCGGATAGGACGATACCAATTCGCTAAGACCAATACCAACCGATACGGCCCATACCAAAACGATAGATCGATAGTAATCCGATACGGTCAATACTTATAAGTACCTACGGTCCAGGAGGTTGATCCGCTAGTACATCCATGTACGATCAACGAAGTAACGATCCATTTCAATTTGGATGTGAAAATCTGTATCGTAAGACAAACTAAACATAATCAGTTCTATTTCACATGCTTAATTGCCAAGTATGAGAACGAATGGCTCAGAACACAACCCAAAATTCATTCTAGCATACATTAGTGTGAATCATCTATGTTCTGTACATATGGTGTAGTATATGTTCTTATCGTATCTAGTATCTGAAGGACGTAACAGAATCAAGATAAACTCACTAATGTAATACTAAGACATCATCTACTACTATATAAGATATAGTGATAGGTTGTCGTATCATCATCGCCGAGGGATGAGGGTCGGAGGACAGTCAACTTTATCTACGGCTACATAGTTTCTGCCTCGCTAGTCGAATGGCTTAATTGCCAAGTATCGGAATGAATGGCTCAGAACACAACCCAAGATTCATTCTAGCATACATTAGTGAGTTCATCTTGATTCTGTTACGTCCTTCAGATACTAGATACGATAAGAACATAAATGATTCACACTAATGTATGCTAGAATGAATCTTGGCTTGTGTTCTGAGCCATCCGTTCTGATCAAGCATCTTCCTTCTCCTCTCCTCCACCATGGCTCTGAACCCATCTGCTCCTTTCTACTTCCCTTCTTTTTATTTGACTCTCTCAGCCAAATATGATATCCAGCTCAAGTGTAGAGTCGGGGAAGAAGAAGTGGGCAGGAAGAGGAGGGGGAAGCAGCACAGCCGGCGGCATGACCCGGAGGAAGTACAGAGGTTTTCTTCAACAGACGTAGGAGAACTATAAGGATATATCTTTTCACAACATATCACCTTGTCAAAGACCCTTAATGTGACAACCATGTTACCGCGGTGTCGGAAGACTAACATGTCATAATTTTCTAAGCCGTGTGTTTTGACATAATCCTCCAAACTCTTTCCTGCTATGTAATAATGCAAGATTACTACATAGGAGGAAAGAGTTGGGAAGATTATGTCAAAACACACGGCTTAAAAACTTATGACATGTTAGACTTCCGATACCGCGGTAACATGATATTCACATGAAGGGTCTTTGACAAGATGACATGTTGTGAAAAGATATATCCTTATAGTTCTCCTACGGCTGTTGAAGAAAACCTCTGTACTTCCTCCGGGTCATGCCGCCGGCTGTGCTGCTTCCCCCTCCTCTTCCTGCCCACTTCTTCTCCCCCGACTCTACACTTGAGCTGGATAACATATATGGCTGAGAGAGTCAAATAAAAAGAAGGAAAGTAGGAAAGAGCAGATGGGTTCAGAGCCATGGTGGAGGAGATGAGAAGGAAGATGCTTGATCAAAACGGATGGCTCAGAACACAAGCCAAGATTCATTCTAGCATACATTAGTGTGAATCATCTATGTTCTGTACATATGGTGTAGTATATGTTCTTATCGTATCTAGTATCTGAAGAACGTGACATAATCAAGATGAACTCACTAATGTAATACTAAGACATCATCTACTACTATATAAGATATAGTGATAGGTTGTCGTATCATCATTGCCGAGGGATGAGGGTCGGAGGACAGTCAACTTTATCTACGTCTACATAGTTTCTGCCTCGCCAGTCGAATGGCTGCAGGAACTATATGTCCTGATCACCATGTCGTACCGTAGACTAATACAAATGGAGCTGGAAATATCCGTCGCTAACCGGTCACTAGTCCGTCGGTAACTGAGAATTTTTTTGAAAAAAAATTGCAGCACTTTCCCTGTTCACAAAAATATGCATAAACCAAACCAATATATAATGCACACCAATTATCCAACAATCACATAGACCAAATATGCACATACGAATTTAATGCACACCAATTATCCAAGAATCATATAGACCAAAAAAAACTAATATAAAATAGACATCAATTATCCTGAAGAGTAACCTAATATCCGTCGTTATAATTCGATTTATCTTCAAGTGTGAGAACGGATGGCTCAGAACACAACCCAAGATTCATTCTAGCATACATTAGTGTGAATCATCTATGTTCTGTACATATGGTGTAGTATATGTTCTTATCGTATCTAGTATCTGAAGAATGTAACAGAATCAAGATGAACTCACATAATGTAATACTAAGACATCATCTACTACTATATAAGATATAGCGATAGGTTGTCGTATCATCATTGCCAAGGGATGAGGGTCGAAGGACAGTCAACTTTATCTACGGATATATAGTTTCTGCCTCGCCAGTCGAATGGCTGCAGGGACTATGTCCTGATCACCATGTCGTACCGTAGATTAATACAAATGGAGCTGGAGCCAAAATACAGAATCAAATCCCTGGGTTCGTCGAAAATACAAAACACAGTTCTAATTCATATGTATTTTAAGTGTGAGAACGGATGGCTCAGAACACAACCCAACCGGAGAGGAAACTCTGAAAGATCCATCTGAGTAGGACGTATACTCTGAGAGATCACCTTTACAAGAACGATATCAGTAGTGGGATTGAGTGCTGGAGGGGATATTATCAGAGTATACGTCCTACTCAGATGGGTCTCTCACCGTTACTAATTTTTTCTGACAGTATGGTGGATGTGCTCCGTCAACAGATTCTTGCTCCGAGCCAAAACTTTGCCTCGGAGCTCAAGTGGACATCCTTCGTGTAGAGCTCGAGTGAGAGGTTCCTGACAGCATGGTGGTCTCCTTTGTTAAAGTATCTGTGCTCGTCCCACAACCAATGTGGGATGAGCACGGATACTTTGACAAAGGAGACCACCATGCTGTCAGGAACCTCTCACTCGAGCTCTACACGAAGGATGTCCACTTGAGCTCCGGACCAAAGTTTTGGCTCGGAGCAAGAATCTGTTGACGGAGCACATCCACCTTGCTGTCAGAAAAAAATAGTAACGGTGAGAGACCCATCTGAGTAAGACGTATACTCTGATAATATCTCCTCCAGCACTCAATCCCACTACTGATATCATTCTTGTAAAGGTGATATCTCAGAGTATACGTCCTACTCAGATGGATCTCTCAGAGTATCCTCTAGTGATAGGTTGTCGTATCATCATTGCCGAGGGATGAGGGTCGAAGGACAGTCAACTTTATCTACGGATACATAGTTTCTGTCTCGCCAGTCGAATGGCTGCAGGGACTATGTCCTGATCACCATGTCGTAGTCCAATACAATCCAGAGATTGGCACAGTACTAATTTATATATGTAGTCCAATATAAATAGTCTAATACAAAAACAACCCAATACAAATAGTCTAATACAAATAAGTACTAATAGCTAATGAGAACCACGCAGCTCACGCAAACGCTCAGTGATACGATCACGCAACCACCTCGAAAAAGCGAGATTTTTGGCGTGAGGAGAGTTGTCGTCCCTTGCAAGTGCTGCATGAATAGAACTCCATGTCTCACTAGCTACCGGTGCTGGATGAATAGAACTCCCGGTCTCACTAGCAACCAGTGCCACTTCCTCCTTAACTGTAGGGGAAGCCACCTCAGCATTCACTGTTTCCCTCAAACGACGTGTCGATCCTCGGGTCATGGGTGCCATCTGGTAAGATCGATAGTCACAAATAATATAATTATAACATAAGCAAGCTAACTAAAGGAACCATCATGTAATTTGAGTACATTTTCGAAAGCCGATAAAGTATAAAAATTCGATTTTTTGCCAAGTGTGAGAACGGATGGCTCAGAACACAACCCAAGATTCATTCTAGCATACATTAGTATGAATCATCTATGTTCTGTACATATGGTGTAGTATATGTTCTTATCGTATATATAGTATCTGAAGAATGTAACAGAATCAAGATGAACTCACATAATGTAATACTAAGACATCATCTACTACTATATAAGATATAGTGATAGGTTGTCGTATCATCATTGCCGAGGGATGAGGGTCGGAGGACAGTCAACTTTACCTACGGCTACATAGTTTCTGCCTCGCCAGTCGAATGGCTGCAGGGACTATGTCCTGATCACCATGTCGTACCGTAGATTAATGCAAATGGAGCTGGAACTGGAGCCAAAATACAGTACTACTTCACCATGTCGTACCATTTTACTCTCTCTCTCTCTCTCTCTCTCTCCTCCCCCCCTCTCCGGCGCTCTCACTCTCTCCGACGCTCTCACACTACTAATTCCTATGTGTTTTAAGTGTGAGAACGGATGGCTCAGAACACAACCCAAGAATCATTCTAGCATACATTAGTGTGAATCATCTATATTCTGTATACATATGGTGTAGTATATGTTCTTATCGTATCTAGTATCTGAAGGATATAACAGAATCAAGATGAACTCACATAATGTAATACTAAGACATCATCTACTACTATATAAGATATAGTGATAGGTTGTCGTATCATCATTGCCGAGGGATGAGGGTCGGAGGACAGTCAACTTTATTTACGGCTACATAGTTTCTGCCTCGCCAGTCGAATGGCTGCAGGGACTATGTCCTGATCACCATGTCGTACCGTAGATTAATACAAATGAAGCTGGAACTGGAGCCAAAATACAGTACTACTTCACCATGTCGTACCATTTTACTCTCTCTCTCTCTCCTCCCCCCTCTCCGGCGCTCTCACTCTCTCCGGCGCTCTCACACTACTAATTCCTATGTGTTTTAAGTGTGAGAACGGATGGCTCAGAACACAACCCAAGAATCATTCTAGCATACATTAGTGTGAATCATCTATATTATGTATACATATGGTGTAGTATATGTTCTTATCGTATCTAGTATCTGAAGGATATAACAGAATCAAGATGAACTCACATAATGTAATACTAAGACATAATCTACTACTATATAAGATATAGTGATAGGTTGTCGTATCATCATTGCCGAGGGATGAGGGTCAGAGGACAGTCAACTTTATCTACGGCTACATAGTTTCTGCCTCGCCAGTCGAATGGCTGCAGGGACTATGTCCTGATCACCATGTCGTACCGTAGATTAATGCAAATGGAGCTGGAAATATCCGTCGCTAACCGGTAACTAGTCCGTCGCTAACTGAGATTGTCACATACACATATGTATATCACAGTTAGATGTATAGATATATACATCTATACAGAAGCACACAACTGATAGAACTCGCACTGTCCTTGAGACAGTGAACATATACACCATGAATCCAAACCCCATATTCACATTTACTAATCCAAACACCACCAAACTAATGGAACACCCAATATAGATAACACATTATTTAGCCAATATATAAACTCAGATGAATTTGAGAAGCAAAGCCACCCGCCATCCCCGACCCAAGCCCGCCGCCCAGTAGTTCGGTTGCATATATATATGAAGAGTGCTTATGGCTGTGCGTCGGTTGCAAATAGCCCCGACGCCCCCACCCCAAGCCAGCCGCCCAGCCCCCGACGCACCCGTCCCAAGCCAGCCATCCAGCCCCCGACGCCGCCGCCCCAAGCCCACCGCCCAGCCCCCGACCCAAGCCAGCCGCCCAGCCACCGACACCCCAGCCCCAAGCCCGCCGCCCAGCCTCCGACGCACCCGCCCCAAGCCAGCCGCCCAGTCCCCGACGCTGCCGCCCCAAGCCCACCGCCCAGCCCCCGACCCAAGCCAGCCGCCCAGCCCCCGACGCCCCAGCCCCAAGCCCGCCTCCCAGACCCCGACGCCCCCGCCCCAAGCCCACCGCCCAGCCCCCGACCCAAGCCAGCCGCCCAGCCCCCGACGCCCCCGCCCCAAGCCAGCCGTCCAGCCCCCGACGCCCCCGCCCCAAGCCAGCCGCCTAAGCCCGTCTTCCAGACCCAGACGCCCCCGCCCCAAGACCACCGCCCAGACCCCGACCCAAGCTAGCCGCCCAGCCCCCGACGCCCCCGTCCCAAGCCCGCCGCCCAGCCCCCGACGCCCCCGCCCCAAGCCCACCGCCCAGCCCCAGACGGCCCAGCCCCAAGCGCGCCGCCCAGCCCCTATACAACACCGCGAGAGAGAGAGAGAGAGAGAGGGGGTTACCTTTGGGAGAGAGAGAGGAGAGGACGCCGACGCCGACGACGACACCGACGCCGATCACCGAAGCCGACACCGGCGAGAGAGAGAGAGAGAGAAAGAGAGAGAGAGAGAGGAGAGAGGAGAGAGAGTAAATTTGGGGGGAATGTGAAAAGTTCCCCCCGTCGTTTCATTTAAAGTCTGGTACGTATATATAGTGACGGACTAGCGACGTAGAAAACCCCGTCGCCTAGTAGTCGCCCTGTTTGATAAGTGTCGACTGAATATCCGTCGCTACGTAGTCGAAGAAATATACCGCCAAATTCCTACACAATTCCTGCCAAATAATCGACTACGTAGCGACAACTGGACATCCGTCGCAATATTTCTGATAGCCTAGCAACGGATATGCGACCTTTCCTCCCCCTAAAATTAAAATAAAAATGGCAAAGGCGTGTGGTCGGTAATCAGTCGGTGAGCGGCCACGAAGCCGTCGCTAACGCCGACGGAAAAATTCCGTCGCTAAATATCCGTCGCTAATTTAGTATATTTTGGTAGTGTCTATTTTTATTGCGTGTAATTTGTAGGTTTGGTACTTTGCGTAGAGCAGTATAAGAAGGCTGTTGGTATAGAACTGAAGCTTTACCAACAACATTTTTACGCTGTATGCATTTAGGTGCATTCACATTAGATGTAAAAACATCGTTGTAAATTTTATCTACACTGTCCCAGACAGGAGACTTACCTTTACGCGTAGAGCGTAAAAATTGATTATCTACCACGTCACAGATGGGAGATTTTTCTATACGCGAAGAGCATAATTTTTGTGTGTCTACCACGTCACAGACGGGAGACTTATTTTTACACTTAGAAGCACAAGCATTAGAGTCTGCCTCATTACAAATGGAAGACTCGTTCTTATGTTCTGAGCGTAAAATTTGGTTTTTATCCACTGGGCGTAAAACCTGATTATCTTTACCGTCACAGACGGGAGATAACTTGCCACACTTAGAGTGCAACGCTGAAGTAAGGACTGCCTCGTTATGAACGGGAGCCCCTACGACAGGAGTGGAAAGAATTCCCTTGCCATCAGAAGCAATAGAGAGATCAGAAGCTATTTTGGATTTAGGAATCCAAACTTTTCGTGCTTTGCAAGATTTTTGAACATTGGAGCGACGAGAACCACCCCCAGTTCGGAGCATCTCTTCATAAGCAGTCTGGTCGAAGTGTACAACCAGAGTCTTCTTTGTCGATCCAATCGACACATCATCGTATTGAGCAATTGCCTCCTCGTCAGAGGAGAAGGTCGTCCCCAACAGAGTCGCCATTTTTGTTTCACTTAACAAAATGCCTGGAAATCGGATTTTGAAAATAAAATGAAAAAAAGTACAAGAAGTACAAATTTGATTCTGGGAAGTATTGCTATGGAAGTCTGATCTGTAAATGATCACTTTGTTCCTTGAACCATACGATGATGATGAAGATCACTGCTAGAAGATGAACAATTGGAAGAACTAAGTCACCAGAAAGGTATCGACGCACTTGGGCACTGATGGCGAGGCCGAATGCTTTCCTGCTTTGCTTCACTCTGTTCTGGAAGAAAAGTTGAAGAAGAATGCTCCGAAAAATCAAAGTCTCTGGGCTCTGATCTCTATGTATTCTCTCCTTTCTCTCTGTGTGTGTTATATGAGAAAAATCAGTCTATTTATAGACTTGGCTTTTTGTGCGTAAAAACTCAGCAAAAGTTTCGTCTTTACGCTAACAACTGCCACCCATGATTGGAGTCATCCTCTGCATACGTTGACACGTGTCCCATCATTTCAGTAAGAATAGGATGCACGTACACACGTTCTTCGAGATATGTGGCATGAAAGCCATGTAGGCAAACCACGTTCTGAATTGGTGAAGAAGAATAGGGCATAAAAACAACGCAAATATACCCTGAGCGTAAAGTAGTAGACTAGGCGTAAAATAGCCCTGACATGGACTTCTCGCGTAAAGTGGTTGTTAAATAACCTTGAGCATAAAAGTAGCCCAAATAAACCTTACGCACACGTCAACTTTTGAGCGTAAAAACTCGTATAGTCTCCGTGCGTAAAAAAAAGCCATATTATGAGCGTAAAAATAGCTCAGTCCACATACTAAATGACAAATTGGTCTCTGTGTAAAACAAATCCCTTCGAATTCTGTGATATACGCCATCATTAAATCTTCATGTCAGACTTTGCATTAAATGCAAGACTTGACAGCTTTGTCCAGCGTAAAAGTGGCTAGCCTGTCTTAGGCGTAAAACCATTAGCTTTGACCCGGGCGTAAAATGATTAGCCTGCTGCAGGCGTAAAGTGATTAGCCTCTCTTTGGCGTAAAGTGGATCAATTTGAATGGAATGATCCATCTCTTTGACTCATTCTTATGAAGCACTTTTTACGCTCCTACACTCTTATACTTAAACTTAGCATTGTCCTACTGTACTTTATCTTATCATATTTGTTACATGTATATTGCTTTGTTCGTCTAACATGTACATGCAGAAAAGCAATAAGCAAGATCAATATGGACATATGCAATAAAGAAATCATGGTGGGCCAAAGACAACGGATCCCACAAGATTTCTCTGAACCACCCGACGATATCTCCGGAGCCACGCACTCGGGGGTTCCGCTGCCCGATCAGCGAATGGGGGTCGAGGGGGCAGCGCCCCCCCACCCCCCCTCCACCCCCCCCCCCCGTCCCCCGTCGGGGGTTCGGGGGCGAAGTCCCCGAAAGGTATTCAGTTTTCACAAACTGAGTATCTTTGGACAAGTTGTCGCCAAAGGAAAAAGCCAACATCTATCAAGGAAAGAAGCCATACCATGCCATCATCATTTCAAGACTCTAAAGAAGCCTGCACCTGCTACAGTATATCTGGAGTCTGTAATGAGTCTTAGGAATAATTGTAAACACAAGAAATGGATGGCAAAATTGAAAGCTAGGATAAAAATTAGCCCAGGATCATTTTCGGATGAAAATCGGCATACCGACAGTATACCAGTCTATACCGACGGTATACCAATTTTTGTTTACAGAAAGTTTCTGTCTACAAAATCGACATACCGACGGTATACCGATTCAGTAACGTTGAAAATCCAACGGTCGAATTGCGAACATTTAATGATCATAACGGCTATATTTCTAGCCGTTGCAATTCCAGACCGGTATTCCGACGGTATACCGATCGCTGACTAAAAAGTTGCCTTTTAGCTCTTTTCAATACTTTGGTTATAAATAGCCTTGAACCCCTTCATTCAAGGTTGATGCTTTGCGCCTAAAAATTTCTAAACCACCAAAGCCAATCCACAAACAACTCTATAAAGCTTTTATTTGCCATCCACAAATTGTGTTAGAGTTATTGAGTTGAAAACTGAGATCTTCATCTTGTTGTATAAGGAGATCAAAACCTATTGTGAAATGTTGAAGTTGGAGAGTCTTCGAATCCAAACTCTCGGTTGAAGTTGGAGAGTCTTCGTATCCAAACTCTTGGTTGAAGTTGGAGAGTCTTCGGATCCAAACTCTCAGTTGAAGTCGGAGAGCCCTTCAGATTAAAGCTCTTGTGTAAGAAGTTGGTGAGGCCTTCGGATGAAAACTCACGTTGTACTATTTTCTTAAATAGTAGATTAAATCCGGAGAGAGGTCCGGGACTAGAGTGCCCCTTGGGAGGATACCAGGATACATCGGGTGTCGGTATTATTATTGCTTCTTCTCTTGCACTCTTAATTTTAAACTGCCTATTAGCTACCATTAAGTTCTTGTTAGTTAGCTTCACCCTATTCACCCCCCCTCTAGGGTTCCTACAAAAACTCCTAACTATTTTTAGTCTTCTAGTTTTATAGCCTACTCACAAACTACGATAACAAAAAAATATTATCCTATAAATATTTAATAAAGCTACCGATGAAGTAATAAATAGAGGCTAGATGGTCTTGAAGGCATATCACTAATCCCACTCCATCTCTTATACCGATGCTTCTTAGATATTTTAAACTATATATACTAATATAATTATAAATTTGGATTTATTTATGGACCATGTATTTCTAGTTTACACAATTTATTAGATAATCTCCAGAAGAGATAATCTCCAAAAAAAAAAGATTTCCTGAAAAGAAGATATCACTCCCGAAAAGAAAATCTCCTGAAAAGGTTTAATATGATCAACTGTCATTCACTCAGTACAATAAAATGGTATGATCAATGGGACCTATTTCGACCTAAAGAAGAAAATAACATGTTCTAGTCCTGAAGTACCCTATTTAAAATAAGTGCAATTCTTTATTCTCGTTCATTCATTACGATATATTTTATGTGATCTGCTGATACGCACCAACATATAGACAATAAAATGACATAAATCACATTTTAGATATATCAAAGTAATCATTCTTGATTTCATTCATACATCTTTGTTGATCTTATAGGATATGTAGACACAAGTTATTTATCTGATTTATGAGATATCACAAACAAACAAACAAACAAACAAACAAACAAGATATGCTTTTTAAACAGTGTTGCAGGTATTTCGAATATCAGTCAAACAAATCATTACAGCAACCTCGACCCTTCATCCTTTCACTTATTGAAATAAACAGAGAATGCGTATGGTTATGATTTCACCACTTCAACATATTAGGAGAGTTATAAGCTTTCAGGAATCATAAAATGGGCCTAGAACTCTTCACGAGGATATGAGAATAATGCATATAAACTTATAGTTAAATAAAATATTGGGATGATATGTAATATTTAAATATATTAATTGTGGGTTGATTTTTTGTTTGAATTGATATAAGAACCAAATTAATATTTTTTGAGTGGGAGCATACTGTAGATGCAAGCATCTTGAAAATTAATGTAGACATCTTGAAGCAGATCTTTGTGCCGATTTTTTCCTTATAAATGTTTCTGACGAGACCAATGTAACTTGTATTCTTGAATAATCAAGAATATTATTGTACATTTTCTTTTATTATGGATCTTTTCCAAATATAGTTTTTCTTAAATTTTTTGATGAGACAATGATTAAATTGGACATCAAAAAAAAATGTTAAGATTTGTGTATAAATTTAAATATGGATGCCCTTACCTCTATCTATAACCACCCATATCTTCTTCACTATTTATATATTCTTCATGAGAAAAGTCCAGCTAAAATTCTTTCCTTCATCTTATATTTTATAAAACCATGGCTGTTTTTATTTATATTTTTGAAACTCTTCTATTTTATAACATCATGTTTTTTGTTTATATTTTTGGAAAACAATTCCAAAATTTGGTGAGAACAACTTATGAAATTCCTTTGGGCCTGTTTGGTTATAGGTAGCTGGGTTGAAAGTGGAGGAAAAAGTGAAATCTATAGGAACTCTCTCCAGTTCAGCCGTTTGGTAGGACATTTCAATTACACGGTAAGTGTCCAATCCCTGACACAAATCAGTTGTTGTCTCCTTCCTTCTCCTAATTTTCACCTCCATCAAAAAAGTGGAGGAAATGCACAGCAAGTGGATGGATCTGGGTCCTGTGGATGTGTGAGTTGACGCAGTCGACCGGAGGGTCAACGTCGAAGACGACGCGATGCCGAGATCTTCGTCGGGAACCTGGTCGACGCTTGTCGAGTCGACTATCGTCGCCACCACCGCCGGGACCCTGGTCCGGTGCTTCAGCAGCCACCGACACCGGCTGGCAGCCGACGAACGAGACGAGGGCAGGAGCTCCGCGGGTTACGGGGAGCTCGATGCTCGATTGTGGAGGAACGCGGAGGTTGAAGCAGCCGACGAGTGTAGAAGCATGAAAAAGAATGGGATTTTCTATGCGGCTCAAAACCCAGAAAGCTTCATGCGGCTCAAAACCCAGAAAGCTTCAAGCGGCCCAAAAGCAACTGGAAGCCTTATGCGGTTCGAAATCAGCCTAAGCAATAAATGTCTCCATGTGTAGCTGGCCATAATTACTCTGACACAAAGATGACAGCTCTGACAAAATGACAGCTCTGACATGAAGATAAGGCGTGACGTGCTCTTGAAAAGACGAGAAAATTATCATGACATCCGGCACAGTTCACGAACCAAAAGGAGACTCTTTATGCGGCTCAGCTATAAGACTCTTCATGCGGATCGCCTATGAGATACTCCTTATGCGGCTCAGTCATGAGACAACTCTCATGCGGCTCGATCATGAGGCATCTCTCATGCGGCTCGGTCATGAGACATTATTCATGCGGCTCGGTTATGAGACGTCCTTCATGCAGCTCGGTCATGAGACATTCTTCATGCGGCTCGGTTATGAGATGTCCTCCATGCGGCTCGGTCATGAGACATTCTTCATGCGGCTCATCCAGGATATATCCTTCATGTGGCTCGCCACAGAATAGTAGTTGAGACACGTGGCAGAGATTGACCAAGTCTTAAACAGTTCAGATTTACTGCAACAAATAGATCATGATCAATCTCAACCAATCCCCAGCTGTCCACTATAAACCGAGTCTCGAGGCACAGTTACAAGGAGGTGGCCCGAAATTGGCCACGTGGCTGTATATCCCATTCCTCATGAATTCCTATAAATAGCAAGGTGCTATTCCCTTGCAGAGACATATAGAGATGCATAGGAAGGCACACAAAGCTGAGGAGCAGACTCTTCCCTTCGTGTCTTCAGAGAGCATTTCTTCACCTGAGTCGAGGTTGCGTTCGATCGTCCAAGGAGTAAGACAGAGTTGATAGCACTCTCCCGAGCCTCTACTGTCACCCCCCAGAATCAAAACTAAACAATTGTACTTAGATTGCTTTTCCTAGGTTTTGTTCCTAGGCTCTCTTTTGTACAAGCGAGTTTGTAATTGTGAGTCAAGTTCAGTCCTCCTATAAAATTATTCTGTTCTACGACGATCAATGGCAAACACGATGGCGACTCTGCTGGGGACTAACTTCTCCACTGCTGATAAGTTGGTGATGCAATCGGACGCAGCCAAACTCGTCTCCACGTAAAAAATGATTGTTGTTCGCTTCGACCAGCAAGCGTTCGAAGAGATGCTCTCCGAAGGGAGCGCTAGCCCAATCCAGAAGTGAGTCGTCCCAAAGAAGGCCCGTAGGGCGTGGAGGCCCAAAACCGTTGCCTCTCCGCAAGCTCTGGAAAAAGCTTTCTCTGTAGCTCAAGACGGCGAAGAAGACTCACATGCGGCCCCACTTCAGGCCGCAGAGGACCCTGCTGTCCCCAAATCCAGCAGAGGAAAACACTACGATGCTGGATTTACAGAGGGCAAATGGGAACTCCATGCGGTCCAAGAAGAAGCCGCATAAGGGTATGGGCCGCAGGAAGAATGCATATGCGGCCACCGATCCCAGCCACAGGGAGAATGCATATGCGGCCAACAATCCCAGCCGCAAGAAAATGACCTATGCGGCATCCAATCCCAGCCGTCGACCATCCGCCTTATACGGCTCGGGTTCAGTCTTCGACCGCCTCTCATGCGGGCCTGACCTCAGAAGCTCCAATGAGGATGTGCCAGACTCTATGCGGCACAACTTGGACTCTTCCTACTACGCACCCTCGGGTGCTAGAGCGAAGAAGTCTAGGACAGCGCAGGCTCGTCGAGCTCAGTCAGCTGCCCCAACCACTGACCGTCAGAGAGTCCCGCTAACTGTTATGCGGGCCTCTGATGGAAAGTTGTACAGAACTGTCCGTGTCCAGCCCCCGACGGCAAACGGACATGGTGGTTCTCAAGAATCTCCCAACAATGATCGAGGGCAAGTGCTTTTACTACCCCCGCATCAGGGAGCAAACATGACACCTACGCACTCGTGTGCTCGAAATACCCGGGCCCACAAAGCGAGTGCAAAGGTTGATCGAGATGTCCTTGACTTGCGAGATGTGATCCTTCACAAGCGCAAGGAAAGAGAAGAAACCTTGGCGTGCAAAGAGTCCTTCCATGGACGTTACTGCACTCAAGTCATTGTCAATTGTTGCTGCAATAAGACAGCAGTACAAGAGGACCGGCAGTCCGTCTTCCAACGACTGCAGCAGCCAGGACCGGTCTTACAACAAAGCTCGGGGGACGAGGTGCTTCCTTTCGTCTCCTGTAATTCTACCCAGAAGAGCCCTACCGACAAGAAATGGAAGAAAATAAATGTGTCCAGCCCGACAATCTCAACCAGCACGGCCAAGAAACTCTCATATGGGGGGTTGTCCACAGCCGTCACAAGAGGAATTTATCAAGGTACCCACGCAAAGATAAAATCTTCATCACTAGGAGATTCATCGTCTACATCCCTGGGGGTAGTTGGAGCTGGGGGTAGCACTCCTCGGAACATCCACAACAATCCGGCGTATCAAGAAGATAAACCAGGGGAAACAATCCTCCCAACAGATACAACAGACTCAGACGTCCCTGAGAACGTCTACGGGTGCCAAGACGAGGCAACCTCCTATGCAGGTGGTAGCGCCTCCTCCGAGTCCGAACCAGAGAAGAATATTCCTACATACCCTGACGACTTCTCTATGCGAGGGTATGATTCGGAGGGCACGTCTTCTACAGTTCCTTCTATTTCTCTTCATGTGAGGACGGTATTCATGACTGATAACGACCAGGACGGTCCCAGTGATCGGCAGCGCCTCGACACTCTTGAGGCCATACTCCAAACCTTGGTTAAGTCAGTGGACGAGATCAAGGCTACCCTACCGGCTCTACAAGCAAGGACACCTAGTCAAACAAGCTTGGGTCCCGCCATCAATGCAGACTCAAACACGACTGTGCCAACCCCGGACAACAATCCACCCGGAATGTCAGTTCCCACTGCTGCAGAAGAAGCTAGGGAGGCGAGAAGAGAAGTCCAGGAGCTCCGTGCAATGTTTCACGCCCAAGAATTCTCTCAGGACCTCAGGATACGACAGCCGTATCCCGTTGCATGGAGAGATGTCCCCTTCCCTCCACGATACAAACCATTCAATATCAATCCATACGACGGGAAGACCTCTGCGAGCATGTATATGACCTACTTCGAGGTCATAACAGACCATCTGTCGCATAACGACGCCATCCTCACACGATTATTCTTCGAGGCATTGGAGGGGGTCGCATTCGATTGGTTTCGCAACCTGCCGGATAACTGCATCCATTCCTTTGTCGGCTTTAAACATATGTTCTTAGAAAGGTTCTACGAGGTGAGACAAGATGTAACGATGTCAAACCTCATGGACGTCGTTCAAGAAGAAAAAGAACTGACAAGGAATTACATCGAGCGGTTTTGCCAAACTGCGATGAAATTACCCTCTGGTAATTCCGACTCTTCTTTAATTGAGATTTGCCAAAAGAGGCTGCTCCCCACAATTAGCCTCTGGATGGGCGAAGATCAATTTAAAGACTGGAAGGCCTTCATCATCAGCGCCACTAGCACAGAAGCAAAACTGAAGAAGTCTGGCCAACTGGGGCTGCATATCTCGGATGGAGAGGATAAGGGCAAACGCCCTAATACCAACAACAACAACGGCGGTAGTTCCTCTAATAACCGGGACACCAAAGGCAAACAGGCTATGGTTGCCGATACAGCCCAGAAGCCTGAACCAAAGCAGATAGAGAAACAGTGGCCTCAGGTGACCTACTCCTTCGAGGATAGCCATGTCAAGCCCATCTTTGACATGCTCTTGCAAGGGGATAGAATTCAGCTCCCTCCACCGAGACGTGAACCTCGACCTGCAGAGATGGAGAGCCCGAAGTACTGTCACTTCTACCGCTACGTCCACCACGCTACTCAGAACTGCTTCCAATTGAAGCGGTACATCCAGAACCTCATCGATTCCAAGGCTCTGTCTATTGATTTCGAGGAGATGTGGCTGCCAACTTGGTGTCGGTCCAATTCGGCAGCTTCCCTCTAATGAGGACTCAAGATGGCGTAGTACCCATCCCTCGGGCAATAATGGAGGTCACTAATCTTCCACCTTCCCGAGACCAGACGACTGGGTTGGTGTCCCTCACCACGTCACGAGGGAAGGTCATGTGGGTCCACCCGAACTTGGTGCCTGAAGTAACCCAGTCAGCATCATCCTCCATCGGCAAGAAGAAGGACGGGAAGGCTAAGTCTTGCCATACAATCTCAGCCGGAACCGAAGAAGCAACAGCTGTCGTTACCTGGTCCGGTGCACAATCTCAACCCATACCGGGTAACTCAACTGAAGATCGCCAGCCGGCCACTACTGATGCCCCAGGACCTTCTCAGCCTCCGTCGGCCGACAAGCCTAAGCCAAAGGAGACCCGCTTCGACAAGCCGCTCCGCCAAGACGCACCTCAAGGGCTGGAGAGGCCTTACAATTTTGACATCCTGGCACAATTGGCCAACACACCAGCAAAATTGTCATTATATGAGCTCTTGAGGCTCTCCAAGGATATTCGTATCGCACTGAGCGAAGCGCTCCAGAATGCTGACGCTTATTTGGCTCAGGTCAATCTTACAGGGGAGAGCTCGCCAGCGAATTTCCAGGACAGTGCTTGTACAGGTGCAATGCCCAACATCATGTTCACTCCGCAGGATATGCTCATCAAGACCAACCTGCACGATCGCCCTCTGTATCACACTGGATACATCGACGACATCAAAGTAGATCGGATACACATTGATCCCGGTTCTTCAATAAGCATCATTCCGAAGAGCTTGCTTCACCTCCTGGGCATCCCTATGCATCGGCTGACACCTACCAATACCGCCATCAGCGGTTTCAATTCAGGGAGAAGCTATCCTATTGGAAAGATCCGCCTGAAATGCCAAATTGGCGACCTCCAGTCGGAAGTGACTTGCTACGTCATAGATACAGATACGTCCTACAACATTCTCCTGGAACGTCCTTGGATACACGATTATATGATCGTGCCCTCCATATTGCACCAGTGCTTCAAATATGTCGACAAACACGGCTTCGTAAGAACGGAATTTGTCGACGTCGATCCCTTCAAAGGGGTTGAATCCTACTATTCAGATGCCTGCTTGTACGAGAAATCAAAAAAGTACCTGGTCGAAGAGGATGCTCAAGATCAAACAGAGGCTATAAAGGGATCAGAAGAACCTCTGAAGATCCATCTCCAGGCCCACAAACCAGGCAGAACCGCACCTCTTGTAGCCACTCTGCGTAAAGAAGTAACCAGTCTACCGGTGCTTACCGCACAAAAGGAGCAAATCGTTATCCGACTCCCAAGGTCTAGCCAGGAGTCGAGACCCACTGTGGAGCCAATGACAATCAGACTGCCAAGAGCCGACCAACAACAATCAGAGAAGATAAATCATTCTGTTAAACCGATGGTCATTCGTCTCCCCAGGAAAAATCGATAGCTCAACACTGAGCCAAGGACCGCTAGTGAGCCAACGACTCCACGTCCAGCACCACCAGTGGAACCCTTGACGATCAAGCTGCCCAGGTCATCCTTCCAATCTTCAATAATACAAGGGGTAGCTGAAGAGGAGCTAGAGCTAGCCAAATATGTGGATGCACACACTGATGTTCCCTCTGCCGATGATGTAATATCGCCAGAGAAGATACCTTATTTTATCAATAAAGGGTTATCTTTGAACTACCTCGAGCTTAACAAGCTCCATATAATATATGCTATGGAACATGGTATGGGCATCAACTTACACACACAAGTGACAAATGTCTATACCATGAACCAACTTACTCCTGTGGAAGGCGCTTACTTCATAGTCGCGGGAAAGGATCATCCAATCATCTTCAGCTGAAAGAATGATCAACAGTCCTTCAGGCCAGAAGAAGTCGATCTCGCGCCCAGCACCGAAAGACTGTCACTTTATCTGTATAGCTCCCTATCCAAGTACCTCATACAAATACAGGGGTATGATATGGAGACTACATCAGGCTTGAACCACGGCACCGGCCGGCGATTACCTTTGCAATTACCAGTCCCGGCTGGAAAACCACAGGATTATTACAGCAAGACCAGACATGGTCTAGGCTATGTTATACTGCAAGAACTCCCGAGAGCTCGGATGAGGAATGCGAATGGCATTCTCATTCGATCGAATCACCCACTTCTGATTCAGATGTCAGCATCAGGGACGTACTCAGGCAAGCTTAATCTGTCAATATGGCATTTGATGACGCCTACGAAGAAGATGAAGACATACCCAAACTTTTTGAGTTAGAGCCTTGGGCCCAACAGCTAGATACGCAACGGGAGAAGCATTTCGAACAAAGAGATCCCCCTACCGAAGATGAGGTCATGCAAGTTGACCTCGACGATGAATCCTCTTCAAAGCCAATCTTCTTTAGCAAAAGTCTGACAGACGAAGAGCGGGAGTTGCTATTGCAACTCGTCAGAGAATATATTGACGTGTTCGCCTGGAGCTATGAAGACATGTCAGGGCTAAACCTCGAGGTTGCACTCCATAAGCTCAATATTCGTCCAGACACAAAGCCAGTCAAGCAAACAACGACGGTTCTGCCCAGACATTATGAATTCTATAGAAGTTGAGGTCAATAAACTAATAGCCAGCGGCTTCATCCGTGAGGAACAACATCCAGACTGGGTAGCCAACATAGTACCGGTCCTCAAGAAGAATGGAAAGATCCGAATTTGCATCGACTTCCGGAATCTGAACGAAGCATGCCCTAAAGATGAGTTTCCTCTTCCTCTTACGGACATAATGATTGACAACACGTGTGGCTTTGAGCGCATGTCGTTCATGGATGGCTTCTCAGGATACAACCAAATCAAGATATTTTTCGACGATGAAAAGCATACATCATTTCGAATGCCGATTGACATATACTGCTACACAGTCATGCCCTTTGGTTTAAAGAATGTAGGAGCCACATATCAACGAGCTATTAGTATCATCTTCAGAGACCACCTGCATAAGATAGTAGAATGTTACGTCGATGACATCGCCGTCAAAAGCCGCTCTAAGGAAGATCATCTGCACGATCTGAGGACAATATTCGCCTTGATGCGAGCACACAATTTAAAGATGAATCCCACCAAATCCTTCTTGGGTGTATCCAGCGGGAAATTCTTGGGTTTTGTCATTACCTCCCAGGGTATCCATATAGACCCTGAGAAAACAAAGACAATCATGGAGATGGGTCCCCCGAAAAATCTCCGTGAGTTCAGAGGCCTTCAAGGGAGGCGAGCTTATATCCAGAGGTTTATCTCTAACCTTTTCGGACGATGTCAACCATTCACACACCTCATGAAGAAAGGCATCTCCTTCGTATGGGATGAAGAGTGCCAACGTGCCTTTGACAATATTAAAGAATATCTGTCGAAACCTCCAGTCCTGGTGGCCCCGGTTGTTGGAAAGCCGTTTTTGCTTTATGTACGAGTGATGGAGAATTCCCTCGGCGCTCTACTATCACCAAACAATGATGCGGGGCATGAACAAGCTATATATTACCTCAGCCAAATGATGATAGGGCCTGAGCATAGATACACCGCCGTAGAGAAGGAGTGTCTCGCTTTGGTGTTCACTATTCAGAAGATGCGACACTATGTCACAGGACAGACCATCCATGTTATATCACGAGTCAACCCCCTCAGGGTCCTCATGACCAAACCAGGTGCACTCAGCTCTCGCCTCACTACCTAGGCGATATTATTGTCCCCCTACGACATGATCTTCGTCCCGCAGAAGGCTGTTAAAGGTCAAGCTTTGGCAGACTTTTTAGCTGCCCATCCAGGTTCAAAGGCAACCAGAGTATATGAAGAGATCCCAGACGAGGTCGCCAATTCAAATATGGCTTCCTATCATACCGTCTAGCGAATGTTCTTCGACGGTACTTCGAGAACCGGGCCCAAGGGCAATATCATCGTTGGAGTCGGAGTGGTACTGATCTCCCCCACTGGGTTTGTAATCAATCGGGCATACTTCCTTACGGAACCTTGTTCAAACAACGTGGCCGAGTACAACGCCTTGGTTATCGGCCTCTGACTTGCAAAGGAACTGGGGGTAGAGTACCTTGAAACATATGGCGATTCACAGTTAATCGTTAATCAGATCCGGGGTTCATATGAAGTTCGTCATGAAGACATGATCCCCTATCATCAAATAGCAATCGTCATTATTACGTCCTTGGAAGGGTTCTTCATAGAACATGTTTCCAGACTCCGGAACATTGAAGCTGATGCCCTAGCAGGCCTTGCCGCTTCCCTGGCAGTTCCAAATCATGCTCACCATTTGGTTGACGTAATAGGCCATAAACTGGTTTGTCCTAAGAACAACGTTCAATTTGCTATGAGTTATTCTGCCCTGACGGTCGACGAAACACAGGACTGGAGACTTCCATTTATTGACTTCGTGGTCTATGGTATCTTGCCGGAAAATCCGAAAGAAGCCACTTCTATTAGAAGACGTTCTCTCAGATTCTTCTACGATACGGAGACAAAAATGTTGTATCGACGATCCTATGATGGATTACTGCTCCGGTGTTTGTCAAATACGGAAGCCAAAGAAGCCGTGCGCGAAGCTCACGATGGCGTTTGCGGGGCCCATCAATCCAGCCCGAAATTACAAGAACGCCTTCGCCGGATGGGCTATTACTGGCCTACAATGGTAGAAGATGCGATAGACTATGCAAGAAAATATAAATCTTGTCAGTTCCACACGGATTTCATACACCAACCATCCGAATTCCTACATCCGACGGTAGCATACTGGTCATTTGAGGCATGGGGAATGGATATCATTGGTCCAATCACCCCACCTTCATCCAGAGGACACCGCTTTATACTTGCAATTACGGACTACTTCTCCAAATGGGCGGAAGTCGTTCCATTTACAGAAGTGAAGACGTCAAACGTGATCAACTTCATCAAGCATTACGTCATTTATCGCTTTGGACTACCGCGAAGGATCATCCACCACAATGGTCCACAGTTTGCAAGCCATGTCTTCTATCGGTTTTGCGATAAACATCGAATTCAGAATGTTGCTTCAACACCATACAACCCGGCGGCTAATGGTCTGGCTGAAGCTTTCAACAAAACCATAATCAGGCTTCTCAAAAAGTTCGTGTCCTCAAACAAACGCGACTGGAATGAAAAGCTTGGCGAATGCTTATGGGCGTATCGTACTACAGTACGGACAGCCACTGGAAACACACCATTCTCTTTGGTATACGAAAGTGAGGCAGTTCTCCTATTGGAAACTCAAATCCCCTCGCTCCGCGTCGCCCTCACTTACCGACTAATGTCGGATGATAATTACCGCCGTCGGCTACAAGAATTGGAGGCCTTAGATGAGAAGCTTCTGCTAGCTCAACAACGAATCGAGCTTTATCAAGCACGCATCTCTGGAGCCTTCAACAAAAAGGTCAAACTGAGAACATTCCAAGTAGGCGATCTCGTTTTGGCAGTTCGTAGGCCGATGGTTATGACTCATAAAACCGCCGGCAAGTTCTAGCCCAAGTGAGAAGGCCTATTTATCATTGAGGCTGTATTCTCCAATGGTGCATACCGTCTCGTAAAGCAAAACAGAGACTTGCTCATGATGCCCATCAACGGCAAGTTCCTGAAGAAATATTATGTCTAAACAATACCCTCCTGATCAACCGGATTGTTGGGTTATGTACCCTCAAGTACCGCTGAACTTACACTCTAGTTATCCCAAATAAATTCATATCGCATCTTCCGGGCAGCAAGTCATGTATGATCATACCTCTGAACTCCCTCCCTAAAAGAGCGTTTTCCTCAGAATCTGTTATCCGCGCTTTCAGTGCATAAAAAAAGGGTAACAGGTCCACAAAATTCCCGAAACAACCACGTCGATGCCACCTCTGAGTTGTTTCTCTTCCA
Organism: Iris pallida; assembly: GCA_029216955.1. Taxonomy (NCBI): domain Eukaryota; kingdom Viridiplantae; phylum Streptophyta; class Magnoliopsida; order Asparagales; family Iridaceae; genus Iris; species Iris pallida. Next base: position 10,840,247 of record JANAVB010027598.1, read on the forward strand.
TCACAAACAAATCACCCCTTACCTAGAACTTCCACATCCATATTACCTCTGAGTTGTTCTATGTATCCTTCGTTGAGTCCACTCCTGTCACGTCCTCATTACCTCTGAGTAGGAAGACTCTGTTGTAAAAACCCCATATTTACCATGTCCTTATTACCTCTGAGTAAGTATGTTGGTTTTCTCTCGACCTATTATTCGTACCGAAAACCAGGGTACGCCAAGGGTAATAGGCCCACAAATGTCTACAGTTGACCACAAATGTCCGCAGCTGACCACAAATGTTGTACTAGGTCCTCTAGTACATGCACCTCTTTCCTCACCATCACATGCCTCTGGAGCCCAGTTGTTCCATAGCATTCTTTCGTCCAATACCAAGAACTTCCATGTCCACCTTACCACAGAGTTGTTCTAGGTATCCACATTGAGCCCACCCCTACCATGTCCTCAGTACCTCTGAGTAGGAAGGTTCTATCATCAAACCTCATGTTCACCACGTTCAAGTAAATATGTTGGGTCTCTCTATCGAACTTATTATTCGTACCTAAAACCAAGGTATGCCAAGGATAATAGGTCAACAGAAAGTCCCCCAGTGGGACAAGTACCATAACACCAAAGATACTGTACAAACACAACAGATACCACAAATAAAGGATGAGCTAAACATACTCATTCATTTAAAGTCAAAAGTGCTACATTTTCCTGGGACCACGTCCCTGCTTTAGAAAAAAAAGAAATAGAGGGGCATAATAATAAAAGAGAGAAAAATCTGATTATGGTTCGGCGATACACAGTTCTCTGAACCGGTCCTTTAGCTTGGTTGTCGACCGCTCAATCCTCAGTGTGGCCCGACGCTCGGCCTCTTAAGTCAACTTTTCTACATCCTCTAGATGCGCATGAGCCTGCCAACGATCTTTAAATTTCTTTAGTGCACACTCCAGGACAGCAGAGGTTCGGGTGACTTGATCGGTCTCCCTGTAAATTAATTCCTTATCTCTGCGGGAGGCCTGGAGCTCAGATTCTAAAGAAGCCAACTTTATTTGAAGTTGGAGGATCTGTTCGTTGGTATCGGCTACCATACGCGATGCGACTTCTTCCCGAGCTAAACAGTCCTCTCCTTTGCGGCTTAGTTGATCATACCTCAGAGACAGACCTTGAAGGTCCTTCACTAGAGCAGGCTTGGACGTATTCAGTACCATCTTTACCTTCTCCATGGCTGTTGCAAGGAAGGCGCGCTCCTGATCTATGGCCACAGACATATCAAGTTGCCGCAGCCCTTGAAGCTGAGCCACGAGCTTATCAGCTTATACCAATTTGGGCTCCAAGAGGTCGACCATCCCTGCCCCGCCAGGGAGTGTTCTGAGAAGTTCAATTTGACCGTGGGCACATTGACGAGCCAGTACAAAAGATGTTCCTCTCTCCAGGGCAGCTTCGACCCCTCTTTTCAAATGGCGGTAAAAACTATCAATCACGTCCTTCGATGATTCGTCCAGAACTTCTGAAGAGGACGGTGTTAAAGGAAGAGTAGCCGAAAGAGTTGAAGATGATTGCGAAGAAGATGTACCAGAACTTGATGCCCCTATCACTAGGGATACAAGTTTCGAGCGATAAGACGCCTGAACAGCAGTCATCTCCTCCTCCGCAGCCCGAAGGATTTGAAGACTTGGCAGTACAGAAAGATCGACCTCCGGTGATAAAGCCACATTAACCGAGGAGGGTGCAGGGACCATTTCTCCCCACCCCGGCAGTCCCACTACTTGTCCTCCCGAACTCGACCCGGCAAGAGGTCCCCCGATCTGAGTTGGAGGAAGAAAAAGCGTGATTCTTTCCACTAGATCCCCCTGGTAACTTCTCCCGTGATGATGTCTGTTGTCGACAGTGAAGGAGCAGGACCTGTATGTCCAGAACAACCATCGATCAACTTAACCCGAAGGATATGAAGATAGAGCGAATGAACCTCCTTACTAGTCAAAACATGACATAGCTTACCAGGGGAGGGCCGCTGAGGCTGAGGCTCACTCATGGCTACCATATCCTCTTCAACGGAGACACCTGAGCCACTTGCTTCCTCTGCCCTAGCCGCTCCGAAAATGGATACAATTGGGTTGGTATCAACCGGCTGAGGTTCAGCAACCTCGGGGACTAGTTCAGTAAAGCCCACATCGTCTCTAGTTGAGATGTCAGCAGTAGGAGGAATCTCAGCCATCGCTGGGACGACCGTGGTGGAAGGAAGCTCGGCAGTCATAGCACCAATTAAAGTGGCTATAACAGGGTCAACCTCAGAGACGGTAGCCGACCTCGGGGAGTTCACTTCTCCTGACGCCTACAAAGAAAAAAAATGATCAGATTATATTTCAGAAAAGAAGAACTAAAAAGGGTGGTCGTAACTCGATTCACCTCTCAAACAGCTTCGACGTCATCACTTCTCTCCCTAGTGCTTGGCCCGCAAGGCTTAACTGCAGCCCATTTTTGGGAGCGAGTTCTGCCGACGACAGGGGACTCATGCCTGCTTCGTTTACGCGAAGGACTAGGCACAGCATGGGACAGATCTGCCACCGAATCGCCTGCAGGAGGAAGCAGGTTATCAGGGTCATCCTCCTCGTCCACGTTAATAGACTCCGAGTCTGACACTTCAACTGTCTTCCCCTTCTTGGCCCTCGTCTGGGACTCTTTTGGCTTCTCCTCCAAACCAGTACCAGTGATGAAGCTGGTACTTGGGTCAAAATAATTAGGGAGCTTATTTATCATGACCTGGTACAGGGCTGCCATGTACAAAATGTTCCGATTCTCTAGCATCGTGTACGGAGAAGCTGGCACGGGTATGAACCGCGCTGTAATAAGCCAAGCCCGGATGCCGTCTAGAACGCTACCCTTGAAACCCAGACAGGAGCTGGGGTTGTCCAAGAACATTTGACTATATCCAAATTGCCGAGAGAATCGACTAGGTAAGTAAGGCTCCAAAAAGACGGAGTTACGACTACGATATACCATATGTGCAGGAAGGATGTTCTGCAACCAGAGGAGCATCTTCTCGGACAAGAAATGGGGAGACGCAGCACCATCAAGATGTATGTCTCTTGCTTCTTCGTCGATAAAATGAGGAACAGACACGAAGAAGGAATATCTGTCCACTCGCGCCAGCGCCATCCGACAGGCTGGCATGGTAGTGTACTCCCAGGGCATACGGCGATACTTGTAGATGAAGGCATCATCAGCGGTCACGTCGCCCTCTGGGCCAGGCCTCATCAAAGACGGGCAATGTATTAACAGCCACCCCATCAGATAATGATAGGGCAGCTCGATTCGTTCAAAATCCTTCGCCGTATCGCGAGCAATGACTTTGGACGAGAAAGTACAGAGGCCACGATATATGCTGCATACCATAGCGGGGAGTAGAGCTAGCCGACCTCCAAAGACTAGCTTCACAGCGGGAATGATCAGGTTACGGCTGATTCTCTCAATAGCACCAGCCCCCCCGAAACTATACAATTTCGTAGCCACAGCATCAGAAATCCCGCCAGGAAGGCCTTATCAGACATCCTCTGGGTATCTTGATTAAAATAACTAAAGGCGTCAGATTGCCTCCCGAATCTATCACCAGTAGTTTTAACCCTCTTGGTATTCAACACCTGATTGTGCACCTCCTCCCGGGTTCGAGGACTCCGAGGGAAAACCCGGCCTGAGGCACCTAGTTCAAACATGTAGCTGAGCCAGGTCTTGGTGTGAGGAAGGTCCCTTCTGAGCTATCATTTTTCTTCTTCGATATTTGTTGGCACGTGCTATGGTGACATAGCAATTCCCGGTAAACAGCCACAAAACCCGAAAATTGCTGCTCCAATTCTTCAAATTCTTCATTTGTAGGGGTATACGCCTCAAAAACTTCATCTCCCCAGGGTAGCTTGGAGACTTCATGCATCTCATGGAGAGCGAGTCCCATTTCCCCTCCAGGTGTGAAGAAGGTCCCCGTGCGACAGTTGTACATCTCGACAAGAGCCATGAACAGCTTCTTGTTTATGGGCAGACCATAACAAGTGTCCCGTATAGCATGATAAAGACCAATCTCGTGCAAGAGTTCCCGATATGTCCGCAAGATCCACAATGTCAAATTGATCCATGGAGGGGTGGGGTTTATCTAGTTCAGCAGTGACAGCCGACCGGTAGGGTAGGACAAGCAATCTGGTTCATAAAAGTATCAGCTTGGGATAACCTAAAGTTGGGTCCCTGCACGTTTATGAAACTGTCCGGGGCCAACCCGATCATAGAGCAGCTGACCGGTATCTTGTCCGCGACTACCGACCTTGGTGTTTTGTTGTAATGGATATCACCCACAAAGATCCCCTGCTGGCTTGGAGTTAAGGAGTCCACCATTTTTCTGTCAATTGGCAGCATATTAAACCAGGACAACGGAAAATGACGTTCCATCTGAGGAATATGAATCGCCATCCCGTTGGAAGAAAAACTCCAACTTTCAGATAAATCTAGAACGCTGGAGTTCGAGACAGTTAAGGCATCCCCAAAGAAGAACGCGGGTTTCAGATACGTGCCCCCTAATTTCCCCGAGTTCATTATGCCCAAGAGGTAGAAGAAGGATTGGTTGCTGATGACCCTCAGCCTGTCCTCAGATTGATTTTTAATAATTTGGACTGACACATATTCAACCACCTGGTCGAACCTCACCCCCAAGGCAGATTGAGCCTGACCTACCAAGAGCTCCCCCGAGGGATTGATCGGCAGCTTCACTGAAAAGGAAAGGAGAAAGAAGTCAGAAGATAGTCAGAGAAGACCATTTAATGCTTTCCGAGCTTATACGGCTCTGTTAGGTGGGCGTTCATGCGGCACAGTCCATAAAGTGCTTATGCGGTCATGAGACATCTCTCATGCGGCTCAGTCATGAAGCACCTCTCATGCGGCTCGGTCATGAGATATCTCTCATGCGGCTCGATCATGAAGCATCTCTCATGCGACTCGGTCATGAAACATCTCTCATGCGGCTCGGTCATGAGACATCTCTCATGCGGCTCAGTCATGAGACATCTCTCATGCGGCTCCGTCATGAGACATCTCTCATGCGGCTCAGACATGAAACATACTCCATACGGCTCAGCCATGAGGCATTCATGCAGCCCATATGGCACAGCTCATGCAGATTCATCACACAGAACTTGAGAAGTTCAGTGAAGACGAAAAGAGCATCAACTATGCCGAAGCATAACAGAGAAGGGCCCGTGCATAAAACATGCGACATAGCCATTGTATTTAGGGTTTTGGATTATTTTTCTTCCCATCGCTCTTACCTCTAATAGGAGGATGAACGTCGAGGTGGATCGAGCTTGCCGTATTCGATGAGGAAGCAAGCCCTTTGCCCTTCGCAGCAGCGCTGGAAGAAGCTTTGGGAGCCATGGTTGATCGAGAGAAGAGGAGAAACGGCGACTAGGGCGATGGAAAGCTTGAAGAAAGAAAGAAAGAACTTCTCTCCTCAAAACTTCTCGTATTTATAGGCTGGCAAAGGTGCGTAGAGCGATAGACGCCACTTCAGATTTCGTGGTGGCCGAAGGATAAAGGCGACTCTTGGGATTCTATCCAAAAAAACGACTCCAAATCATCAAAGCAAATCAAAAACAATTAATACCGAAGTGATGGGATGCCCACGTGGCACGAAACCAGTATGCGGTAAGAGAAGCCTATGCGGCATGACGAGCTTATGCGGTCTCGATGCTTCCTAGGACATACCCATGCTTCTTATTCAAAGTATTTCAAATTTACAAATTGAAAACTTTGAAGGGGGTCTTGTAGAAGCATGGAAAAGAATAGGATTTTCTATGCGGCTCAAAACCCAGAAAGCTTCATGCGGCTCAAAACCCAGAAAGCTTCATGTGGCTCAAAACCCAAAAAGCTTTATGCGGCCCAAAAGCAACGGGGAGCCTTATACGGTTCGAAATCAGCCTAAGCAATAAATGTCTCCATGTGTAGCTGGCCATAATTACTCTGACACAAAGATGACAGCTCTGACAAAAATGACAGCTCTGACACGAAGATAAGACATGATGTGCTCCTGGAAAGACGAGAAAATCATCATGACATCCGGCATAGTTCACGAACCAAAAAGAGACTCTTCATGCGGATCGCTTATGAGACACTCCTTATGCGGGTCAGTCATGAGAACTCTCATGCGGCTCGATCGTGAAGCATCTCTCATGCGGCTCAGTCATAAGACATTATTCATGCGGCTCGGTTATGAGACGTCCTTCATGCGGCTCGATCATGAGACATTCTTCATGCGGCTCGGTTATAAGACATCCTCCATACGGCTCGGTCATAAGACATTCTTCATGCGGCTCAGCCAGGATACATCCTTCATGTCACAGAATAGTAGTTGAGACACGTGGCAGAGATTGACCTAGTCTTAAACAGTTCAGATTTACTGCAACAAACAGATTATGATCAATCTCAACCAATCCCCAGCTGTCCACTATAAACCGAGTCTCGAGGCACATTTACAAGGAGGTGGCCCGAAATTGGTCACGTGGCTGTACATCCCATTCCTCATGAATTCCTATAAATAGCAAGGTGCTATTCCCTTGCAGAGACATATAGAGACGCATAGGAAGGCACACAAAGCTGAGGAGCAGACTCTTCCCTTCGTGTCTTCAGAGATCATTTCTTCACCTGAGCCGAGGTTGCGTTCGATCGTCCAAGGAGTAAGGCAGAGTTGATAACACTCTCCCGAGCCTCTACCGTCACCCCCCAGAATCAAAACTAAAGATTGCTTTTTCTAGGTTTTGTTCCTAGGCTCTCTTTTGTACAAGTGAGTTTGTAATTGTGAGTCAAGTTCAGTCCTCCTATAAAATTGTTCTGTTCTACGACGATCAATGGCAAACAACGAGGCGGTGGGGAGGGGAGGCGGTAGAGGAGAGGAGGCTGAAGTGAGAGGAGGCGGCAGCGGGTGAGGGCTCCAGCGTCGAGGGGGAGGGCTCCGACGCCGATGGGGAGTTTTTTTTTTTTTTTTTCCTGTAGAATTTTTTCTTTGATAGAGAAGAATGGGAAGAGGAACAGAACGAAGGAGGAGATTATTAGTATAGATTAAAACTGTGTTACTTTGGGCTTTTTGTGTGTGTGGAACAGAACAAAGGAGGAGCAGAACAAAAACTTTCCTCTATTTAATTTATTGGAATTTGTAATATTCATTTGTAAAATTATTTGTACAGATAGCATTGTTGTTTGTATATAATGGGTCTTGTGTGTGTGTGGAGGAGAGTTTGTAGTGAAAACAAAATTAATAATAATAATTATTATTATTGTTATCATTATTGTTATTATTATTATCATTATTAATTTAGCATTAATTATTCTAATGTGTTTAATTATAATAATTAATTTAATTTGTCTTCAATAAAATTTTTACAAATATTTTTCTAACAATTTTGATAATTAATGTATTTTTTTTCATTTAATTATGGTAATTAATTTAATTATGGGTTACCATAGCTCCAACTCTAGCATTTACTTTCAACCACCATCCAAATAACCGAATTTTTTTTTTTTTTTTTTTTACTTTCAACAACCATCCAAACAACAAACTCATTTTTCTTTTACTTACAGGAAATAAAAAGTATTCTATTCAAACATCTTTTAGAAAGTAAAATACATTAAAAGTGAAATGAGTTATATTTTTATAAAAGTATCACTTTAACACTTTCGCGGAGTTACCGCGATCCAAACAGGCCCTTTGCAAAGTTGAATTTACAACAGCTTATCAGAAGCAGAGAAGCATCCGGAAGAAGAAAGAAACTGTTACAATAAGTTAGTAACACGAAAACCCTTTCTTCTTCTCCAAACAAAAACCACCCTCCTCCAAACCAAACCAAATGCTTGGATTTCTCCGGCGACCCAACCGGCCCGTCGCCGCCGCAATTCTCGCTCTCTCCGGAGGAGCATTCGTCGCCGCATCCTCCTCCGGCGACGTCCTCTCCGGTAACCACCACCTCCTCCTCTAACATTACCTATGTCGCACCGTCACTGTGCGGACACGGTGACACGGAAACGACACATACTGACTCTCTCTCCTTCTCTCTGTCTGTCTTCTCTTCAGAATCGACAGTTTCCATTTCCTCTCCTCTGCGCCGCTTCCTCTCCCGACACCTCCCGCTTCCTCTTTTCGCAACCGACAGCAGAGATATAGATGTTGGGATTCCGCCTCCAAACTACTCCGCCGCCGCCGCCGCCGAAGGAGGAGGCGGCGGCGGCGGCACGAGGTGCTGCCCGGGCTGCCTCGGCCGCAACTCCATCGCCGACGCCGCCGCCGCCGCGGGCCCCGCGGTCGTCAACATCACCATAACTCGCGGTATTGCTCTGAGCTCTGTTTATTTTGGATTTTCATTGGGGGTTACTTTTGGTACTTGTTTGGATGATGACGGTGTTGGTGTTGGGGGTTTATGTCTAGGGATTCCTGGGTTGATTCTGGAGAAGAGCATAGGGTCGGGGACGATCATCGATCCCAACGGCACGGTCTTGACCTGCGCTCACGTCGTGGTCGACTTCGAGGGGATGAAGACCGCCTTGAGAGGGAAGGTCGGTGGTGATCTTACTGTTGTCAATTTTGTTTGTGATTCCAATTCGGTGTGATTGTTGATAACGTCGTCACTTTCTTGCTTTTATGAATATACTGGATGATTGTACGCACTGGTATATACTTTTGTATAGTAATATAATGAGTATTCTTTAATAATGAGTCCTAGGGTCTGCTTGGATTGAGGGTGAAGAGTCAAGTGAGGGAAAAAAAAAAATCTGCTTGCTTGGTTTGAGGGTGGGGATATAAGAGGGAGAGTAATAGAGGGTTAAGTGAGTGTTTATTTAACCTTTTCTGGGTCCATTTTCAACCCAAATCGGTGGGTTTAACGAGGGGAAGTGGGATAGTTGTATAAAAGTCAGAAATATCTCTCGTTTGCCATATAAAATATCATGACATGCTCTTCCATTTTTTTTCTTCTTCCAACATGCTGTTTCGTCTTCCTGGCTTGGCTTTCAACTTGCTGGTGTTCACGTGTGTCGTCACTTATCGCTTTATCTTATTATTCATCGTTGAAAATTATAAAAATAAAAAATCGGTAGCTATGTTTTTTATGCATCTGTTGAGTTAATGACCACATATATTTGATGCACCAAAAAAACTGTCCAGACGCATCAAAAAATTAGAGAAGAGATAGTTGATGACTTACACACACACACGCACACACACACACACACACACACACACACACACTAGTGTATATGTACGTGCTTTGCACGTATTCATGTGTGTGCTTTCTTTTTACAATGTCAAGAGATTCGAAGTACTAAATTTGTTCTTTTTTTAATTTTCTATTGAGAATAATAACCTTTGGAAAATAGTAAGGATAGAAAAATTTATTACCATTAGAACACAGTTGTATGGAAAAAGAAAACTTAATAGCATGCAAACTTTATTGCTCAGACTCTTAAGACATGCAAGTTGATATAATAGCATCATGTTTATAAAATACTCAAGGGTATTTTAGGAATTCAAAAGTCTCACCACCAAGTTTTCCTATATATATTTTTATTTTTTTATTTTTTTATTTATTTTTTTTTTTAGACAAACTAGGAATTTTATTGAAGAAAGCCCACATGGGCGGGTACAAGGCCCAAAAGCAAAGCAGAGCCCGCCCACAGGGGACAGACCCGCCTGGCTTGACAACAACCATTCAAAATTCAAGCCACAAACGACAAAAAAAAGGGGGCACGTGGCGGAAGCAAAATTCAAAAATTAAAAAAATAAATAAATAAAAGCGCCAGCTGGGGGGGGGTACGTGGTGGTCCACGCGCGGGGACCGATGGGCACACGAACCGACGCGCGGTACCCGAGGTGGCAGGGGCGGGGCTCGAGGAGCCTCGGGGCCCGGGGGGGCACCGCCCGAGGGCGCGCTTCGGGGATCCGGCGACGGCTGGGAACGGCTGCGGGGGCCGGGGAGTCGCGGAGGACACGGCGGAGGGGCCGCCGGGGAGGGTCCTGGCGCCGGCGAGGGCCACTGGAGGCGGCGAGAGCCACAGGGGGCGGCCTCGAGGGTCCTGAGGCCGGGGGGCGCCGGCGCGGTCCACTGAAGGGGGAGGGCACCACGGAGGGCGGGCGGGGGGAAGGAGACCCGGTGGGGGAACGGCCGGGAGAAGCACGGGAGGGCCCACGTGGGGGGGGCACGTGGAACGAACGCGGCGAAGGGACGAGACCCCGACGGCGAGGAGGGAAGCCAGAGGCGGAGGGCCAGAGAGGGGGAGGCGGAGGAAGGGGGAAGAGCCTACCCCGAGGCGCGATCCCGGCGACAGGGGAGCCAGGGAGGAGCGCGGGCGAGAGCAGGCGGACGCCGGGCAAAGGCTAGGGGAATCGGCCCTGCCCCTGGGAGAGGGCGTACGCCACCCACTGCGCGGCGGCGGAGGCCTGCTGGAGATACGCGGCCGACTGGACGGGGACCCAGTACCACCGCGAGGTGGCGGGGTCTTGCCAGTAGGTCCCCGCTTGAGAGGAGGGAGCCGGGGCTGAGCCGGCGGCTGGGTGGGGGAGGTAGCTCGAGGGAGGCGCGGCCGCGCCCGAGGCGGTGGGGGGCTGAACTGAGGCGATGGGGAGGCCTTCGGCTGAGGCAGGGAGAGAGGCTGGAGGAGGAGGCTCCTGGAGGAGGGCCGACGGAGGATCCGAAGGGAGCTCAGGGGACGAACACGGCGGGGCGGGGCGGGGCGGGGCTCCGGATCCGCGGGGGCGCTAAGCGCGGGGGGAGGCGAGAGGGGCCTCGGGGGGAGAGGAAAAGAGGGTGGGTCTGCGGCTACAGGGAGGAGCGGCGCATCGGTGGAGACGACCGCCGGAGGAAGAGCGCTGGGAGGAGGGCCTGGGCGCCTGGGAGGACCACCGTGGGGAGGGCCTGGGCCAAGAAGAGAGGGACCCGGGTCTGGGGGAGGGCGCTGAGCCCGGCGGCTCCTGCGACGCCGAGGACGGCGGAAGCGTCGAGGCGGCGTAGGGAATGGGGGCGGTCCTCCGCACGCCAGGCAAGCGCCTGCCGGCGGCGACGAGGGAGAAGGCATACCCCACTGGAAGGGAGGCCGAGGGAGGCTCGGCCAGCCGCCAGGGCCAAAGAGGCCGGGGAGGGGGGGTGACTCATGGCGGGGATGGGGACGACGCACGGCGGCCGTCCACCGCCTGGGCGCCGGAGGGTGAGCCTCGGAGAGCGGGCCTGCGCCAATCAGCGGAATCCACGCCCAAAACCCGGCCATTATATATATATATAGTTTTCCTATATATATATATATATATTTTTTTTTTCCTATATATATATATATATATATATTGAGTTGATGACCACATATGTTTTATGCAATTTTATGTCACATGTAATAAGGGTATTTTGGTAACTATTGTTTTTTTTATTAATCCTCCTACTACTCAAAACATCCAATCCAAGTAAGGGTTATATGTATTGAGTCCCCTCATTAACTTCCCTTTACTTAACCCTACTTAACTCTGCTTATCCCCTCAATCCAAGCAGACCCTTAGGGAACGTTTGGTTCAAGTTTTGGAGGCTTGGATGGGTTTTGAATTCCTTACCCATGTTTGGTATGTCTAGGATTGAAAAGTATGGGGAAATATGATGGACTTCATATTCCAATTGATGTGGAAAAACTATTCTCAAGCCCCCTGGTAGTAGTTTTGCTTTCCTATGAATGTTGTTTGGGTATTTTGTTTGGACGTTTATACCCTCCATTTACTTTCAATATTTCAACTTCTATCCCAAACATATGAATTTAGGTAATAGTAGCATCATGAAATTAATAAAAGGATATTTATGGAAAACTAAACAAATTAAGATTCCTATCCATGTGTGAACCAAACATGGGATTGAGAAAATTGAATTTTTTGGATTACATATTCCCAACCTAACCAAATATGGGTATGAAAGTGTTGAATTCATTTTCCGTGGGAAAGGAATAGAAAATGGATTCCTAGGAATACAAAAACTTCATCCAAACTTCCTTTTATGTAGTTATGATATGCACTTGTTCTATTGGTATTTCAATCATCTAAGCCTTCTCATGTGAGAATCGGGTTGTCTATTAAGCACCAAAAAAACTACATAAAAGGTCAAGTTACGGGTGTTTATCTCTATTACATACTTGCTAAGGGTTCGGTTAACATCTATGCTCCAGCTTGCGGGGGAAGTGTAGGAAATGTGTGTTCTTTTTCCTTTCTAGATATTCCTAGCGATGTCATCATAACATCAATCATATGTAGCATACAATATTTTTCGGTCCACCGAGATGGATCTGCATAACCCCCCTCTGATAGAAGGTTTGCTGGAAGCTTCCGGAACCCTCCATAATGTGGTGGAGTTTTTTGAAGACTCATGAAGTCTCCATATCTTTCTAGATGTTCTAGAATTTTCATTGTAAATATCAGGACCTAGAATAATTCCTGGAACATTCTGTTTTCATAAGCTTCATGTAAGCCCTTTGAGGCCCTAAAAATAAGTAGGAGGCTCATTTGCTCCTCACCACCAAAAAAGTAAACTAACTCTTGTATAGTGAAGTTTTCAATATTCAAATCTCTCTTTTGTTGAACACTTGTCTAATTCTCGCCTTAGTGATCTAGCTAAGCGTTCGGGGATGGCTTGCACGGGTCTTTAAAGAGGAAGTTTGTGCACCACACGGAGGGAGGTGTAGGCAAAACACTAAGTTCGTGACACGTAGCTATTATCTACTTGTCTATCTGTCCTCGCTTTTTGTATCCTTTATAGATATTGCCAGAGCCCTGATGAAATTAATCCGATGAGTTGAACTATTTTAAATTTAACAGTAGACATTGGATAAAGTTATGGATTTGTTTACCTTATTGGTTCCTGTTGTTATAAAATTTGTGTATCGGTTTGCTATATTGGATGAACTCATAAGGTTGTAGACGAGGTCAAATTGTGCACTTTTAATCAAATGGAAACTTTGCTGTCTACAAATAAGCCTCACGAAAACATTAACTGGAAGCAACTGATTCACCCATCCCTAAAGGCAAAAAATAAAAACAAAAAAAAAAAAATCCTGGCTTTGCCACTGATTGTTAGCCTTCCCATCCAGGTCATTCCAATTTTTCTATTCTCTTTCTTATAATATTATGTGTTCTAAGGAAGCCATAGCTCGGTAGCTGTAACATATTTTGAATTTTATTCCCTTGATAATGAAACAGGTTGCTGTGACATTACAAGATGGTAGAGTGTTTGAAGCAAATGTCGTTAATGCCGACCTCCATTCTGACATTGCTGTTCTGAAGATTAAATCAAAGATGCCTCTACCAGCAGTGAAGCTTGGGTCGTCAGGAAAGCTTCGTCCAGGTGATTGGGTGGTTGCTCTTGGCTGTCCACTTTCTCTGCAAAACACGGTCACATCTGGTATTGTAAGGTAACATTTTCGTTTGAACATAGGATTCATCTAGGAATTATTAGTTTTCATTGTATGGGGCATTCACAGAATTTTTTTTTTTACTGGGAAAGCATTTCATGGCAACTAAATAGTATACAGTTTCTGTTGGTTCAAATATTCTTGTCATATCCTTCTCCTTATTGGCATACATTTTCAACTAGATGATGCAATTGTCTTATCAGTTATCCTAGGAAATCTAGTGTACACAACTATGGTTTCTCAATAGAGAGGTGTACTTGCCAGTTTATGTGTTAATTATATTTCATTTCTTTCCCTCTTGTACACAGCTGTGTTGATAGAAAAAGCAGTGATTTGGGTCTTGGGGGCATTCGGAGGGAGTACTTGCAGACTGATTGCGCAATCAATGAGGCAACTCTAAAATTATTTAACATACTCTCTTGGTTCTAGATTCTGTAGGATCGTGAATTTTTTTTTTCTTGATAAATGAAATACAATTGGTAGCTTGTTGAGCATTCTTTGTGAACTGTGATATTTTTCTTCCTTTTCGTCTTGTTTACATTACTTGTATCTCCTTGGCGTAACTCTCTCAATATCTTTAATTTGATCATAAGATTTATTATTGCGAATGACAATGTTTTCTAGTATGCACATGTTTACCTTTTTTATGCATTATTACGGGAAAAGATATAGGTGTGTGTATTGCAGAGTTCTATTGGAACTGAAAACTCGTCAAATTAAAATACTAAGAGTCAAATAACCATTGAGAATCAAAAGCTATTTCTGCATTAGTTGGATTGATGCTAACTAATACCTATCAAAGTGGAGTTGAAATGTATCCTAAATAACTATTATGTAAGGATCAAATATGTCTATATGTTAGACGAATAGATGAACAAGTTAGGAGTAGCAATTAAATATTAGCTGCTAGAACTAGGGATAGGCCTAAATGAAATTGGATTGAGACTACTCTTAATCTTATGAGATGTCTATTAACAAAGCTGCACGGAAGAAAAGGATCAAATAGCCATTACGAAAATTTTGGGATAAACTCTTTATCTTTGTTGTAGCAAAGATTTCCAATGAACTGCATGCTAGCCTCTTGCGAAGACGCAAACCCTTGTACTTAAGAAAGTCAACTTAGGCACAATAGCTATGATAAAGGAAAATGAAGGACCTGCATTTCATGTACTGTCAACAATAAGCTCAGGTAACTTAGGATACTCTCTCTTTACTTCTGTTCCAATTTCCAAGTAATATTCCTATTTCTTATATTAAGAAAAGTAACCTTAACCTTAATGTAAACTCTTCTGATGTCTGCTACCTAATACTTTTGAATTCATTAAACCTCTACTCGTTCAAATCAACTGCCATGCTTGTAAAAGATTAAATATAATATGTTTCTTATGTAAATGAATCCCTACAATCGTAAAAGGTTAATTAATGGGCCATCCAAATCTGGGTAACAAGGTTTTGAGAGATTTTTTTTTCCCAAACAATATCCCTAATGATAAAAGCGACTCTGAGGCAACTATCATCAAATTGACAAGCCATGCCAGAAAGATGAGAATAACAACAATAACACATATTAAGGTGAAACAAAATAGTTAGAGAGCTCATTGTAGGTATAAAAGCTTTCTTACAGTTCTTCGAGCAACGGCTTGGCAACAAAATTCATATAGAAAACTCAATTTGGTTTTGTGACTAGAGGTCTATGACTATAATGGAAGCTTGTTACTTGGTAAGACATAATAAAATAATTGGGAGGGGTTTCTTATTGTTTCTTTTCAATTTGGAGAAACATGCATGATAGGTTTGGAGATTATTATGCGACATGTTTTGTTCAAGTCATCTGTGATGTAGTAGTAACTAATGTGAGAACAAATGACATATAGCTAACCTAAGCTTACATCATGGACCGGTGATGATGTCCTATTAACTAGTTGAAGATAAACTTTTATCTAGGAATATTCATAACGTGGTTTGTGGTATAAGTTTGCAATACTTTTCTAAAGAATATTGGATTAGAACTTGTTTGGAAGTTTGATGAATATTGCATCCTACTTCATGTAGGACCAAAGGAAAGAAATAAAAAGTTATTTGGATTATTTTTTTGATAATCTTCGGATCGAGAAATGACTTGGAGATACACTTCAGTGGATAGCCTTTATTGTGTTTGTTTGTTGACAACTTGTTGCATAAATCCGGACACGATTATGTACATAGACTCGACACAAATTTTAAATGCGACACCTGTAGAAAGTTTGGATATGGGTACGACATAGATATAATAATATGTATACATTAAAATATAATACGATAACAATGACAAAACCTTTATCCCAAATTTCGGGTCGGCTATTTGAATGTTTTCTATCATTCATCTCTTTTGAGGTCCATGTCCTTTGTAAGTATACTACTATAAAATTTTATCCGTGTTCATTTCGGGCATATCTCTAGTACAAGTGTCTTTTTAACTACTATATTAAAGCTCCTTACTTGAGCATCTATTGGTCTATGTTGTACATGTCCAAACAACCTATGATTTTCTCTTTATCTTGTCCTCAATTACCGCAACCTCTAACATTCCATAAATTTTTACTCTTTTCTTGTCCAATCTTTTAACGTATTGTCAGTCATCCATCTTAGCATTTCTCATTTCTACTATACTAGTTTTCTAGATATGTTGTTCCTTAATTGCTTAAGAGTGTGATCCATAAAGCATGGTTGGTCTTATAGTCGTCTTGTATAATTTTTATTTTTAACTTCAAAGATGTCTCCTGACTACGAATCCATAAGCACTCCATTTGAGTCACCTTGTTCTAATTTTATGCATCACATTCTTCTCAATCTCTCCATTATGAATTGATTCTCAATACTTGATTCTTAATACCAAAAAAATCTAATCTAGGTATCTCTTGTCCATCTATATGTACTCTCATTTTTGTTGACTTCTGGTTGAAGTTACATTTATATACTCTATTTTAGTCATCCATTTCCTGTATTTGTGGCTAATTATTACTTAAATACCCTAAGCTATAACATTTTCACGTTAATATCATAAACTAATTTTCTTTATCAAGTTGATACTTGAAACCCTGAATTTTGTTTTTTTCACTTAAACCTGACATATGGCTCTTTTTCAAGTTGGCCCTAATATAAAATATCAAAAGACCAAAATGTCCTTATTAAAAAAACTTGTACTTTCTTATGTTATTCTGGGTGCTAGATGAGACAAGACGACATGTCTCCCGACTCGCCTAGGCGTCGTACAAGAACTTGGGTATTTCTCTATTGCGCATATATATTTAACCCTAGACGACCGCATAGGTGCGCCTAGGCGACCATTGCACAACTTAAAAATTTAACCCAAGACGAGTTAACATACATTTTACCTGTACACCTAGGTCGCCTACGCATCGTCTCTAACAATATAGATATTTTTCAAAGAACCTAATCCTGCCCCAACCGCTCGCCACCTCCCAACCCATTGCTGGTGTCCCATTGTTGCTTGCACGAAAGTTGTTGCCCGTTTTGGTGTAGGCAACAACTGCAGAGGAAGCTGCCGCTTGCATGCATGCAACAACATGATGGGTGGGGAAGGGGCGTCGACAACGGTGGAGGCTCGAGGGAGGAGTAGGGTTACTTTCTTTTTTAGGGGTAAAAGTCCTATATAGTCATGTGCTTTGCATATGATTGTTAAGTGGAAATACCTACTTGTGAAGGGTTAATTTGAAAAAAAACTGATGATAAAAATCAAAGTCCGAACAAAAACAATGAAATAACGTGTTACTTTAGGGTATTCAAGTGAGAGTTAGCATATATCTATATACTCTATATTAAACTAGTATCTATGCACGTGCATTGCACATATTTCATACTATTTGGGACGAGCAAACAACAATTCCCTTTTTTTTTCTATACATAATTACATTACTACTCATGTTAAATTAATGAACAATCATAATTAGTAAACATAGGTAAGGACTTTTTTTGAACAAAAACTTCCCCGATGAATCCTCAACTTTTCTTATTATATAGCAGTACTAAAAGCCGCGCATGTGCATTGCACGTGTCATACAAAAGATAAAGAGATATACAATGCTATGGGTTATGGTGCCAACAATGGTAGTTGTGGTGCTGGTGGAACTCCATGTCCTAAATAGACGCGTGAAGAAGGAAAAGAAGAAAAGAAAGAACGAAGATCAAGCATGCCCTAGTTTTGGTGTAAAGCACGAAGTTTGGTACTGTTGGTGATGAAGATGGAACGGCTTCTTTTTGGTTGGAGAGGGATTGACTTTAGCGGCCATTTTTGTTTTTTCCTGTTAGTTTTTTTTATTCTTTTTAAATTTTGAGTGACAGCTACAAAAAAGTTACTAGTTGTTAACATTTCACTTCAAAAAAAATAAAAGTATTTGAGAATACTATGTAGCATTCAATAGTGTTCTCTGTTCTAAAAGGCGGTCGCCTATAGGCGGCGCTTAGGTGCTAGGCTCCGGGTGCCCGCCCGATATCCGCTTAGGTGCCCGCCTAGTCCCCTGACGCTCGACTATGCATGTTTTGGTGTTTTATGGATTTCTTCTGCAATTTTTAGCATATTTTTTTTTGAACCGCCTAGGCGGGCTAGGCGCTAGGCGGAAGGTGCCCGTCCGACTAGCGCCTAGCGCTTTTCACAACCTTGATAGTGTTATACTTAGATAATAATAAAACATTCTTAAATTATTTGGTAATGGGAATCGACCTCGTGTCTGGTTTCATCAGGAGTTGTAATTTTTTTTTTTTGGGGAAACTTTACTGATATAATGACATTAATGGGAATGCTAGTAATTGCTAGTAGTTAGTAGCATCAAACTATTGCTACTAATTAGTAGGGATGTGGACCCATTGTCATTAATGCTTTCAAACTCATCTTTTCAATAGCAATTTTCAAACTTCTCTTTCTCTCATATTCAAATTACTTAACTGCCCCTCTTAATTTTAATGATCATTTTAATTAATACATTTTAGGCAAGGGTATAATCGGAAGGAAAAAAATTCACAGTGAAGCCTAACTTTTCTTATTATATAGTAGTATAGATAAAGTTTATAGTTTAGCATTTTGGGGTAGTTAGCACATTTCAAAGGGTTATAGAAAATATTCACTAAAAATGTTACTTTTTATATGTTGATTATGTTTGGCACATTTCATGTCACTTTCAATTATGTTTGGAGTCCCTTTGGAGTGTAGACACGGCAAGTCATATCCAACAAATGTGTCGAGGAAGTAGTATTTCCAATACATGTTGGATATGGATACAAACATGGATACGGTCATCCTGAGGAGTATTCCTGCAACATAGGTTGGCAGGCTGCCTATCTGCCTATGGGTAGAGCAAGTTGAAAAAGATAGAGCATCAAGCTCACGAGTTGAAGATACTATTATAGGATTTGGATTTGAGTCAGGTTCTTAGAACTAGTGCATGTGCATACAAGCGCACACGTAACACCCCCTCCCTAACCCTGTTTTCACGACCTTGCTCCCTCTGTTCACCACTAAGGGAGTGTTTGGTTCAAGTTTTGGAGGCTTGGAAATGGATTTTGAATTCCTTACCCATATTTGGTATGTTTAGGATTAAGAATTATGGGAGAATAAGAGGGACTTCATATCTCCCTTGATGAAGGAAAGCTATTCTCAAGCCCCCTCTGGGAATAGTTCTACTTTCTAGGAATGTTGTGAGTATTTTGTTTGGACGGTAACTCTGTTTACTTTCGAAATTCCAACTGCTATCCAAAACATGTGAATTTAGGTGATAGTAGCATCATTGAAATTTGTAGAGTAGAATAATGGAATCTCTTTATTAATGAAGGAGAGCTACATATATAGGAGAGGCTAACCCCTCTCACTTTTGTTCTAGGCAATGTGGGACTAATTTCCACTACTAATATAATTAATATACTTAACACCTTCCTTCAAGCTGGAGCATAGATGTCAATTATGTCTAGTTTGTTACATAGAAATTGAACCCGGGGACCCAAAAGAGGCTTCATGAATATATCGACTATCTGATCTCCGGTCCTCACATGGTAAAATTTTATCATCTCCTTTGTATACTCATCACAGACGAAGTGGATGTCGATTTCAATATGTTTTGTCCTTTCATGAAATACATGATTGGTAGCAATATGGATAGTAGACTGATTATCACACCACATATCTGTTGTGTTCGATCCTGCTTCTCCCAATTCTTGTAGAAGATGCTTTATATATAACACCTCTGATGTACCATGAGAAATGGCTTGATACTCTGCTTCTGAACTTGATTGTGCTATCACACTCTGCTTCTTGCTCTTTCAAGATACCAAGTTTTCGCCAATAAATACAGAGTAGCTAGATGTAGACCGTCTATATGTCAGGCTTGTACCCCAGTCAGCATAAGTAAAATACTCAACACGAGTGTGTTCATGATTCTTCATTCGAATTCTTTTTTCTGGATTCTTGACTAGATAACACAGGATTCTGAGAACTGTCTGCCAGTGTGAAACTCTTGGAGAAGCTATAAATCTACTTGCAACACTAATTGCGAAATAGATGTTCGGATGAGTCATGACTGCCAAGTAATTGAGTTTTTCAACTACTCGTCGATACAAATCTGAATTGGTCATCAGGATCTCCTTGTCTGAAAGTAACTTAGCCCCTGGATTCATAGGTGAGGTTGCTCCCTTGGCTTGCATCATTCCTGCATCATTCAGTATGTCCAGTACATACTTCCTTTGAGACATTACAATGTCCCGCATACTCCGTGTGACCTCAATGTCCAAAAAAATAGTTGAATGATCCCATATCCTTGAAATTGTTCTCCCAGAAATGTCTTGAGGCATGCAATACCTTGGTTGTCGTCTCCTGTGATTACAATATCATCAATATAGACTCTAAGTAGTATCATTCTAGCTGATGTCTGTCGGTAAAACACCGAATGATCCTTCTTTGATTGATACATACCAAACTGAGTAATAACATGCATAAATTGACCAAACCATACACGAGGTGATTGTTTTAGACCATAGAGGGCCTTCCGCAAATAACACAATTTACCCTCCCTTGCAACGAATCCGGGAGGTTGCATCACATATACTAAATCTTCAAGATCCCGTAGAGGAAAGCATTCTTGATATCTAGCTGAAGCAATGACCAGTCGTAGCAAACAACCAAGGCCAAAAGGATACGAACAGATGTCATTCTGGCAACGGGAGAGGTCTCGAAATAATTCTTACCATATGTCTGAGAATATCCTTTAGCTACAAGATGAGTCTTTAGGCGATCAATAGTGCCATCCGATTTCACCTTGATCATGAACACCCATTTACAATCCACTGCCTGTTTACCGGGAGAGAAATCGACCAAGTCCTAAGTATGGTTCTCCCGGAGAGCTTTCATCTCCTCGTCTATAACAGCATGCCAATCGGGATGTTTGAGACCCTCAGTATTTTTTGGAATCTGAATTCCATCAATAGTAGCTACCAAAGACTGAGTGTGGCTGGTAAGTCATTTGTAGTTGTCAACATACAAGGGTTGATCACAACAAGTACGACGAGGGCGAGGTGCTGGTGGAATAGGCGGAGGCGAATCAATGGAACTAGAAGAGGATGATAGTTCTGTGACCGGGGGCACTATCTGCGATGTTCGTTCAGACGACGTTGGCACTGACTGAATCGATGTTTGCGGACCATCGAACTGGTATACTGTCTCGGTAGGAGAGGACACCCATAGGGGGGCTGTTGTGTTTGAACATGAAACAACAAGAAGTCCTCTTATGAGTAAATATGAGAAACTGGATCCGTAGTTTATGGAAGTGGAGGAAACGTGGTTTCGATGAAGGTAACATTCCGAGTAAAAAAAAAACCTTTTCGAGGTAGGAAAAAACAATGCTACCCTTTTCGATCTTTAGGATACCCAAGAAAAACACACTGGATTGCCTTAGAATCTAATTTAAAAAGAGTCGGTTGGGTATCCCGAACATAGGACAAGCAACCAAAAATCTTGAGAGATATAGGAAACGGCTCTCGATTCGAATATAACCGAAAAAATGGAGTAGTACCATTAAAAACTGACGATGACATGCGATTAATAAGATAGCAAGCTGTAAGAACCGCATCTGCCCAAAATCTCTTAGGGGTACGTGCTTGAAAGATAAGGGCACGCGTTGTTTCCAAGATATGGCGATTCTTGTGATCTGTCACACCATTCTGTTGTGGTGTGTAAGGACATGCAATTTGGTGGATGATGCTATTGTGGGACAGATGAGTAGTGAACTCACAAGATACATACTCACGACCATTGTCACTTCGAAGGCATTTAATTGGAACACCAAACAGTGTTTTGATTTCGGCATAAAAATTGTACCAAATGTCAAATAATTCAGAGCGATTTTTTATCAGATAAACAAAAGTGATACATGAGTAATCATCGACAAATGTAACAAAATACTTAAAATTCATTATTGATTCAACCGAACAAGGTCCCCATACATCAGAATGCACCAACAACCGAACAAGGTCCCCATACATCAGAATGCACCAACTCGAAAGGAGCAGAAACAATTTTATTACGACTCAGCAGATAGGGAACACTGTAATGCTTAGCCAAACTACATGACTCACAATGAAAGGAAGCAAAAACATCTAAAGAAGGGTACCTCTTCTGAAGAGCTTGGTTTGATGGATGGTCTAACTGACAATGTAACTCGAAAGGATCGAGTTTCATGTCGGCACAAACAACAGAAGAAGGTACGTCAAACAAGTATAAGCCTCCAGCTACATGCACTTATCGATAGTCTTTTCGGTCTTCATGTTATGAAAAACACAACCATAACAAATGTTACCGAGCAATGCATGTCTCGAGTAATCTGACTAATGGAAAGTAAATTGAACGGATTCCAGGTGTATGTAAGACGAAATTGAGTGACAGTCTGGAAGAAAGATGAGCACTTCCACGTCTACGGACTGTTAGTGAACCACCATTGGCAACAGTAAAATTAGAAACATGACCTACCGAGACATTTGTAAATCAAACCTACGTTACCAGTCATGTGAGCAGTCGCACTAGATTCAAGCACCCATTGCTTCGACCTGACTATACATGTTGTCGAGTACCCGGCTGTGGATCCTGATGTGGATACTTCACCACAACGTTGAGCTTGAAAGTCAAACAAATCTGTATATGACTCTACAGTCATCTGGACATATCGAGTGCGATCATCAGGGGCATCTGATGTAACATTTGCGGCAGGACCTTTAGGACACTGCCACAGAAAATGGCCATGCTGGCCACAGTTGAAGCATATGCACGGTTTTCCTCCATTACGACCGCCATTGTCTTGTCCTCCATCACGACCAGCATTTCGGCCACCACGTCGTCCACCACGACCACCACGAAATCTACCACGAGCAGATCGATCAGCATGAGCATCACTTGGAGTGGTCTCAACGATTTTCGTTGTGCGAAGTACACGATAGTGAGCTTCTATCAGAGATGGAATATCAGATCCAGCAATGATCTGAGAGCGAGTAGAGTCCGCATCAGGACGGAGAGAGACAAGATATGCCATGACATGAAGCTGCTCACGTTGAGCCCTTGCTTCATTAATATCCGCCGTTAGAGGTAATATGCAGTCGATCTCATTAGTCATAGCCTTGAAGGTCCGAAAATGGTCCTTATGAGATTTGTCTCCCTGATTGCTTAGTATACACTAACGATCGAGTCGTAGATACGAGACAAATCGTGTTTTTCATCAAACGTCGCTGCCAGAACCTTCTATAATTCCTTTACGGAATCCTATTATGAACCATGTCTTCCACCAATGGTTCCATTGAATTCATCAACTGTGTAAACAGTCGACTATCATCCGTCTCCCATTGTTCAAATATTGGATCATTTTGTGCCAGAGGGTTGTCAGTCAAATGTTTGGACAACCGTATTTTTCGAAGCATCTTTTCGACCTTCTTCTGCCATGTCGAGTAGTCCTCTGGTCCGTCCAACCATCGATCAACCAGTCGAATCGATGAAATCGTTGTGCTAGTATCCGTTGATCCCGCCATTGCGTTTTCGCACTAGTGTCTATAGCACTGTTATTTGTCGTAGCATCTGTCATCCTTCAGGATCTTGATTCAACTGTCGATGTGATCTTTCCAACTTGATAATCACATCAACCCTGTCAATGCGCTAGAAACGTTGCCAGAACCGACGCGTGCATGGAAAAGTGGATTACACGAGTCATGACAGAGAGATAACCCAAGTTACCCTTTATAAGATTCTGATGTGGAGATCAAGGAAAGAAACAAAGATTCATGCAAAACAAACAACTTGTCTACTCTTTGTTAAATTCCTAAAATTAACATTTAGAGTCGGAAGTTCCAGCGAACAAACCAAATGTTTACCCTCTGAGAATCCCAAGTCAATTGTTGAGAGTCCGAGGTTCCAGTAAACAACAAAATATTTACCCTCCGAGAATCTCAACAATTTTTTTTAGAATAAGGTTAGGGTTTGGAGGGGGTTGGCGGTGGCTGCGTGGAATGATCTAGGGTTAGGGTTTGGATCGTGATCCATGAAGTTCGAGGGAGGCTGATTTTTTTTTTTGGGTGGGGGCTGACGAGGGGGGGGGGAGCTGATGAGGGTGGGGGAGTCACCGTAGCAGCAGCAATAATGGGGGGCGGGGAAGGCGGGGCCGCTGGTTGGGGGTGTGTGTTGGCGGCAGCAGGCTGCAGTAGCAGCAGTGGCGTTGGGGGGGGGGGGGGGGGTAAGGGGCGACCGCAGCAGCAGTTGGGGGTGGGTAGGGGTGGGGGATGACCGGGGGGTAGGGGTGGGAGACTGCAGCAGCAACATCAGTGTTTGTGGGGGGGGGGGGGGGGGGGCGCACTGGTGGGGGGTAGGGTGGAGGCAGTAGGCTGCAGCTGTAGCAACAGTGGTGTGGGGGGGGGGGAGAAGGGGGGGAAGGGGGAGGGGGGGTTTGCCGGCAGCAGCAGTGGCGGGGAGGGGGGGAAGGGTTAGGATTAGTTTTTTTTTTCTTTGTGGAGAGAGAGGGGTGGATAAGTTATGGCTCTGATACCATGTAGAGTATAATAATTAGATCTCTTTATTAACGAATGATATATATATATATATATAATATATATATATATATATATATATATATATATATATATATAATATATATATATATAGGAGAGGCTAACCCCTCTCACTTTTGTTCTAGGCGATGTGGGACTAAAGCCCACTACTAATATTATTAATATACTTAACAAAATTAATGAAAGGATATTTAGGGAAAAGTAAACAAATTAAGATTCCTATATCTGTATGAGCCAAACATGGGAATGGAAAAATTGAATTTTTTGGACTACATATTTTCAACCTAACCAAACATGGGTGTGAGAATGTTGAATTCCTTTCCCATGAGAAATAATAAAAAATGTATTCCTAGAAATTCAAAATTCATCCAAACGAAGGATGTGTGTTGAGCAGTTGACTTTACTTACCAAAATGTTTTCCACCCATACCCTATCCCTATCTTATGGAGCCACGTCTGTTGATTGTCGTAATGAAATTGGGTTGGTGTCGTATGTCAGACTCTAAAGGAACCCATCTTTGCCAGGTCACTTATGTCCTAGGTTTCTTGCATCAAATCTCAACCGTCTTGTTGGAAGACAGATCTCCATGGAAATTGCTGCAGACAGGTGGGGGCATTGGAAGGATACACACAGTAGAGAGTTTACTCTCAAAACAAAAATAGAGGGTATCAGAGACCACTATGGAAAGGTGGACTGGAGAAATGTTGTATGGTTCACATAGTCTCTCTCAAGGTGACTGCTTGTTTATACAAAGGCCATATTGGAGATAGATTACTGACCAAAGATAGGCTCACTAAGATCCAATATGCAGTCTATGCAAAGCTGATGATCATCTATGCTTCAGATGATCCTACAATCACAACGTACATGGAAGCTTGGCAGATCGAAGCGTAGGCTGAACTATAAAAGAAGCTGCTTGTTGGAGGAGGAAGAAAATTATCTTACATGGCACAACAAGAGGAAATCAAGAATTTCATAACTTATAAGAGTGCTCTTAGCAGCTGCAACATGGCATATCTGGAAGGAGAGGAATAGATGAGTATTCCAACAAGAGCAGATTCATATAGCTGTCCTTCCTGAAAGTATTCCAGCGGATGTTTCTATTATAATGTCAAAAGTGAATGTAAAGGATGACGATACCATAAGTACTGTCCAATTCAAACCAACTCTATCCTTATGGGACTTCATCTTTGAGTTTTACCCTTATTTGCATAAATACAATTGAACCATCATATGTGTGGGTGTTGTGTCCTAATTTTCAATGTTGCTGTGTTTTGGCACAGTCTCTGTGTCAGTTCAACATAGGATATACCCCTTACCTACTGCCTGAGCATGAGGGGACTATTTTCACCTTTCAAGGGTAAGAGTTTGGCAAGCAATGAACTCTTTATCCAGTTTTAACCAGAGTCTATTGCGTTTAATGGCCAACAACACAGATGATTGCATAACCAAATAAAGTGATGCTAGCTGATAGCTCACATCTTAATTAATGCAAAAGAAGACCCTTCTTTGGTTACGTTGAACAAAATAGGTGGATCAAAGCATATTTATTATTTTAGTTTTCTAATTATATTATGTTATATTTTCTCCATAATTTTAGTTCAATAAGATAGAAAAACTAACTAATAACATGTATTAAGTATGGCTCTTCGACATCAAATTTGAGCCAACACTGAAAATTGACCTGAGATTCTACTACTTGCTGACTTACTGTCAAACAAACTGGAATCTTTCTCGTCTCCTAATGCGCTACATTATATGGTCCCATAATAGCTTACAAATTGAAATATCAACTTGGACTTCCCCAAGCTGATTTCGTTTTGTTTGATGATATCAAGAGACTTATGTTTGATTTTGTAACAGAATAGAAATCAAGATGTAATACTTCTATCTAGTTTATTTACTTAGGCTGTTCAATTGTATGACCTTTCTGTAACATGCTACAGGGCAATTCTGGCGGCCCCCTTGTTAATCTTGATGGTGAGGTTGTGGGAATAAATATATTGAAAGTCGTGAATGCACATGGCGTGAGCTTTGCTGTACCGATTGACTCGGCCATAAAAATAATGGAGAGTTTCAAGAAGAATGGGTAAGCTTTATTACTTTTCTTTCTCTGTTCATTTTAAAATGCTATCATTCTTCTTTTTCCTCTAGTAAAACAACCACAAAGCCTTGTCCCAAATTATGGGTTGGGCTGTTTGCATCCTTTTTTTTTTCTGTTCAGCTCTATTAAGGGCCATGCCCTCTGTTACACTAACAAAGACCATATCCTTCTTTAAAACTTCAATCTACGTCAGTTGGTACATACCTCTAGTCCTAGTCGCTCTGCTAACTAGTATCTTTATCGGAACATCTATTGGCATGCGTTGCACATGTCCAAACTCCAAACCACCAAAAGATGATTTTCTCTTGTCTTTAATCGGTGCCACCGCTAACTTCTTGCCAACATACTCATTTCTTGCCCATCTTTTATTTTATTGCCACGAAGACACTCATTTTTTTGCTCCTTAACATAGCTTTTAAAAGAATGAACTCCAAAACTTTGGATAAAAGGTTTTGTTGTTACTGTTGCACCCTATTGTCATGCACAATATTTTGTTGTCCACCGAGATCTTCGTATCTTTCCTTTCTAGATGCTTCCTTTTTTAATTATTTGGCATTAAGAATAATGTATAGGAATATTCTTATGATACATAATATTTCTTAGAATAATTTCTGGAATATTTCTATTTCAGAAGTTTCTTATAAGCCGTAGAGGCACTATAAATAAGGGGGAGAATCATTTGCTCCTCACCACCGGAACTTGTAAGCTTTCTTTATATTAATAAAAGTCTTTCAAGTTCCACTCTTGCTCCACTATTTTTTTCATTCTCGTAGCAATGTAGCTAGAGTGTTCTGGAAGGCTTGTATGGGTGTTCGAGGAGGAAGCTTGTGCACTGCACGGATCAAAGTGTAGGAAAAATATAAGTCCGTGACAAGTGGTATCAGAGTAAGGTTCGGTTGGTGCCATATCGACATCTGGGAACGTCCAGGAGGGACCTGCGTCGCCTAAGGAGAGGCATGCCAAGACCAACAAGAGGGACAAGGGCAAGGAACCTACGACGGACTGTAGCTTTTCCGATCTTGCGGAGCGTCTCGAGATCTTGGAGACGGGTTCGAGGGACATGGAGATGCGCATGTGCTCAGTGGAGTAGAATCAAGCGGCTTACGAAGAACTCAAGACCAAGACCGCTATTCTTGAGAAGGCTATTGCCATCGGTGGGTCTTCGAGTATGGAGGCAGCACCAAGATGAAGTATCCCGAGCCAAAATCCTTCGACGGTGTTCGAGAAGTGAAGGAGGAGGATAATTTCATATGGAACATTGAGCGATACCTTAAGGCTGTTCGAATCGAAGAAGAGACTGATAAGGTAAACATTGCGTCCCTTTATTTCACCGATGATTCTATGTTGTGGTGGCGCCACAGGTGCATCAGAAAAGAGAAGGGTTTGTGTTCGATCGAGACTTGGGAGGATCTCAAGAAGGAGATTAAGTCTCAATTCTACCCAAAAAATGTTGAGTCCGTGGCAAGGAGCTTGCGTCAACTCGAGCGCACCGGGACGATCAAAGAGTATATTGCGGAGTTCACACGTTTGATACTCGTGATATCTAGCATGGGCGAGGAGGATCGTTTACTTTTCTTCCTCGATGGACTTCAACCGTGGACGGTTCAATAATTGCAGCGACAAAGAGTGCAAGACTTGAACACCGCCGTGACAGCAGTCGAGAGGCTCGTCAAGTACATGTGGAACGACAACGATGCCAAGGCCAAACCAAAAACCACCAAGGAGAATGGTGGGAGAGAGCAGGAGAGCTCTCCCAAGGAGGGTCCGTCCGAGGGAAAGAAGTACGAGAAGGCCTACCCTGAGCGGGTAGTTTCGTGCTTCATATGTGAAAAAAATTACTTTGCTCGGGATTGTCCGGGTAGGAGCATGCGTGTCAAAGTCGTCCGAAACGAGGAGGTGAAGGACGAGGACGAAGTGGGAGCACACATCAGAGCGTTACTCTTACTGAACACGTGAAGACCAAGTCTGTTGTATCGAAGACTCCGAGCAGGGAGCTCATGTACGTTGACATAAGGATCAATGGCATGAGTACGCGGGCGTTGGTTGACACGGGCTCCACTCTAACTTCATCTCGGACGCGAGGTCCGTCGCTTGGGTCTAGTTTTGGAGAAAGATTCGAGCAAGATAAAGGCTGTCAATGCGAAGGTGTTCCGCGTGCAGTGGGTAGCCAAGGGGGTTCACATACCAGTAAAAAATTGGTCGGATGTTACCAATTTTATGCTATGTTGCTAGACGACTTCAAGATGATACTCAAATGGATTTCCTTATCACGGTGAAGGCGGTTCCGATGCCACACTTGGGAGTCGTCAGTTTCATGGAGGAAGGCTCATCGTGCATGGCGAAAGTTGCACGAGGCGAGCCATCGAATGCGAAGGCTATCAACGTCATTCAACTCAAGAAGGGTAGCGAAAGGGAGACGACATACCTAGCAGTGCTCGAGAGGAAGGAGGACTTCGAGGAGGAAGGTCTTTCGTGCGAGACCAGTGGTGTTGCAAAGGGACGTCCTGATGAGTCATTTCTGTGGAGGGAAGTGGATCATGCTACCAAGGTGGACACGGTTGGGGAGAAGCACATCGTGGACTGCGAGGAGGTAGAGGCGACTAAGTGGAGTGGCTCGTGCAAGGGGCTGCTCAAAGTCCGTGGTGGACGTTCGGGTCGACAAAGTTGCAATAGGACTCGCATGCGTAGAGATGTGGAGAACTATGTACATCCACGAGATGAGGTGGATCCACGACTTAACAGCCCACCCGAGTCTCTTTCTTTGTCGAGGAGGGCAAAGACCAAGGTCAGACTTGGTGCGGCGAATTAATTTGCTTCCGATCTTGAGAAGAAGATGAACAACTATGAAAAGCGCTGCATGAGACATACAAAGAAAGGACGACGCACGACGACCATACCAACAAGAGTAGACGTCGTTGCGAGACTCGGTACACCTGTCGACGAGGGCGTTGACGAAACAGGTGGAAAAGAATGTCACACACAATATTTTGTGGCCCACCGAGATCTTTGTATCTTTCCTTTCTAGATGCTTCTTTTTTTAATTATTTGGCATTAAGAATAATGTAAAGGAATATTCTTACGATATAGAATAATTTTTGGAATATTTCTTAGAATAATTCTTAGAATATCCTATTACAGAAGTTTCTTGTAAACCTTAGATGCATTATAAATAAGGGCGAGGCTCATTTGCTCCTCACCACCGAAACTTGTAAGCTTTTTTTATATTAATAGAAGACTTTCAAGTTCCACTCTTGCTCCCCTATTCTCTTTATTCTCTTAGCAATGTAACTAAGAGTGTTCGGAAAGGCTTGTACGGGTCTTCGAGGAGGAAGCTTGTGCGCCGCACGGATCGAAGTGTAGGAAAAACACTAAGTCCGTGACACTATCCCCCACCATGATTCATTTTGTGTGGATATTATATGGCCCATGGCCCACAAGTAAATGAATCAAGTAGGAAAGGAGTTGCCAGCACTATAAACTCAAACTAACATGTGCTTTTTGTCACTGTCCAATTTCCCATTTGAAGGATTATCTATAACAACAGATAAAGAAACAAAAAAAGAAGAGAGAGTTCTTCCATTGCATGCAAAAAAGGAATCCTAGGAAAATAAATAAATAAATACCTATGCACTTGGTTGGTGTTGATTGTGGTGATGGTTGGAATCACTGTTGGCATCGTCTATGATGTTGGGGGCTAAATGATAAGGATGGTGGTCACTGTCGTCCAGGTCCTCCCCTCTTTTTCCTCTACTTTCACTCATCCAGGTGCTCCCCTCCTTATCTTCTATTCTCTCTCTCTCTCTCTCTGGGGATCCTTCATCTGTATCTCCTCTATTCTTTCTTCACTGTGGATTTTAGGTTTGAAGTGGTCTACTTGGTTTCTAGTCAGCTTTGGCCCATTAGTCAAACCCAAAACTGCTCGAGCTCTAAAATAAGATAAGGATTTGTTCTCTAGTGAACCAAGCTCAATTTCACT
The DNA here is from genome assembly GCA_029216955.1 of Iris pallida. Lineage (NCBI taxonomy): Eukaryota > Viridiplantae > Streptophyta > Magnoliopsida > Asparagales > Iridaceae > Iris > Iris pallida. The sequence goes on from JANAVB010027598.1 coordinate 10,870,846, forward strand.
ATGCTTATAGATCTAGATTTGGTTTAGCCAGATTTTAACAGAATTGGGTTCGGATCATGTTGCATTTGATCGTATTCATACGGGAAATGGACAGGACAAGGATACTCCCCAAGTCGTATCCATGCAACATATGATAACAACTATCTTCTCCTAGACTCCTCTGTCAAGGGTATTGAACATTCATTCTCTACCCTTTTGTGACTAAAGACTTCCATCTTTGCTAACTTCTAAGTGAATGCCAGCAAGAAAATATCTTGGATTGTCGTCTTTAAAAAACACTTTGGGTTCTGAGTCTTTTGGGATGTTTAACGGATATTAACTTGCAGGGAAAAAAGTCACAATAGATTATTTAAGGTCACATTACAGGGATCTTGGTCCTTACACGTTACACCAAGAATATAGGTAATATGTCAGTTTCCATGTGTTCAAATAAGTATTTCATTCTTAGTCTTGTTAACTCCAGATAGTAGGATGAGGTCTATAAACTGTGTATGTTGTATCATAGTTGTTGAACTCACATTCTTTTTGGAATTGTATTTTAAATTAATTTGATCACTAATATTTTATATTTGTAGAAGGATGATCCGGCCTTGGCTTGGGGTGAAAATGCTTGACCTTAATGATATGATCATTGCACAGCTTAAAGAGAGAGATGCTTCATTTCCAGATGTAAGAAAAGGGGTACTGGTGCCCATGGTAAGGATTCTCTTTGTGGTGGTTCTGCAGGAATTTTCTGTTCCTAGATAATCACACTAAACTGTAATGAGATACCTCTAGAAGAATATATGAAACTGACCAATATGAAAGATTTGGCTTTCATTCCTTCTGCATGGTTGAAAATTTGGTGAAAGCTATGGTTGGAATACCTTTTGACTTTCTGTTTGAGTCTTTGAATAGAAGTTCCAGAAACTGGAAATATATTAGCATTTACGACTGCTGATATCTAGATACATCAATTACCCACTGTTTTTAATTTGCAGGTGATGCTTAGCAGATGATTCATCTATTGTAGAATATCTTGATCCGGGGCTTCTTTCCAAGTTTTGTTTGTTAGCATCAAAAGTGCTCAATATCTAATCTTTCTATATTTAGAATCTAAAAAGCACATAACTCCAAAAGAGTGGGCCGTGACACGTACTGGACACGACCTGGACGCAATTAAAATATAAAATACACCATAACACCAAAATAGGTGCCATCTCTGTTTAGGCATGTCATTTATGTGTCCTTGCAACAGAGGAACTGTAATTGTTTTAATGGAACTTGCAGATCCTTATTATTACATAATTGTAGCTTAAAGTTTACCTTTTTATTTCATGCAACAGGCACGATGGTAAGGCTCACTGCTTGCATCCTAGAGGAAAGAGCCTCTCCATATATATGGGGGTAGGTTGCGTGCATTTTGACCCTCCCCAGGCCCTATGTAAGCAGGAGCCTCGTGGCATTGGGATGCCCTTTTTTTGTCTCTAATATAAAACTCCTCTTAGCGGATCCTCGGGCAGCATATGCTAGAATTTTTTTCTACATTTGGAACTCTATTGGGATTAATCAGTTATATTTGGAAACCATAATACAATACTTGTAGTTGTAGGGTGTTGTCTTGTTGCAACTTGCAAGAAAGGTGTTACAGTTCAACAGTATCTTAACTCCGCCACTCACTTCATTTTTTTTACTCCATCAGGCAAAAATCTTCCTTCGGAGAAAGGAACATAATATCTACATCAAGAATCTTCATGCTTTCTACCTTTTGTAGAAATGATATTTTACTTTATTCTCTTTGAAAATGATATTGTGCAAATGATGGAGATAATGAAAAGATATTCATTGAGAATGCAATTACGCAATGCCATATGAATATCAATACAAATCAAACCTGCTGGTTAAATATTTTTGCTCTTCTAATTTTTTTATGAGACATTGGGTAGCTAATGGATATTGCATTGGAATTGATATAGGTAACTCCAGGATCCCCAGCTGACCATGCTGGATTTCACCCAGGCGATGTAGTCATCGAATTTGATGGGAGGCCTGTTGGGAGTATTAAAGAGGTACATTCTTCACTACCACCCTTCCTGTTGTGATCTTACAAATTGGCTGTTCTTTTGGTGCTTAGACCCGGCTTATTATATTTGACCCATGAACTGATTTAACAATTTCTTGGAAATACTCGACTGCTTTGGGTTTTGAGTTAAATTCAATACGCAGACAGGTAATATTTACTATGCTAATAATACTAGCAAATAGGCATGATCCTTGCTGCATATTTAAAGAGATTTATATATGCTGTTCATAGTTCCTAAGTTGTGTTGTTACAAACCATGTTAGCAGCAGTGTTCTAAATTTTGCTAGGTGGAATCGGTGCGGCGGAATTTTTTTTTTTTTTTTGAATTATTTGAATTTTTTTGAAACTTTTTAGAAATTTTTTAGAAGTTTGATTTTTTTTTTTTTGAAATTTGAAAATTTATTTTTTTTGATTTTTTTTGAAAGCTGTTTTTTTTTAATTTTCAAATTTAAATTTCCAAATTTAAAATTTTTGATATTTAAAAATTGAAATTTTTGAACTTTTTGATTGCTTGTTTACCTGTACAGGGCCGAACATGCCCAAAGAGGCGCCTAGGAGGGCCGAATAGGGGGTTTCCGGTACGGCGGACGGCCACCTAGGCCGAAATTTAGAACACTGGTTAGCAGCGTAGCAAATCCTCAGATGATGCTTGATGTATAGTTACAGAATTCAGATATGTTGATCTGATTCTAATTTTTTGATAAATATGGAATAAAGCTGATTTTCTTTTAACAAACATGTATAGCACATAGCAGTCTAATACTTCTAAATTCTTAAACTTGAATACTAGAAAAGGAATATATTATTGCCTAAGTTTAGGTTGAGGTATTGAGTATTCTAATGGGCTGTTGAAGAGACGGGGGTATATGAGAAATCTAAGACTAGATGGAAGAACGTGAAAAGAAAGGAAATTAGTGTTTTCTATGGGTAGATTAATAGTGGAAGTATGATGAGATATGAGGAAGAATCTAATATTATGTTGGATAGCATCATTATCATCATTGAAGCATTTACATGAAAATGGGACCAGCTGTGGAGCATGAAAGCTCAACAGTAAAACTGAATTTTTATGATAAACTGTCAAGCTGGTGAAAAATATCCTGTTCAAAGGTAGCTGGGAAAGATGTCATTAAACCTATGTCGGGTTATCGGCTATGTAGATGCTTTTATTTGTCATGCAACTTAAGCTCATGGAACCAAGGATAACCCTTTCAAGTCCCTTGTCTGAAAAAGTTCTTGATGAAGAAGTAAGATGATTCAATTTGCTATAGGGTATTGCATTTATCGCTATGACACAAGCCAAAGAGGGAAGGTGATTGACATTCCCATATTTTATGGCACACGTCTAGTTATAATTAAAAGGTTATTAAGGAAACCTAAGATAAATGATTTGGCATCTAAAGTTATTTGGTGGTTGACGATGCCCAAATGTTGAAAAGAAAGAAGGAACATCTTCCAAAGTTTTCAAAATGTGCTGATGAAGATTTTAGACATATACTAGTGAAGAAGGGAAGAATGTACCTGGTGAAAATCTAACGCTTCTAATAATTAATGTGGGAGTTCAGATATACACATGCCCATTATGCCCGTTAAGTTGAGGGTAAAGATGGGTGTTGACCTAGTTAACTTTTTTTAAGTGTATTGTCTATTGATGCACTTTATTTATGCCCTGCCAGTAGTTTCTAGCATTATAGGCATAAATTCATCGTCTTTTATTGTGTGGATATTGTCCAAATTGTTGTTTGTTGTACTCTCTGACTTCGTTAACCTTTAACCATGTCTGGATTGACTTCGACTAATAATGGTTTCATCCTCAAATCCTACCGATAGCCCCTAGACCAATTATATTACACAAAAACATAGAATAAGGGTTCACATCCTTCATTATCTAGATATCAAAAATAAATCGGATTGGGGCAACACTATCCATGCATTGAGTGAAATCAATTGGATTAACCTAATACATTATATCATATCTAGTAATGTTATTTCCAGCAAGATTCGTTGGCTGATGTCGACACGTTTCATATTGTTTTTGGCATGTCCTTATCTGATATTGACTGTTGTCGATACTGACCGATACCGACATTGGACTCTCTTTCATGATCAATTCGGCAAATATGTGTCTACATAATGATTTGGCATGTTGAAGATCTATGTACTACAACATGTTAGTGACACACTTAAACCATTCCAGTTGCCATAATTGTATATCTATTGATTCACAACATCTACTATTCTTAATATTATCCAATCCAAAGCTAGGGGTGTTAATAAGCCGAGTTTCGGTGAGTATCCTCCGCACGAGCCGCACTTTTAATTAGGAAGCTCGATGGCCTTGAATTGAAGACGAACTTAAGCCTAAGTTGAACTTATTTATGAGCTTTGTCTATGCGAAAAAATGTAGTCGGTAAGTTTAATATCAAATTGAAAATGTTTGTATGAACTTCATAACAAATTGAAAATATCAACTACTGTAATATATTTTTTAATATAATATACAAATAAACGAGCCGCTGAGGAGCTCGCAAGCCAGATATTTCTAAGCCGGTGTTCGGGCTTGTTTATCTAACAAGCCTGCTATTAGGATCGAGCTCAAAAAATAAATTTCCCCTGAATACCAATTATTTATTTTTCTCTACATTTATATTCTTTCATAAAATAAATGCATTTGTGATGCGAGAAGTTATCCACGATATAAACAAGACAATGTAAGTGTAGTTTTTTGGGTGCTATTTCAGTAATTGTTTATAAGGGTAAAGTGCAAAAAAAAAAAAAAAAAAATCTCGCAAGATTCACACTTTTTTGCTAAAAAAAGAAGACTAGTTTAAAATCCTCTAATTTTTAATTTGGTGCAATTTGTATCCAAATTGAACGACAACGTTAATGAACCGCCAATTTACCATCAATAAGATTTATTTGGGTTATTTAGATAGGAAAGAAAGGAAAAATTAACAATATACAAATGTGGAATGGAGTGGGAACAAAGTAAAACATGGGAGACGTATAAAATAGGGGATGTTTTGAACCTATATATAGAAGGACGGTAATACCGTTGCAATGTTTAATGGTTGGGGTGAGCATTATTCGGTTTTGGACCGAAAACTGAACCAAACCGACTAAGAGATTCGGTTCGGTCTAAAAAAAATTGGTTTGGTTCGGTTTTGAAAATACTAAATTCTATTATTCGTTTTTGGGTTTTGATTTCAGTCTAAAACCAAAAACCAAATAAGAAAATTTAGTTACTATATATATATATATATATATATTTTTTTAGTTACTATATATATATATATATATATGGTCCTTCTGTCACCGTGACCGTAGCCCGTTGGGAACGGTGGAGCACCCCGGCACAGTGGCGCAGGTTCGAGCCCCCTTGGAGGCATGCCTCCAAGCACCATTAAGAAGTGGACACCCTCAAAAAAAAAAAAAAAAAAAAAAAAAATATATATATATATATATATATATATATATATATATATATATATATGGTCCTTCTACAATACATGAGACGTATTAATACATCCCAAACAATTGCATTGAAAATGCATTAAAAATTGTGAAAGTTGTTTACTTTGACTTTGACTTTACCTGTTACTTTGACTTCGGCTTTAATCTGAATCATTGGATTAACATCCAATGATCCAGATTTGGTATGTATCGATACAAATTTTTACATTGGATGTATTGAAGAATTTTTCATATATATATATATATTTATATATATATATATATATATATATATATATATATATATATATATATATATAAAAAAAAGATGAAGAGCGCGGCGCACGTCCCCTCTGCTAGGGTTTTGTCGGCGGCAACTTCGCCTCCCCCCCCGACCCCCCGATCCGCTCGCGGGGAGGGGGGCTCGTCGGTTGGGAGGTACGGGGGGGGGGGGGAGGGCGGCCTCTCCAGGCCAGAGGCGGGCCGGGCGGCGGCCAGCAGAGATCCCCCCACGCGAGGGGGTCGAGAGGCGGCAGCGGGACCCCCCCAGGCGTGGGGGGGGTCGGGTGGAGGCGGCGGAAGAGGTGCTGGGCCCGGTGGTCTCAGACCAGGCGGCGGCGGTGTAACCTCCCCGGAGGGGGGGGGGGGGTCGGGCGGTGGCATGAGGGGATCGGGGGCTTCGGCTCCCGTATTCGAGTTCGGGTCCGGAGTAGATAACCCAGAAGAGGCGGGCTGGCAGACGGTGGCGAGACGCCGGGCTGGAGGGAGACGAGGGACCCAAACTCAAATATCGGGGCGGACGGGGCCAGAAAATTATGGGAATCGATCATCAGCAGGCACAGTTGATCCTCGTCGTCGTGGGGGAGGTATGGTGCATACTGTACCAGGATGGAGGCCAAAGGCGACGGTGGCAGTGAAGGCTAAGGGCATTGCCGTTGCTGATGGCAGGAAAGACCCGGATCCTGCGAACCCTCCGATCAGGGTACCCACTGAGGAGGAGCAGCGGCCTCGGTCATGGAAGGAGGTTTGCACGCCAGTGGCGACGAAAAGCCCGTTGACAATGGAGTTTGTCACACCGATGTCTGTCGGAGGAGGGCTACGGGCGTATTTTCCTGCAGAAGAAATCGCGGTGGTTTCAGAATTTTGGAAGAATACTCTGGTGTTGTATGTGTTAGGAAACAAATCGTTTTTTGGCCAAATTAGGGGTTATGCGGATCGCGTCTGGAGACCCAAAGGTAGCATGGAGTTCTTCTCCAGGGAGAATGGGTTCTACTATGTCAAATTTGGTCTCGCGGAGGATGTGACCAGGATTCTACAGGGAGGGCCTTGGTCATTTGATGGGAGACTCGTTATACTGAAGGAGTGGACTCCTGATCTGAAATGTGAGAAGGAGGTGCTGAACGCCATTTCCGTCTGGATCCGATTCCCAGAGTTCCCTATGAAGTACTGGAGTGTTCCGCTTCTTATGAGACTGGCAAGCCTTGTGGGGAAGCCGATCAAGGCAGACGAGGCCACTGCTTTCCGCACCAGACTTATGTATGCCAGGGTTTTCGTGGAGATCAAGGCGGGCTCGGAGCTTCCGAGTATGCTTGAGTATCAGGTACCGTCGGGTGAGGTTCTGACACAGTCGGTGGAATATAACTGGGTTCCACCCATGTGTACATACTGCGAGTGTTTTGGGCACTCTACTGGTGCATGCAAACATAAAGGGAAGGAGGCCGCCAGGACACCGGTGGTTCAAACGGAGGCTACCGAGATGGAGAAGGCTCCCAGTCACTTACCTGGGGAGTCGTCACCAGATAGGCATATGGAGGAGGACACAGTGATGGAGGTAGAGAAGAGGCTGGAGCCAGGACCACCGCAGAGACAGGAGAGCACACAGGGCGCCCTCGTTCCTTTCAGGCCACAAAGGACCATGGTTACCAGGGGTATGAGCGCGACTGAGAGTGGTCAGATGGTGACGGAGGCCTCCCCGGCGATTATGGTTTACAGCAGTAGGAAAAGACACGCTCCGGCCACGATGGAGGATATCCCCCAGGCGAGGGATCTGGAAGACCAGACGGAAGCCAATCGTGACTGGACACTTACTCTTAGCAGGATTCAGGCGCATCTTGCTCCATCCTCCATGGTGGATGCAGTTATAGATCAGGCGGATGAGACACTTCCCTCGAGTGTCGATCCAGACGAGTTCCAGGGGGACCCCTCACTTGTTAGTTAAATGTCGGTCCTGGCATGGAACATTAGGGGGGGTGTTCCATTGGACGATGGAGGGAGATTGGAGGAGTGCTGAGAAGAGAAGCGTGTGACATTGCTATCTTGCTGGAGACGAAGATTAGAGGGGCCACCATGCTCTCGCGTAGGACTCCGGCAAACTGGGATCACATCCACAACCTGGATCTCTGCGATATGGCAAGGATCTGGGTTAGGTGGAACCGATGTAGCTGGAAGGGGGTGCAGATACATAAATCAGAACAACTCATCGGCATTACTTTCGAGAACAAAGATGGGTTCCGTTTCATTCTGGGCGCTGTATATGAGCACAATGACCGGAGACTCCGTGGGGCTTTGTGGGAAGACATAGTGCATCTGGGCACTACGGCGGACAGCTTACATCTTCCTTTGCTCATTATGGGGGACTTCAATGCTATGCTGCTTCGCCATGAGAAGGTGGGAGGTCGGTCTGTACCGGATTCGATCTTATATGACTTCCAGAGGTGTCTGCTACTGTCTGGACTGCGGGGGCTGGAGAGAGCTGGGTATATATGGACCTGGCACAACAAGGCTGCACATAATCGGATTACTTGTCAGCTGGATCGGGCCCTGGACAATAGTGAATGGTTCCGTTGCTTCCCGAATTCGGTGGCGAAAGGTCTTGCGGCTGGTACTAGTGATCACTCTCCTATCCGGGTTGGCCTTTGTGAGAGACCCACTTTGCGGTCGAGGCCGTTTCGGTATAACAACAGCTGGTATCTGTCGGCTGGTTATGAGGAGGTGGTTATGGGAGAGATGCAGCACTTCCGGGATGGCACGGCTCAGTTCCGCATGGTTCATAAACTCAAGCAGATCAAGCGGGCTCTCCGGGGTTGGGTGAAGGCGAGACCGCGATCTTCTTTGGCGGATAAGGAAGCCGAGCTTCGGGACATCCAGGTGGTCCTTCAAGCCGACATTCTGAATGGGGAGTTGGCGGCTAAGAAAAAGATCCTGATAGAGGAGGTCAGCACCATGAGATTGCAGGAGGAGATTAGTGCGGCCTAGAGGGCCAAATGTACCTGGCTCAAAGATGGAGACCGCTGCACCAAATTCTTCTATGATGTGATACGCACTCGTCAGCATCGGAATAGCATCCGCAGACTTCTGAACGACGAGGGACATCTTGTTGGGGACCTGGTGGCGATCAAGGAGGAGGCCGTCAGATTTTACACTGACTTATATCAGCAGACGGATTACACCAGCTCGTTCCCAGCTCTTGTCACGAAGAGACGGGTGACCCCTCATGGGAATAGCCTGCTCTTGGCACCTGTTCGGTTGGAGGAGGTGGAGGATATTGTGATGAAGACGAACCCTAACAAAGCCCCTGGGCCTGATGGCTTCTCTTCTGGGTTCTTTAAGCGATACTGGGGTGTGCTTAAGTTCCCTATTCTGACGGCGGTCCAGGAGTTCTTCGTGGAGGGCAGGCTTCTGAAGGAGATGAACCACACTTTCTTGACGTTGGTTCCTAAGAAGGAGGGAGCGACCTCGCTCGCAGATTTTCGTCCCATTGCTTGCTGTAACTTTCTTTATAAGATTATCACTCATCTTATGTGCAGGCGTATGGAGGGGATTATGCAGGGATTGGTGTCCCAGAATCAAGCAGCGTTCATCAAGGGTCGGTCGATAGCGAAGCACAGCCTACTTGCTCATGAGATGGTGAGGGAGTTCAGCAAACCGGGGGGGATGAAGGCTTGTGTGAAACTTGATCTCCGGAAAGCCTATGATACGGTCAACCGGGACTTCCTGTGCCACTTGATGCTAGCCATGGGGTTTGACGAGAGGTGGGTTGCGAGGGTGAGGGAGTGCATCTGCTTCCCTACTTTCTCAGTACTCATCCAGGGCACGCCACATGGCTATTTCAGGAGCAACAGGGGGCTGAGGCAGGGTGACCCTCTCTCACCGTACCTGTTCAACCAGGGGATGGAGTATTTTATTTGCATGATGGACACGGCGGTGCACAGCAAACGGATCGTCCCTCTTCCGGTTGGTGAGACCGATTGTCTTCCATTTGATCTATGCTGACGACTTATTAGTGCTCCTCCAGCCTTCTATGCGGAGCATGAGAGCGCTTTCTGAGATAATGGAGGAATTCGGACGGCTATCTGGACTCCAGTTAAACAGGGATAAAAGCAGAGTCTACTTCAGTTCCCGGTGTACACTGCAGGAGGAGAGAGCCTTCGCCCTGGGAGTGGACAAAGGCGAGCTCTCAGTGAAATACTTGGGAGTCCCGCTGACGGTCAACTATGCCAGAGAGCAGGATTGTCACAGCTTGGTGGATTTTGCTCAGAGAAGAGTGGAAGGCTGGCAGGCTGCGGAGCTATCATTTGGAGGACGGATTGAGTTGGTTCGTTCGGTTATTGCTGGCATCACGATGTTCTGGCTCCAATCTATCCAGATCCCGACGGCTACTATTCGAAAGGTGGAGGCCATCTGTGCTGACTTCATTTGGAGGGGAGGGATGCATGCGATTTCCTGGGACCAGCTATGTCGTCCTCGGGAGGAAGAAGGAGTAGGGCTAAGGCCGCTTCATGCGGTCAGAAGGGCAGCTTATGTGAAGATGGCCTGGAGATTTATCAGGGGGGTCGCTGTGGACGGAATGGATGGCGAACAGATATTTAAGGAGGATTAACTTCTGGACTTGCAGTATAGACAATAATTTCTCGGTTACATTTAAGGCTATTCTGCGATGCCGGCCGGTGCTTAAGACCGCTATATGCAGGAACATGAAAGATGGGAGGACCACCGACCTTTGGCTTGATCCTTGGTTGGGTTCCAGATCCTTACTCGAGATAGTGGGAGGCCAGATGGACAGAGAGGCGGGCAGGGGGCTCACATGTAGTCGGATCATCAGAGATGGAGTTTGGAGGCCAGAAGGATATCCTTATACTGCACAGTTTGCTGAGGAGATTCGCCTTATTACTATTGACGGTAGCCAACATGAGGATTCCTGGTGCTGGGCTGGCCCACATTCGGGGGCTGGGACAGGCCTTTTCTGCTTCCGTAGCTGTTATGACTTGGTTCGGATCCACCACGACCGGGCTGAGGAGGTGGACTTCATTTGGGGAAAGGGGATTGCACGTTAAATGCAACTTTGTGCTTACCGCCTTCTACGGGACAGACTGATGACAAGAGACAGACTCCTCAGGTTTGGGTTACAGATCCCAGATGCCAAGTGCGTGCTATGCCAGGTGGAGGATGAAACAATGGGGCACCTCTTCTTTGTTTGCCCGATGACCTGGTATATTTGGAGTGAGCAGTGTGTGCAGCTGAGGGAAGGAGTTGGGGTGGATTGAGATATTCGGAGCATTCTTAGCTGGATCCGAGATCACAGTGGCCGAGATCCGGGGTGGGCCAGAAGAGCCAGAGTGCGTATCGCCGCTTCCGTTTGGCACATCTGGAAGGAACGGAACCGACGTATTTTCGAGGGCTTGGTTACCCCCGCTATTGGAATTCTACATAACATAGAATTCGATGTATCAGCAATGGCCCCATAATACTATCATGTGGGGCTGGAGAAGTTGTGATGTTTATGTATTGTAATACCTTTACCGCTATGTGCGAGGAATAAATTCACCATTATTCCAAATATATAAATATATATATATATATATATATATATATAAGTTTAGGTATATTTAGTTACTGTATATATTAAAAAAGTGCAAATAAACCGAAAAATTGAATAAACCAAAAACCGAACTGATTTAATTCGGTTCGGTTTGATTCGGATATGGACCAATTCGGTTTCGGTTTTTGGTCCAATTCGGTTTTCGTTTAGGTATATTTAGTTACTGTATATATTAAAAAAATGCAAATAAACCGAAAAATTGAATAAACCGAAAACCGAACTGATTTAATTCGGTTCGGTTTGATTCGGATATGGGCCAATTCGGTTTCGGTTTTTGGTCCAATTCGGTTTTCGGTTATTTGGTTCAGTTTGGACCGAATTAACCGAATGCTCACCCCTATTTAATGGTCACATGCGGGAGTATTTTAAATGTTTTTTCCAGTCAAAATTTGACTCTTAACGTTCTAATTGCAATGGCTTGTGGACGGAGGGGGGTAATTTGATCAAAGTATCGAAAATGTGAGGGTTTAATCGATCAAAAATCTATCCAGTCTTTTTTGCGAAAAGTGTGAATCTCGCGAGATTTTTTTTGCACTTTAGCCTAGTTTATAACAAACGTGGTTTCCTGCTAGCTCCAGCAGTTATATCTAAAAGCAGGAATGAAATTTCTCATCTCGTGATAGGGCTTCTCTTAATTTGTTTTTGAGGTCTGATACATTGAGATGGGACCATGAGAAAAGACTAAGAATGGGGAGGATATTTATGGATAAACTCATCCTATATATCTTTATGGATGGGATCTGTGCTATTCTACATGGATGATATTTTCTAGCATAGAAAAACTCAAATAAGTGTCAAGGTACTCCTCTCCATAATACACTTTAGTACATCCATAAAAAAGAGAGACCGGAGCACATCTACTGCTTGCTGTAAAAGGGAACAGTACCTTTGCAGCTATTGTTTGTTTTTGACGAGTATATGAACCTAAAAAAATTATATTGTTAGACATCAAAGACCAAAATTATTTCTTCGTAGGGGTGGCCTCTACGACTCTTCTCCTTCTCCTAAATGCTTTGATCTTTCGTAGCTCCTCCACTTGCAGATTCTTTTAGTCCTGTTTTACACATTCCGGAAGGTTGATGCAGTAGTCCATCTAACAAGACATCAAGTGATCTCTATTTTTGTAGTTCCTTTGAATTCTGCATTCTAGTTGCTCGTCATACTGTTATTACTGTTATTGGAAACCGTTAGACAGGAGTGGTTTCATTTTGTTGATCATTTGCCTTTAAAGGGCTACATACCCTTGCCAGTCACATTATTGTTTGTGGGTTTTCTCTAGTGTTGGCCCTGCACAGATTCTTCTGTAAGCTTTAGAAATCTCGGCTTTTGGTCTTTATTTGATGTTGTCATTCATTTATATCTTAAATGATTAGCCTAAAAAAAACTCAAAACTTCTTTTTGTGACAGATCATCGATATAATGGGAGACAGAGTTGGGGTGCCTCTTAAAGTACTCGTCAAGCGAGCAAACAACAAGCTAGTTACTCTGATTGTTGTGCTGGAGGAGGCCAACCCTGATAGATGACATCAATAGTCGCAACGAATGTTTACCGTCAACAGTAAAGCTTGAACTGCAGCTAACATGTAAAAAACAAAACAAAAAAAGTGTCAGCTGGCATGGATAAGCAAGAACTACTTGGAAGTGTTATTTTGTATTTATGAAGATACCTAAATTTGGGATGCTTCTGAGGATGTCCTTGCCTACCTCGAATTCGCAACATTGTGTTCGGTCCAGGCATCAGTGTTGCTTCCTAGTTCCTGGCTTGAATGAGGAACATGAAGGTTAGGTTCTCTTGTTTCCTTTTTGTCACTCTTTTACATGTGGAGAGAACAAAGAGGAGGTTTTAGTGAATATTCATTTTATTTTCTAGTATGGTTTCAAAGCCAATATATCGTTTTTGTATAAAATTGGGTAAATAATCTACAATGTTGGGTGTTTTGGTTCGGGTTCGTATCAGACCGTGTATTATTCCATATATGAAAATAAATCAAGCCAATCTGTTTGGGTTTAATTTTCAAAGGTCAGCCTGTGGACCATCGACCGGCCGGTCGTAGCCCATTATCATCTTTAAAGTATGTATGGTGCATTTGTTAGCAGACCCCGACCAGTCTGCGTAGTGGCTTTGGGCTGTTACACACACACACACATAAAGCCTAACACACACAAAGCCTACCATTTGACAAATGAATCTTTTTAATAAGAAGTGAAAGATAGATTTGATTCTATCTTAATAAAGTAATCAAATGTTTTAATTATAGCATCTACATCTCCAACTTGGTATGCTATGTTAATTATTTTAATAAAAATATTAAAAATATATTAAAATTAAATAAATTAAAATTGATATTAATATTAACATTAACAACAATTTTAATATTAATTTTGGTTTTAATATTAACATTAATATTAACAATAAAAATTAGTATAAAATTAACATTAATATTAATATTAGTTTTAATTTTAATTTTAATTTAATTTTGATGTTTTATAAAAGATAATTCTGATTAAAAGATTTTTAATATTTTATAAAAGATAGATTTGCTATATTTTTAATATTATAAAAGGTAGATTTTTAATATTGTATACAATAAATTGGATATGTGTAGTCTCCTTAAAAGATTTGATTACTTTATTAAGTTAAAGTCAAATCTTACTTTTATTGAAAATATTCATTATTTTATTAAGATAGAATCAAATCAATCTTTTACTTTTTATTAAATTGATTCATTCGAAACATGAAAGTAAACGAAATTGCTATATATATATATATATATATATATATATATATATATATATATATATATATATATATATATATATATATATATATATATGGCCTATGATATATATATATATATAGAGAGAGAGAGTCCTATATATATATACTAGTCATAACCCGTGCCCATAGGGCATGGTTCATTTAAGGTATTCTCCCTCAAAATCTTGGACCCCCAATTGAATAAAATCCCACTCTCAATAATGCTCATCCACAACCATTATGAGTGCAAATCTCACTCTTTGGATTTCCCATAAAACCCCACTCTCAATAATGCTCATTCTCCATAAAATTTCACTCTCAATAATGCTCATCCACAACCATTATGAGTGCAAACCCCACTCTTTGGATTTTCCATAAAATTCCACAACCGTTGATTCACCAAGATTAAATCCCAACCACTCTTTATCTTGGCACAGTCAGCCCTAGGATTCAAAAACCTTTGTGTTATATATATATATATATATATATATATATATATATATATAGAGAGAGAGAGAGAGAGAGAGAGAGAGTCCAGATCGGGAGCCATGTTTTCGGAGCCCGTCGAAGCCCAACGATCCTTGGCCGTTGGATCGTGCGGTATCGCATCGGCCCCGCTCGATCCGATAGTGTAGGGGGGCAGGGCTTCGGAGACTCTGCAGGCACGGGTATATATATATATATATATATATATATATATATATATATATATATATATATATATATATATATACAAATATCTAAAAATTTGTATCGATACATCCCAAATCTGAATCATTGGTTGTTGATCCAATGGTTCTTATTAAATGAGTTTTCTTGGACTATTAATAGAGTAGGGAACATCATTTAATGCAGTTTTTGACTTTTGACCTCTTGGTAAACTTGCTAGTGTAGGTCATTCTTAACTTCAAATTTTTCAATGAACACCCTAAATTAGCTCATATTTACTTTCTCTTTAAGCTGATAAAAATTTACAAAATACCCTAAATAAACTCATATTGGATTGATTTAATTTATAGCCTTGCTACATTCAATATTTTGAAGAACAACAATCCACTGCCGTCGTCACCTGGCCAGTAGTGGACTGCAACTCCCCCGTCGTCGTCACATGTCCCCTCCTCTCCTCCTCCTCCTCCACCATCTCCGATGTTAAGGAATATTTTCTAAATAATACAATGTTCCTCAAGAATCCTCACGGTCGGTCTGCTCCCAGTGAACAATTTCGTCTCGGAGGTGCTTCGCTCGTATGGTCGACATGGTCCAGAGGCCTCGAGGCTCCGGCATGCATCCGGGTGCCGCGTGGTGCCGCTGCTTGGCGGTCGTGGCTACTATTGACAGCTTGGTACGCTGCTGCTGCTCGGCGGTCGTGGCTACTAATACTTGATTAAAAAGTAGTCATTATTATAAATTTAAAAATTAACTTTTTTTAGAATTAATAGTTAGTTATTATGGTTCGATGCGGTGCCAGTCGGTTTGATCCAAATGTTAGAATTATATTAACACATATCATTGTTACATGCTAGTACGTACTCAAAAATGGTGTTTGAACTCGGTTCGATTACACACGCGAAATGATCTAGCTCGATTAGTTTTAGCGTACGAGTTTAGACGAACACTAACCGAGCCCGAGCCAAAATTTAATTTGTGGTCCAAGTTTGATTCGGTTCGATACGATTGGTTTGATCCATATGTGCACACCCCTAAATCCAATTGATCACGTGACAACTTTTAAAATTTAAATTAAATTAAATTAAAATTAAATTTTAAAATTAAAATTATATTTTGATTTAAAATTAAATTTAAATTTAAATTTACAACTAAAAATAGTTAAAATTTAAATAAAAAATCCATTGTAAAAATTAAAAAGTGAATATTAATATTATCATGATTTCTTTTACATTAATATTGAAACTAATATTAATATTAACATTAATGTTACGAGACCATTTGTTCGATTGATAGCCCATCGGTTCGGATTGATATAATTCGATAAGGCTGGTTTGACCCATATCTGCAAAACCCCCTAATTCAATTGATTAAATCAACAAGTTTTTATTTCAATTTCTTTTATTAATAACTACTATTAACACGTATCATTGTTACATGCTAGTACGTACTCAAAAATGGTGTTTGAATTCGGTTCGATTACACACGCAAAATGATCGAGCTCGTCTAGTTTTAGCGTACTAGTTTAGACGAACACTAACCGAGTCCGAGCCAAAGCCCCATTTAATTTGTGGTACAAATTTGGTTCGGTTCGATGCGGTTGGTTTGACCCATATGTGCACACTCCTAAATCCAATTGATCACGTGACAAATTTTAAATTAAAATTAAACTAAAATTAAAATTTAAAATAAAAATTAAATTTCGATTTAAAATTAAAACTAAATTTAAATTTACAACTAAAAAATAGTTAAAATTTAAATAAAAAATTACATTAATATTGAAACTAATATTAAAATTAACATTAGAATTATCATTAATGTTACCAGGCTTGAATAATAGTCGATCGGTTCGAATTGATATGGTTCGATGCGGTGCCGGTCGGTTTTACCCAAATGTGCAAAAATTCCTTGTAAAATAAAAAGTGAATATTAATATTATCATGATTTCTTTTAGTACACCTAATTCCTGTTGATCACATGGCAAATTTTAAAATTAAAATTAACATTTGGAAAGTTATAATTAACATTTAATTTTTAGTTTAAATTAAACTTTTAATCTGAAAATTTACTTGTACGAACATTTAATTTTAAAAATTTAAAACTTTTAATCTTAATTAACTTCTAAAATTGTAAAATAAAATAAAATATAACACAACCGCAGCTAGAGGAGAAGAAGAGTAGCAATTGATCGAATAAGGGGTGGGTCCCAGTGTGATCACATCAGAGGATTCGGAGCCAATGGGAGACGCGTGGCTACAGACCAGGCACGTTAATTAAGTTAAATGGTTTGAAATGTACTGTGACTTCTCCCATATTCCACACCATCCACGCCAGCAGCCAGTCCCAACAGGTGGGCCATCCTAGTGACCAAGTCAATGTTTACTTCATTCAAGAAAAACCCAACAGATCCAAAGAATTTCCTAGAGACATCTGACCTGCAAACACTCCAAAGGTTAATCGAGTATTTAAGCTTCAAAAATACCTACGGAAACAACATGCATGAAAAGTCTGCTTCAAATCGCAAAACAAGATTGTTGTCATGGCTGGTGAGCATCAGTTCGGTTCGGTTCAAACCGAATAATAATAGTAAAACCGAACATGAGCCGAACTGGTCAAATGGAAAATCGTACCGAACCGATTAACTTCAAAACCGACCTTGAACCGAACCGAAATAAATCGGTTCGGTTTATCGGTAAATTCGGCTCATGGGCTTTCATATAATGGGCCGGTCCATTACAATTTAACATTAAAATTATTCAAAGTCCATCATCCCAAAAAAAAGAAGAAACACAGCAATTTAACATTCAAAGGCCAAACTGCTAACTGCTTCAACAAGAAGAAAAAAAAATCCATCATCCAATTTAACATTCAAAGGCAAGACTGCTAACTGCTTCAACAAGAGAAAAAAAAATCCAGTTCTGGCCAGGAGGAATACATCTCTATATAGTTTGAAACACAACAATGGATGTCGAACTTGTCTTTCAATGAGGAATACAGTAAAGACAAGTTCCAGTAACAAATTCCAGTAACAAATCCAGTTCTGACCAGGAGGCATATTATTACACATTCCAGTAACAAATTAAGTTTCACAGATCATCACCACCAGGAGGCATATTATTACTCGGGTAACAAAAATGGTGACAAATTCCAGTAACAAATCCAGTTCTGACCCTGGGGCTGGGGCTGCCCGGCTAGATTCATTTTCAGCGCTTGGCTGAATACTCTCCACTGACAGAGCTGCATCCTGCATGCACCAAAAATAGAAGACAAGGAAAGAAAGTATAATATGGCGCAGATGGCTTATTTATGCATCATAGACTGAGTATGATGCCATGTAGTATCAATTACACACTTTCTCAAGCCGTAATCATCATTGCCACTTTCTAGTTTAATATGTTAGTAAAATTTTCAAGAAAACCAAAAAATAACTATTCACAAAATGGCTGCAGTTCATGCACAAATGGCTGCAACAATTGCCTCGCCACTAGCTGCATTGAATGCCACGCCACTGCAAACAGAGAGCATGTCATGCACAAATGGCTGCAGTTCATGCACAAATGGTTTATTACAAACAGAGTGGAAGCAGTAAACTAAAGAGCACCTCATGCACACAACACAAGAGCATAGTAAATGAAAATTATGGAATTACATACTGCTAGTAGCAGCAGTAAAGAGCACACCAGTTCTTTGACTCCAAAATTAACAGAGTAAACTAAAGAGCATAATTAGATTTTTCCACCAAAATGACAGTAATCAGTATCCAGCATAGAGCGTAGCAGACAAAAAAATTTCCACAAAGTTCAAATAGAATATTACAGACATTTGACATTTGTTCCCAAGTGATCAAACCTCGCTTGTTGATGTTGACGCCACAGTTAACCTACCCAAATCTAATGATAAGAACAAATAAATGAACAAGTTAAAACACAACAACTACGAAATTGGAAATGTAATACAAGTTGACAGAATTAAATTACCCATTTCAAGTTTGTAGACGTCCTCAAAATCCTCTTCAATAATAGACACAACGGGTCGATCTGAAGGCCCCCTAAACCAATCTTGACAACAAATAAGTGCTTGAGCAATTTTGGGAGTCAAAGAGCTCCTATAAGCATCAAGGACACGACCACTCGTACTAAAAGCCGACTCGGAAGCTACGGTAGATATGGGAACGGCCAAGACATCTCTAGCCATCTTTGAGAGGATCGAAAAACGAGGAGAATTAAGCTTCCACCATTCCAAAAGATTAAAATCATCACTTTCATCATCATCATCATCATCCACGGTACTCTCATCTAGATAACGGTCAAGCTCTGATTTAGTATCACCACCTCCCAATTCCATCTTATGCTTCTTGAATTGGACCTTCATGAACTTTTTTAATTGCAAGGATGCCACCGGCTGATTTTTACTAGGAGTTTGAACTCTATCACTAGAAGTGCCACCAACTTGAGAAGTGCTAATGTTTTTGTACTAATTAAACATAGAGTACGCAACGATTTTCACTTTCTTTTTCATGGAATCGCTCTTTTCCACACCATATAGTTGATCAAGAGCATACTCCACGTACTCCAACTTATGTCTTGGATCAAGAATTGGTGCAATAAATATAATCATATTCATCTTTTCGATATCCTCCCAATACTTATCATACTTCTCCCTCATTTTATCGGCCATCGTAGCTAAGTCAAAGTCACTACTCTCTTTTGAAGTGCGCAATAAAATGTCAATTGATGTGATTTCATCAAAAAAGTTATTGCAAGTGACATACAAGGAACCGGAGATACGCTTTGTGAGTTCATAAAAGTGTTCAAGAAAAGTGCATAATCTTCTTGCATTAGACCAATCTTCATTAGTAGGATACCCACCGTGCTCCGCTAGCTCTACTTTGAACCATGGATCAATAGATGCAAATCTCTCAAAGGCACTCTCAAACCTTTGAGCCGTGTCTAACATAAGAAATATAGAATTCCAACGGGTGCTCACATCAAGACACAATAACTTCTTGCTTTATATCTTTTCGGCTTCAACACACTCTTTAAATTTCTGAAATCTACTAGGAGAGTGTCTCACATATCTTACTGTATTTCTAACACGAGAAACCGATGAAGACATCAACTTCAAACCGTCAACCACAACGAGATTTACAATATGGGCGATGCATCTCATATGTAAATACTTGCAATTAAGAATGCTATTTCCCCAATTTTGTATTTTCTTGCTCAAATAAGAAATAGCAACATCGTTAGAACTAGCATTATCAACTGTGATAGTAAATACCCTATCAATATCCCAATCAAGCAAACATGTCTCTACCGCTTTCCCGATGGCCTCCCCTTTATGACTGGAAATTGGACAAAAATTTATAATTTTTTTCTTTAATTCCCAGTCATCATTATGTAATGTACTGTAAGACACATGTAATTTATCTTCTGTAACGATGTCCATGAATCCGTAGTTAGACAAACCATTTGTTTAGACTCTCTCAAAAATGTTTTGAACTTACTCTTTTCAATAGAGTAAATATCGAAACAATCTCGTGCCATGGTCCACCTCGATGGAATACGAAAGATTGGACACGCAACACTCATAAAGTTTCTAAAACCTTCACATTCAACCATCTGAAACGGAAGCTCATCAATAATCACCATACGTGTCAAAGCTTTTCTGACTTCATCTTGATTAAATTTCCAACTAGTTAGTATCTTATCCGTGCCCTTTGCATTTGGTTGCAAGTTTAGTATTGATTAAGTAGAGTCATGGTTTCTTGGATTCAAAGGACATGCAATCCAATGATTTTTCACAGTGGTTGTCCCGTTTAATTTGCTATGACAATGATATTCTTTCTTACAATGCTGCAACTAGCTTTTGGACGACCTTCCGCATCCAAAAAACTATTAAAATCTA
Source organism: Iris pallida (assembly GCA_029216955.1). Classification (NCBI taxonomy): domain Eukaryota; kingdom Viridiplantae; phylum Streptophyta; class Magnoliopsida; order Asparagales; family Iridaceae; genus Iris; species Iris pallida. Next base: position 10,891,570 of record JANAVB010027598.1, read on the forward strand.
TCCAAAACGCTGCCCGTTTTTTGTTAGATTTTCTAGTAACCCGAAGACTCGGATTAGAATTGGAGATTGGCTCATTAGTGGCCTGAGAACTAACTGGTGGCTGAGGTGGATCACCTTCGTGCGACATCTAAAAAATAAACTATGCTATCAAAATAGAAACTACAAATATGAAATTGGCAGCAAAAATGTAGAAATACGCACATTGCATGAATATGAAGTTGTTGCCATTGATGGAAGCTACCTAACAAACATCACATAATTAAATTATAACCTGTCAAACCTTTACCTAACCCTAACGGTTGTGATTTTAAGAAGAGTTGCAAACAGCAAACTTCAACTTCTAGACAAACACTGCAAACTGCAAGTGCAAGCTAAGATTATACTGTGCAAACTGCAACATATTAACTAAGTATAAATCCAGCAACATATTAACTATACTGACATGTCCCTATGCACTAAACCCAGTAACAATGCAATTATGAAACTGATTTATAAAACTGCATATTATAAAACTGTAAACTGATTTATAAAACTGCAAACTGCAAACTGATTTATAAAACACATATTATAAAACTGCAAACTGCTAAAATTATACTGTGTAAACACTGATTCATGTCACTGCTAAAATTATACTGACATGTCCCTGTGCACATTGCTTTCTTTTTCCCTCATTTTTTTTGCATTGGCAAATTTTGGCAGCAAACATAGCAAGCAAACATAGAACTGGCAAATTTTGGCAGCTAACAGAGAATTTTTTTCTCTCTTTTTTTGCATTGGCAAATTTTTGCAGCAAACTTAGCAAGCAACCCTGCAACTTTTCCATATTATAGACTCAGATTCAAGTTCGAGAGACTGGTAAGGAAAAAAATAACTTACAGTGAGTGAGTTCGAGAGACTGGTTAGAAATAACCAATATTTCAGACAGCACAGCAAGACACCAAGTGAGCAAGGGACCTGAACCAGCCATGAGCCATGAATCACAAAGAAAAATACGGAAAATTAGGGAAAAAATTTAATTAAATCAATAATTTACTGTAAAAAATTAAAAACGAGAGAGAAAGTAAAAATTTACCGGATCTAGGTCATATGAGTGACGAACGACCCCCTTTGAGAGATCTAGGTTAGATCTGAAAGATCTAGCTCCGATCTTTACAGATCTAGGTCCGATCTTTAGAGATCTAGGTCAGATGTAGACGAGAGAGGCAGCGGTTGGGTAGAGAACTGGTGGTTGACCAGTAGAGAGAGAGTGGCAGCGGTGGAGACTGGAGAGTGACGAGACTCTCGACGAGAGCAGGAGAGAGAGAGACTCAGAGAGGGTTCTTCTCTCTCGACGAGAGCAGGAGAGAGAGAGAGGCCCAGAGTGAAGAGAGCCAGAGAGGGTTCTCGAAGGAAAAGAAGCGGCGGGTGAGTGAATGAGTACAGGAGAGAGAGAGGCCCAGACTTTTATATTTAGGATTTTTGGGAAGGGTATTTTAGTAATTTACTAATTAAGAAATAATAATAAATCGGTTTTCGGTTCGGGTCGGGAACCGTTTTCCAGACCCATAACCCGAACCGATAATCGTTTATTGGATTTGTAATAACCGAGCCCCGACCCGTTATGCAAAAAAAACCGACCTGAATGTTCTAAACGGGTCGGGTCGGTTTCGGTGGAAAAACTGAAATCTGCTCACTCCTAGTCATGGCAACATTATGTGATCTTCCAACAGCACAAAATTAGCAAATAACTGATTGACATAGCAGATAAAAAAAAAAAACAACGAACAGCAAGCCGATAATACCAAATTAAGATCAAAACAAGAAGAAAATGGAAATCATAATGATTTATGAAAATGTAATTTGAGTTCCTTAGTGCCTCCAACAAAAAACAACTGTGGAGAAATGACAATAATTGGTTGTACAATGAAAACTAAAAATACCAGTGCCCAGCTAAGTTTCTTCATTGAACCAAATATGAATAATTATATATGTGCAAGCAAACGCAAGGGGCTCATCGATGAGGATGATAATCTAATATCGTAATATAAAAGTAAGAACTTTGATGAAACTAATTGGCATCAGAGGATTTCTGCGACTAAACTTGAATTGCCTACTTCACAGTTAGCTTCTGACCTTGATGATTGGGAAGAATAAACTATGGCCTTTCCTCGGAGGGGCTAATTTAAATGTTGCCTGTAGCCACGCGTCCCCATTCGCTCGGAGGGGTAATAAAAATGTTAACGATGAATGTACAATGTCCAACAAATTACGGTAATCTAGGAGGAAGTTTTTTTAATAAAGTGAACAGGTTAATATGACTTGCTATATCAGGTAAAGCCAAAGTCAAAGTAAATACCTTTCATAATTTTCAATACAATTGTTTGGAATATATTGATACATCCCATGTATTGTAGAAAGATCATATATATATATTTCAAAGTTTCTTCGGGGGTGTTTGGCAAATAAAAAGTGGGGTGGATTACTACATTTTCTAGGATTTGAGCGTCTGAAGTGCAAAAACATTGTTTGGTTTTGGGAGAAGGGGGGAGGGGGGGGGGGTTGTTACGAAACTGGAAGATGTGGGGGTTGTTACGAAACTGGAAGATGTGACTGCTGCAGTTGCTGTAGGCAGAGGGAGGCTGGATATTTTTGGTAAATCCACATCCGGGTCCTACACCAAATAGTCCAATTTCTAACGGGTCCTTGTTTTTATTTCTAACGGACATCATCCGTTAGAAAATTGCAACAAGTTAGACCCGTTAGTATTATCTTAGTCTGTTACAAATATAACAAATATAATATTTTCTTTCCCTAGTAATATAATAAATATTGGCTAGCTAGGTATTTTCTCCCCCAATTTGTAGAACCTCCGAATCCCCCACAGCCAAATTCTTGGCGGCACAACCGAAATTTGGCGCCACAACCAAATTCTTGGCGGCAGAATCCCCCCCCCCCCCCCCCCCCCCCCCCCCCCCCTCGACACATATACACGTTCTCCTCTCTCTCTCTGATAGAATCCAACTCTATCACTGGGCAGAGGGCCAGTGTCAGTAATGGTAGCAGCTTAGTATCAGAGTGGTAGCAACTTAGTATCAGTGTGGTAGCAGCTTAGTATCAGAGTGGTAGCAACTTAGTATCAGTGCAGTAGTATCAGAATGTTGGAATATTCCTAATTTACTTTAGTATCCCAGCAGTCTTATCTCCAGCAGAGCAGTAGTAAATATCCTGCATTTAGCAATAGACAGGTAATCATTAGCCTAGTCATCAGATATTCCTTGGACAGCAAAATTGTGAGGTGTCAGGAATTGGTGAGAAAAGTGTATAAAGCAAGAGAAGGAGAGTAGAGGAGGTTACGAGAAAAATATCCAGAAATTACCCAAATCAATAGCTAGCCGTTTGAGTAGTTCTTGTAGTTCTTTCTATTTGAGATCTTCATCAATAATATTCCATAACTTAGCATATTTCTGAATAAATATTACCTGTAGAATGGATCAGTTCACTGGTTCACCACTGATCACTGGAGTTAGGGATCGGGGTCCTAACACTCTCTCTCATTCACAAATTCTCTAAACCATTAGTTCTCCTCTCTCTCTCTCTTTCACAAATTGAACGGATCCCACCTGGCTTGTCGTCCACCTACGGCGAGTCATCCATCTCCGGCACGGAGGCGCGTCGTCCATATCAGACGCGGCGGCATGTCGTCCATCTCCGGCGCTGCGACACGTCGTCCATCTTCGGCGCTGCGGCACGTCGTCCATCTCCGGCGCGGCGACACCATCTCTGGCAAGGCTGCACAAAGGTCTCAATTCGTAGTCGTCGGCTATCCGACGTTCTCAATTCGTAGTCGTCGGCGTGAGTCATCTACTCTTTTTTTTATTCTCATATGGTTATTTAGATTCACAAGTTTTTGGAAATGTCAGGATGGTTTCTTAATTCTTTTACTAATTATGATATGTGATATGAGTAAGAAACCCTAGGTTTTGATTTTTCTTTGATATGTGATGTGAGTCAGAAACCCTAAATTTTGGTATGTGTTGTCAGTTATTTACTCCTTTAATCTGTCACATAAAATGTCGGACTTGGAATTGGGGAAGATCCAGTAGAATTTGTCATAGATTTGTGTAGAGAGGATTGATCAAGAACAATAAATAGGAAAGAACATGTGACTACTGTATATCATTGCTATTAGAATTGGTTAGCATTCTAATGTGACTACTGTATATCATTGCACCCCCTCCTCCCCCCCCTTCCACCACACCCCAAAAAAATGTGAGTACTGTATATCACTGAAAAGCTGTATCTTCGTTATCTTTGTTGATTGTAGCCTCTTCCATGACTTCTCACTAAACCTTCATGCACACCTGTTTTGATATTGGCATTCTCACAATATGGTTATGAAGAGAAATTGTCAAAAGAATTCCTTCAATACTATATTCCTTTGATATGCTTCATTTTAGAATGATCGAAAATGATTACCTGTCCAAACTATTTTTTTAAGGAATTGTCAAAGTTACTGGAAAAGTTTTATATTAACAATAGATTTTATTTGAGTACATGATGTATACAGCGATTAATCTTTGTTTAGAGAGATGGATATTGCAATAATATAACATTTCATGTTTCATGCAATTACAACTGGTTAAGCTCTTGTGTTTCAGGTTGGCATGGAATCCGAAGGTTTTGCCATATATGATGCTATGATGCAGCTAAAAAATGAGGTGCTTGTTTTTTCTCAAAATTTTATCCACCAAATGTTTCTTTTTCTCCATGCTCCTTCATGACACTGCAAAATATGTAAATATTCCAGTGACATGAAAGATCTTTCTACTTATAGTTGTTTAGTGTATTTACTTTCATGCATACTCATGTTAGCTCTTAACATACAGAAAAATAATTTGTGACGGATTTAAAATTAGTTGGAGGTGGCACTAATTGAGGATAAGATGCGAGAATATTATCTCAAGTGGTTTGGACATGTGCAACGTAGACCAATAGATGTAGTGGTAGAATATTAATCAAAGGAGATGCTAGAAGTAGGAGTAGGCCTAAACGGAACTTATTAGGCTCTAGGCCATGGGTATATATACAAATACAATCGGAAGAGGAGTGACATCTCCTAACCGATGTGGGACTATATGTACAGTAGGTCTAACATTGTGTTCCTGTGATCATAATGGAGATGACATGCGTGCGTGTGTGATAAAGTTGGTGAGGAGGTCACACTCCTGCAATCAGGATATCCAGGCCCACGTGCTTTCTTACAAGACTGAAAGATTGGACAATGAGGATTAATTAGGGTTGATAGGTTTTATGGTGGAATAGGCTAATGGTTTGTCAAGATCAATATAAGGAAATAATATGTGAAAGATGAAACTGAGACGAATATTTGTGATCAAACACAAAAATACCAATCTGTTATTTTCTTCAATAATCAAAATAAAACATTACAAGAGTTTATATGGGCCTCCAAACTTGGCGTCCAAGGCTACTGGTCCTAATCCCTCATTAGCAAATAAAATTAAATCTTAAAAAGAACCCTAAAAGTAAAACCAGCAGTTGGGAATAATTCAACCCATATAATAAAATCTGACAGTCCAAATCAAGTACAGTTGGAGTCGATCTCAAAGCAGACCTAACAAGTTCTGATGATGGTGGTGAGTGCAAAGCATACTACATCAGCTGTGCTTAACCAACAACCAAGTTCTGATGATGGTGAGTGCAAAGCATACTACATCGGCTGTGCTACACGAAGTGACCACTATACCTAAACAAGTGAGCAGAGCATAGATTACCAAGTATTATCAAGGAAGTAACACTAACAATTCTAAAAAGTCTAACAAATTTTATACTTAATAATCTAATAACAAATTTGTACCAAACAGGGAAAGATAAGGGCAAAGGAATGGTGGAAGGAAAGAATCGATTGAGAGGATTATAGTTCTCTCCTAGGAAGTGCTAAAGTTCCAAAATCAGTTTCATGTCACGTTGTGTCAGACACGTAACAGAGACACTCCTAGATACACTAGGAAACACCAAAATCTGTGCCATGGCCGTATAATGCCGTGCCCTTTCTTTACTGTGCTACATAGATTCTCTCTTTATTATAGTATTGATTTGAGATTGGCTTAGGAGGCTCAGATATAGCAGCCTAGTGCCCGTCAGGGCCTGTCAGTGCCTGTTATGGGCTACGGTACTTACCCATCTTACCAACTGTTGCAGGCTTTTGCTGCCTTGACTGGCTACTAAGACCTAAAGGATACTGGTAGTTTCCCCAATGTTAAAGTGGCTTCTGTAGCAGCTTCTACACCCATTATTTAGAATATTGGCCTTAAGTGAAACTAAAATCATCAGCAAGGAGCAGAATATAGTGAATCTGAAAGAGTTTCCTAACCTTGGTTCTTCAACTCAAAGTCCATATATGTTAAAAGAATCCAGAGATTTGCTAAGTTATATTAGTTGTGATATGTATGGGAGAGCCTTGGCAATCTAATCTGATTACACCATATTGTGCAGAATGAAGTTAAACTTTAATTGAAGCTTGTACCATTTTCCTACTTTATATTTGGGATTATACAGATGGTTTTTTTAGAAATATGGATATATATTCGTAAAAATATGTGGAAAAAAACTTCTCCCTTGTATGCATAAGAAAGTGGTACAACAAATGATAGTGTCATCTTTAGTCGGCTTTAGAGGCATCCTGAGTAGCAATCAATCACACTGACAGAATAAATAAGAAGAAATAACATTGTTCTTAACACTATCAAGCTTCAGTAGATGTTTGTAGGAGTCCGTATGTAAAGCCTCCTTTCTGTTGTTAATCAAGGTTTTGCATGGTTGTAATACAATTGAGGGGAGGGAAAGGAAATGGATATGGGATCATGTCGAAAGGGGTTCCCAGTTTCCTATTCCTTTCCTTCCCGTCGTCTACCAGCGTTCTTTTTATACTCAAAAAATCCATACTAAACAGGTTTTGTTCATGCTGCATATTTTTCATCGTGATGAAAACTGTCATTGCTTACACAGATTGAAACTGTAGCTGTTGGTGCTGCAATTGGTCAGGCCTGCCTACTTCTAGCAGCAGGGAAGAAAGGCAGACGATTTATGATGCCCCATTCCAAAGGTATGTTGCAATCTGGGAGTTCAATACGATATAAGACTTGTAGCTTTTTATGTTCAATTGAAAATGTTCTCCATTCTTGACAGCCATGATTCAACAGCCTCGTGTTCCATCATCTGGGCAGATGCCAGCAAGTGATGTTCTCATTTGAGCTAAAGAGGTCAGATCTTCTATACTAAGATGTTTTGGTTTCCTTTTCTCTTCTCTTTTGACTCTCAAGAGGTCAGTTCTTATATGTACTTTTTTCATTTGTAAGAAAGGTCCAGCACCCTGGCCTTATGAATACTCCTCCAGTCACTCTTATCAATATCTTCTTCCAATTTCTGCAAGTTCATTGAAATATGTTCTTATGAACTCTATCCTAGTTATTTTGAACCTCCCTTCTTCTGACATGTTAATAAGGATCTGATCAATGATACTTAACAAGGCCTCCTCAACCATTCTTCACTACGTTGTCCATACAGGTATGGTAATTCTCCTGGAGATACGATTCGACAACATTGAAAAGATGTTAGCTGCTTTCCATCATCATGGCTTGTTTTGGCTTGTTCCACACCTTGAGAATATCCATTTCTTACCTTACCGTTCCTACTTAAATTTTTTACTGGGCCACAACATAATTATCACTACCCTTAAATTTGCATTCTTATACTCTGTTTCATTTCTCAAGTTCAGGCCCTTATCTTGCTAGTGTTGGGCTTTCTCCCAAAGCTCTACTTGTATTATCCAATCTAATTCTATCCAAAGTAGTATACTGTATATCTTCAGCAAGTTACAAAATTCATTCTAATTTCTCCTTGATTATAAGTGGCTAATTTATCCATGACAAGGGTAAGAAGACATCGACTCCTGCTGGACTCTGCGTGCTTTTGTCGTTTGACCTCTCATCTTACTGTAACTGTTTTTTAGTTTTGCCTTATTATCTCATGATCACCAGAATTTCCTCTTTGTAAACTTTCAAGAGAAATGATAGTGTCCATCTCCTAGTTTGCAACTCCATTGCCAGGTCCAGGTGGGAATAAAATATTACGAGAACCAACTTTAAGCAATCACTGAAACAACTCTCCTAATCATAAGCGTATGTGAATTTGTTAATGGCCCTTCTTGTCCTCCTATCTATTTATCTTAGGTTGATAAGAAGTCACCTTTCTGATGGAGAATTTGTTAATGGCCCTTCTATTCTATGGACCAAAACTTGATTGGGGGTCCCTTATATTGTACTAGCTAGTCCTATCCTGATTCTAAGAACTGCGGCTTTTACTTTTTACTTTTTGAACGGTGGTTTCACTTGTGTTCATTTCAGATGCAATGCAGGTCTTTTGCGGTACGCGTGTTGATTCCAATTTTAAGATGTTACGCTCTCGTCAGTCGTCTCCATTCATGAACACAACCCGGGCAGGTCCGATTATTGATCAAGAAACTATTTCAAATTTTTTTTTATATACTTTTCGGAAAGTGGTAACTAGTTTTGTTCAGTTTCATGTATGTTTCCGTTTTCTTTAGCATTTAAAGAAATCATGATATTAGCCTAATTTTGTCTGTCTCTATGAAGAATCAACATGGAAGGGTTGTGTAATGGAATTAAGGAAAGTTAATTGCATGTATTTTATGGTGGAAAGTTTTGATCAATCCAGCATAACTGATGGTATAGGTTAGTGGGGTTTCTTCCACAGCTAAAGTTCAGTCATTTCTTTGGGTAAAGTCATTTGATTAAGTCAATGTTGGTTTCTTTTAGAGTTTCAGTCAATACCTCTTCGTATGGATCAGTCCATGCTAACTTGTGTCAGTCCACAATGATCTCCATTGTTCAGTCCATTTTTGCCTATCTAATGTCCTGCATACCCTTAGTAGATATATGTCCAATTACCTGTCCAATCATGCTTATTCCATATCCCTTCATTAATTAGACCTATGTTCTGTCTATATATTACCTTGGTTCAATCCTATAGGTAATTGGCTCAGTCCCCATTTTGTCTTGTCCTGCATACAAATGTTTCAGTCTCCATTAATACAATATGTTCAGTCCCTGCCATTCTCTTGTTCATTCAGCCGTAATTTTTTTTTTCTTTCTATGCAACTTCTGATGCCCGTGCTTAATTTGTTTGTGCCTCAACAGTTCCAACTATATATCCTCTAGATATGTTTGCCCATCTTTCCCGTGTTGACAAGCTCGAAAAGTTTGGCATATCTCGACATTTTAGTTCTTCTATAGAGAACATACTGGACAGGGTCTACATATGGGTGATCTTAGTTTGATATCTAATATGTAGTTATATTCTTGAGTTGAAACTTGACTCTGGCCAGTAAAACAGAGGCTGGGTAGAGAAAGATGAGGAATTTTTTTTCCAGATATTGCGACATGTGCCATAGCATTTAGGATTCTGCGTATGAACGGATACGATGTTTCTTCAGGTGATTTCGACTCTGATACTGTCCTTCCTCTCTAGCTTTTTACGAAAAAAAGAGGTTTGACATGTCTAATTTTCTGCAGATGCATTAGTTTCTTTCGACGAAGTTGATCATTTCAACAATTCGTTGCAAGGACATTTGAGAGACGACTACTGTTCTGGAGTTATTCAAGGCTTCCCAAATCAAAATATCAGCGAACGACACAACTCTTCAGAAAGTGAATTCCTGGTCAAGTTCTTACCTGAAAGAACTGTCTACTGGTTTGATTCAACATCCTGATGTTCTTACCCAAATCCATGTTTCTTTCCCTTCTCGGGCACTATTGAAAGAGGTGTGCCCTTATCTATATGACCATTGCCCATTTTACATGCTTTTATTGTGGTTCTCCAATTGCCAAATCCATCATTTTTTTTGGGTTGATTGCTTAATGGCATTTGAAAGATTCAAAACATAGAAGAAAGTAGGAATCATGTTTCTTTCCCTTCTCGGACACTATTGAGCCATATTTTCTGTTCCAGCAGTCATACTAAATATGTAAGCATTTATGTAGCTCTATACTACCAAATAGTTGTAACCTGCAAATTATGGTACTGAAATGCTGCCATCTATACATCAAAACTGTTAACTGAAGGTGGTTTGTGATGTGATAAACCATCATACTGAAATTCTGTAACCCATGTTGCTAGTTTTGAAGAATTCGCAAGAGTTCCTTTTGGAGTTGTTATAATGGCTGCACAGCTACATGTTATTTTCATCCCATATTTTGCTCTACTTTTCTCAACGTAGTGGTCAACTTATTCTTGTGTAAACTTAATCACATTCTTCTAAATATATTAAATTGTTAAATACAGGAGGTTGGACATTTCTTAGCAGCATTTCCTAAGAAAGTGAAATTGGGGATCCCTTACTTCATTCCCAACATCACTCTTGGCAGTTTTGGTGCGATAACTCAGGTGAGTGTTCTTCATAAAGAAGTAAAGGAAATTCATTGACAAGTATGAAAAATCCCGTAATTTTCAGGTTGATCATCTTCTCAACTATCCCTTCTATGTGAATTTGGATCGTTTAGAGCACAAGAGGACTATTGAGCACTGCAACATGGAAACTTTCCGCCTTCTTAAAACATCATATAGGTAACTTGCAATTTAGTAGAGCCCATCTTGCACATTGCTCCTTCACTTACTAAATACTGAAATAATATGTCCCTCCCATCAGCAACTCTACTGTCAGCGACGAAGATATTCTGGAAGTGGCAGTGGTAGACTTCAACTGATGTCAGTCTATGTACCGTAAAGAACTTGAGCATATTGATGCGTACTTTGTTCATTGTTTGTTACCTGTATGTTAATATGTTTAACATATCTTTTAAGATGTAATTACACTAGCTTAGTGACTTGTTCTGTCACAAAACCTGTATTCATTTGTACTGCTCTGTTGTGAAGTTCATTTAAAAAGGGAATGCATTTTTTGGGTGCAGATTTTGGATTACTGTATCACTTCCTTTGCTTCTTGTGAAGATGGTTCCTTGTAGTACTGCACCAGATGGGTGAGTGATTCACTGCAACTGAAGTTTTTGCATCTCATTCTTGTTTGTACATTTGGATGATTGTGGAGTATTTGCCATGTGTACGAGTTACTTATACATCAACATTGTATCTCCGCTGCAATTATTTAATTGGGTCATATGTATTTTGTTTTCAAGATTCTACTTCTGCTGCAACTATTTTTATGGGTAATTGAAGGTAATCCCCTCAAGGTTTGTAAAACTTAATAAATTTCCTTGCTATCAAAATTTTGCAAGTGAAATCCATGTTGTTCTTTCCTTGAATTGTCAGCTAGAATCCCATTTGACATCATTTATTTGCTAAAACACCTTCATGCCCTTCTAAAATTAATTGCAGGTGCAAGTGGTGAGGTAGATGCACATTTTTATTGAAATATAGGAAAAGCAAATAATTTGAATTACTCTCGTGTTAGTAATTCTAAAATTAATTTTTTTTCCATTTTTTTAAACATACTAACGACCCAGTCCCGTTAGTATTAAATTCTAAAATTGTTTTTTTTTTTTTATATTTTTAAATTCTTCCAACGGCCATAGCCCGTTAGTATTTATATCTACATATATTTATATGCCTGTTAGAAAAATCATTACTAACGGCTACAGCCGTTAGAAAACTTTAAATACTAACGGGCATGTCCGTTAGAAAGGTAGTAATATTACCCACGCCTAAATACTTACGGAATATACCCGTTAGAATTATTTTTTCTAACATGTTTAGACCGTTGGAATATGGGTGTTTTGGTGTAGTGGGGGTTGCCAGTTGGATGTGGGTTGAATTTTTTTCTTTTTCTTTTCAATTAATTAAATTTTCAGCTTTTCTTTAAACAAAAATATTCTTAATTGGTTGTGGTTTTTTTTTTGCTAACAACCGTACTAATTTTTTGCTAACAGCTACATTACTTAGTAAACAGAGGTATTTTTTAGAGTTTTTGGAGAGAGAACTCCCTCTCTCATTTTGGAAGTAATTAAAGGGCTTTTTTAACATTGATAATTAATAAAAAGAGAAAAAAATATTTAGATATTTAATATTATATAATATAATTAATAGTTTTTTAAGTCAGCTTTTTCAATTAATAGTAAATAATTTAGATAATAATCTCAAAAAGATTATAGTAATTAATAGTAAACAGTTAGTTTTAAATATAAATTCCTAATTAGTTAGTAATTAATTTTAAGTTGATAAATTTTTAATTAGTTAGTAACTAATTATCTTAATTTATGAAACTAATTATTTAATTTATTAAATTATTATGTGAATTAATCATAATTTACTATTATTATAAAATACTCTTCCATATTTTCACTTCCTATTTCCGCCAAACACATTTGTCTATTTTTTATTTTTCCACTTTTTCACTTTCATATTCCAACCAACCACGTCTATTGTCCCCTAGCGGTACAAGGAAGTGGATGGATTCCTATCCTTCTTACATTCTTGAAAGTCCAAATTCAAAATTTCTACACTTTTGCTTTATCAAACAGGCCCTTAGCTCAAGTTCAGGGTGTTATTCGGTCCGGACCGGGCCGGCCCGCGGCCCAGAAAATTCGGGCTTGAGCCGGGCCCAGCCCGGACCGGGCGTGAAGGCGGGCCGAGCCTGGCCCGGCCCGGTTGGAATTTTCCAAACCCAGCCCGGCCCAGTGGCCCGGGCGCTGGACGGGTCGGGCCTGAGCGGGCCGGGTTTTGGCTGTTTTTTTATTTTTTTTTTCCATTTTTATCTTCTTAACCTATTATATAAGCTAATGTAGATTTTGAACACCCAACTAATAAGAGAAATTGGTTATAGAAGGTGGGTTTAAAGCTCCAGTTTGGCAGGTCTTGGGTTCGAATCTTGCAACATACAAAATTTTTTCTCAAAAAAAAAAAAAAAATTTCTTTACGGGCCGGGCCGGGCCGGGCCGGGCTCGGGCTGGAGGGGGGGAGGCCCGACCCGACCCGTTGGGGGGTGGGGGGCCGGGCCGGTTCGGGCCTCGGACGGGCCGGGCCGGGCTGATTTGACCGCGGGCCGGTCCGGGCCTAGGCCGGGTACCGGACTAACCGTCCCACCCTACACCATGAGCTCAAGTGTAGTCCAAGTGGTTAGGAGGTGGAGACATATGTATTGTGACTTGGAAGTGTTCGAGGTGTTGTAGCTGGCCCACATGTTTGTAGAAGCACATAATTGCGTCAATTTAGGACACAATAAACTTCTCGTTCTTAAAACGTTTCAACGCGACTAAAATCAGTCGATCAAAACGTATAAAACAGGCAAAAAATTCTCTTGATTCAAACATAAATTAGCCTACAATGATTAGCAATTAATCACGACCAGATATTCCATGTTATTATTGATCTAATGAACACTTATATTGACCCAAAGAAAGCCTGGTTATACGTTTTTCTTCGGTTCTAGAAGAGAGGAAGAAAGGAAGTGTCTACTTCGATGTGTATGTTTTTTTTTTTTTCCTCTTGTCATTCCAATATGTTGAAAAAGTAAGCATGAACTATGCATCAAAAACTATATTTAAGTGTTAATATAATATTAAACGTTAATTATAATCGTTCAAAGAGGACTGGAGAATATTATTAAGGAAGTCGATTATTAATTAGTAAGGGTTAATATATATAGAGAGGAGACCGTAGAATTGGTAAGAGAGGGCCTAAGTGGGGTGGGTTCTACTGCAAGTCTCAATTATAGTCAATTATAATGTAACGGTCCCATTCATGTTTTCATCATTAATCTTGTTTAATATTTGTCTCGTAAGTCAACCAACCATGCTTTAGCTTTCCGTAATCGCTCTCCTCTTTGATTTTTCTTTATTACAACCCACACATACATATACGTCCTTACGTTTGGAGGACTCGAGCCCTGCCAGTTCTGTCTGATGTCCTTATGGTTGGGCAAAATATGGCTGATAATTTAATCACCAACTCTCTATAGATGAATTAATTAATATACGGGCTAAATTTAGTACCATCAACTATAGACTACTTTCAAGTTGATACGCTCTATCGGTTATGGGTTAATTTTTTGTTAAAAAATGACCAAATTATCCCCTCCTCTCCCACTCCTCTGCTGCCCTCCCACCGCCGCCGTCATTGTTGCTGCCGCCGCTGCTACTGCTGAGAAGAGAGAGAGGGAGGGAGAGATAATGGGAGTATTTTTTTTATCATTTAACGTTTTTCATTAACACTGTTAGGATATTAACAATTATAGTTGAGGTATTAAGTTGTTTAGTTTTAAAGTTTAAGATATCAACTTGAAAAACTGGAATACTTGCGAGGATCAAGTTGAAATTAAGCCTAATATATATTAAGCAGTGTGTTCATATCAAATATGAGATGTGTAATGTGTTCATATCAAATATGAGATGTGTAATGTATTCGGATTTGGTTGTTAGTGAGATACATGATATTAGTGGAATCTAAATTGACAGTCTATGGAAGACTAATTCATCTATAGTAAAAATTTGTAGGTCATTTTTTTTTGTAAGCAAGTTATGTAGCAAATAAGAGCTTAGGGTTTGGGTCAAAAGTTTTGACTAGAATTACAGTTCTAGGTTTCAATTTAGGACTTGTTGATAACTCGTAAGTGTGAGAAAATTTGGATTTTGACTTGCAAGAATGGAAGAAGGATAAGAATCCATCCATTTCTTTGTCCCCTAGTAGGGGACAAATGTGTTTGGTTGGTATAAGAAAGTGAAAAGTGGAAAATAAAAATTAGACAAATGTATTTGGTTGGAATAGACAGTAAAAAATAAAAAGTGGAAGAGTATATTATAATTACTAGCTAATTAAGAATATAAAATGTATGAACCCAAAATTAATTATAAACTAATTAAGAAATAAAATTTTATAAATTAATTACTAACTAACTAACAAAAAACTAATAATAATAAATTCTAATTAATTTTAGATTACATAGTAGTTAGTTTAATAAATAATTAGCTGAAAAATTAATAAATAATTAGTATTACTTAACAATTTTTTTTAACCAAATGGTTAAATGTTGCAGCAACAATATATTAGTTTAAAATGGAAGCAACAACGGATTAGTTTAAAATGAAATGTGGCAGCAAAAAATAACTGTGAAGTGATTAATTAGTTTAACATGGAAGCAACAATATATTAAGTTATTAATTTAAAAAAAAAAAGGATCCCCCTCCTCCAGCCGGATGTGGCAGCATAAGAAAACACCCCCTACCGCAGCCGACAGGAACTGGCAGCCAAAAAATCTGCCACTTCCAGCTTCCACTTCATCTATTTATCAAAACGATGAATATGGCTACCATCCTCCAAATCCATAGTGAAGTGGACATTCACCATCCTACTTCACGATTGCCAAACAGTCCCTTAACATTATTTGGAACCGATTCATCTGAAGCCCTAATAGCATATTAAAGGCATATATATATATATATATATATATATATATATATATATATATATATATATATGTTGGTGCTCTTGCTCCTTGATATGAAGAGAGCTTGCTCTCAACATGCTTTGTAAAGTTTAGTCCCACATTGGAAAAGCACCATGAATTATCTCAACATATATATGAGTATGTGTTGTTGGGATATGCACATGGGGTGGTGACCCTAAGGAGGGAACCATGTGGGTGATTTTACTAAAGAGGTAAGGATAAGGCTCCAAGAAAAGCATTCATGCTTTTTGCTCTTGGAAAATTAATTTTCATTGGGGCTAAGCCCCTCGGGCTCATGGGCTCATGAGGCGTAATGTGGCGTTTTGTTGGCGCACTTTGTACTTAGCACGTCAGCATCATCGCTATTGCGGATTTGAGCGGTTATAGTAGTAGCTATATATTCAGGGCCTCACTTCTCTCTCAAAAAACAGAGAATTATCATTCTAAAATTCCAGAAAGAGAGAAGAGAGAGTTCCTCGAGCCACTGGAGTTCCAGCACCTTCGACAGCACCTTGAGTACTCTTTTTCTGTCCCTGTCGTTCCGAGCAGTCCGTCTTAGAGCTTTTTTTCAAAGCGTTCCAGAGTTCACTCGAACTTGCTGGTTCCTGGAAGCTGATCGTGTGGGCAGATCTAGCTTTGAGCACTGGTGTTCTTAACACCCCAGCAGGCCACTTTCATCTATCGTCTGTCATCACTGTTGTTGCCTTTAGCAATTCGGCCGGCATCTTCTTCTTAGAAGTGTCTTCATCGTTTGCTACGTATACGAAATCTTCTTAAATTCTCGTATTCCAGAATCCTCCTAGGATCTCTGGTTGTGCACCTTCCTTGAAGTGTTGCATTGGAACATTGTTCTTACAATTGTTTCATTCTCTCGTTTTCCATTGAAAATTGTGCCCCGGTTCCAACAATCTCAAAGCTAGAACAGCACAATAGAAAACTCTCGTGCCTCTCTCCTCGATACCAGCTTTAACAAACTGGAGAAGTTCGACGGAGAACACTTTCAAATATGGAAGAAAAAATCACCCTCAATCTACAACTGGTGGACGTCGATCATGTGCGGATTGAGATTGAACCAACGATTCCAGAAGGACCGACGACTCCAGAAGGTGGTACAGCAGATGCCATTGCTGCTGCACAAGTCAAATTGACCAAATAGAGAAGGGACAATAGTCTTTGTAGGCTATTGATTCTGAATGCAATGGAGGACTCCCTGGTAGAGTCATACTCCAAGAATCCTTCTGCCAGGGATATATAGGAGTTCTTGGGAAAGCTGTATGAAGACTACGACAATAGATCGAAAATTTTCATCGTTGAGAAGTACCACAAGTGGCTCTTCCAAGACGAGAAGGCAATGCTGCCTCAGGTAAAATAGTTCTTGAAGCTGCGCCAGAAGCTCGAAGACGAGAAAATGCCCATCGTCAACAAGTTTGTCGTTGGAGGGATTTTCTCTAAACTTTTCGCAGGATGGAGTACATTCTATGCAAGAATGCACCAGAAGAAGCTGGATATCAGCTTGGAAGATCTTCTTCAAGAGATCCATGTTGAGGACGAGATACGTTCTCAACAGAAGATGGACACTCTGTCCAAACAGTTGGCCAAGGCCAATCTGGTGCAGACGAGAGAGCCCAAGGGGAAGCAGGTGGCTTCTCATCACAAAAAGAAGGATTCCACTAATCTGAAAGTGAAGGGTCATTCATTCAAGCAACAGAAGTCCAAGTCCCACGTGACTTGCTTCAATTATGGCAAGAAAGGCCACTACAAGAGTGATTGCAGATCCAAGCCCAAACAATCAGAGAAAGGTGAGCCTAGTAAGATTTCTTTGGTTTCTAACCTCGTTGTTATGATCGCTTAGGTCACAACTGTGGGGGCTGACTCGGACTGGTGGATAGACACCGGTACGACTTGCCATGTATGTTCTGGGAGGGAATGGTTCATCACGTACAAGCCAACTTCTGAGAAGGTTGTCATGGCAAACCAGGCCCAAGCTGAAGTTCTGGGGATCAGGACTGTGGAGCTGAAACTCACTTCCGGGAACACTCTGACGCTCCAAAGAGTAAAGCATGTTCTGGTGATTGCCAAAAACCTGATCTCTGGGAGTCTGCTTAGCAACGCAGGCTTGAGGATGGACATTAATACTGGTCAGATAGTGATATCCAAGAAGGAAACATACTTCGGAAAGGCTTATCAAACCGAAGGGATGTTTAAAATTCAGCTTGTAAACCAGTCTGATAATATCAATACAATTGCTCTTTCTAATATTCTCTTGAGTTGTGGCATAATAGGCTAGGACATGTTCATTGTAAAAGAATAGACAAAATGTCTAGTCTAGGACTTATCTCCAAGTGTGGGGGTAAGGTAGAGAAATGTGAAGTATGTGCTCAGACAAAGATCATTAGAAAATTCTTTCATAGGGTCAATCGAAGCACAGATCTTCTAGAGTTGGTTCACTCCGACATCTGTGACTTCAAACAATTCTCTACAAAAGTCGGGATAAAGTATTTCATAACCTTCATCGATGACTTCTCAAAATACGCGTTCGTCTACTTGCTCAAATTCAAAGACGAAGCGTTTGAGAAGTTCAAGGAGTTCAGGTCCGAAGCTGAACGGCAAACTGGACAATAACTCAAGAGGTTGAGAAGTGATCGAAGCAGAGAATATCGGTCTCATGAATTTGCATCGTTCTGCAAAGAACATGGAATCATCTGCGAGACTACTTCCTCAATCTAACGGAGTAGTAGAGTGGAAGAACCGAACGTTAACAGAAATGATGAACTCAATGCTGCTAACTGCATGTCTTCCAAAATGCTACTGGGGAGAAGCTGCATTAACGGCCACTTTCATTCTGAATAGAGTGCCTTATGCAACTTCTGACATAACTCCTCATGAACTCTGGTTCAAAGTCAGACCTAACTTGAATGTCATTCGAGTGTGGGGGTGTCTGGCTTATGTGAAGTTCCCAGATCTGAAGATTCAGAAGCTGGGGACAAGGACTACGAACGCAATCTTCTTGGGGTATGTCGAGAAGAGTGATGCTCGAAGATTTCTTGATATTGAGTCAAATCATATCATCAAATCTCGCGATGCTGAATATTTTGAAGACAAGTTTGCAAGACATAAAAACATTGTTCTTTCAGATATTCCAGAGAATGATATAGGTACAAATGAGACTGAGATCTCATATGAGACAATAGTCCAAGATGAAGTTGTTGGTGGAGAAACAACAATTGAACCAAAACTCGCTGAGCCGTCGACGAAGCGAGCAAGGAGGCCGAAGAACTTCGGACATGACTTCGTCACCTATCATATGGAAGCAAATCCGCTTACCAATGATGAGGCGATGAAGACCAGAGATGCTGTCTTCTGGAAGGAGGCAATAGACAATGAAATTGACTCAATTACCTCCAATAACACATAGGTGTTAGTTGATTTACCCAAAGGAGCAAAGCCCATCGGATGCAAGTGGATCTTCAAGAATAAGATGAAAGCTGATGGAACCATTGATAAGTTCAAGGCCAGGCTAGTGGCCAAGGGATTTTCTCAAAAGCAGGGGATCGACTACTGTAACATCCAGTTTTCTGAAATTGGGATATTTTGAAAATTTATTATTTTTATTATTAAATAATGGTGTTTTAGTCATAATATGATTTTTGGTGAATTTTAGTTAGATTAAAAACTATTTTCTAAGTCACGACTTATTTGTGATTTTACTAGTATAACCCTAGTGTAAACCCTAGAGATTTTATAACCTAGAGACTAACCATGACCATGTAAGCCTAACCATGTGATTAGGATATCAAATTACCACTTTTTATTCAAAAGGGTATTTTGGTAATTTATTAGAATTTATTTGGATTTATGTAATTTATTATTATTTAATTAGTTGTTAAGTGTCATGTTAGCTTCTAACCTAGTTTAGCACTAGTCTAGAGGTTAGCAACTAACCTAGAAGACTAAGTAGAGGATGTTAGCTTATGTGTAACCATCTAGTTAGATAATATCTAGATATGTTACTTTTTAGATATTTTAGAAACCTAGAAATATCTATCCCCTTAGTCAAAACCTTAAGGGCTAAGTTAGCAAGGTGAAAAGGAACCCTAAATATCTACCCTACCCCCCCCTGGCAGCCAACCCATACCCCCTTCCATATAAACACCCCCCCTTCATTCATGCCTCATTTCATACACCCTAAAAACCTAGTTTTCCCTACAACTTCACACCCTCACCATTTAACCAATTTAGCTCCAAATTGAGCCTAGTTTCTTGCATTAGAACCCCCTACACTAGAGGATACCAATTGTGGATTGCTAGCAAGAAATTGTGGAGCTTTGGACATTGGGAGTTGAAGGAGGTTTTCATTCAAATAGGCCTATTATTGAGGATTTTGCACTCATAGGTAAATATCCCCAAACCTTGTTAATATTGTGTTTTATCTTCATGGTTGCATGCATATAGGTATACCCTAGCTGTGGGTCAAGTTTTGTAGGAAATAGGTTTGGTTTGGTGTCCGTATCGGACACGTATCTGTGCTTAAATTACAGTGTTTGGTGAAATGCCACTTAGGAATAAAAGTTGTTGTTTTCCAAAACAAATTATATTTTTGGGTAGCCCTAGACATGTAGGACACAACCCTAGTTGACTGAGCACGAATCCGAGTCGTGTTCGTGTCCAAAACGGACACGAACTCACTGCACGATGCACACGAATAGTGCCCTGCTACCACGTTGTTCGTGCTCACTGCACAGAGCACTAGGACACGTCAAAATTGACATGGACACGGGGGCAATGTCTGTGAACATGCCTCCAAAGTCTCATCACTTCTCGTGTCGTATCGAGTGAGAAAACTTACTTGCACTGGACACGCACTGCACTGCACGCGCACGTTTTCCTCACTGACACGCGACTCGTGTCGCACGGACACGAGTCGTAGATACCTCGTGTTGACACGAGTGTGTAGCCTAACACGTAGGCTACACATGGACATGACCACGTGGCCCCACGTGGCGTGTGTCGTGTCCACGAGATACTAGAACACACGCACGACACTGTCTGAAACAGTGTGTATCAGTCGAGAAAACTCGACTGATACGGGCCTCGTGTCGACACATGAAGACACTTGGACACAACTCAGGTACCTAGACACCTAGACCAACCCTAGGCGAACCTAGGGACACAACCACGAGACCCTAGGACACGTTGTGTCGTGTCCTACACGCGTGTGCATCTCTGCACGACGCTGTGACACAGTGCACAGTCTGTGTTACCCGATTGGGTATTTTGACCACTGGACACGCCGTGTCGTATCGTGGTGGACTCCCATGGACACACACGACACGTACACGTGTGGGGACACGATTACCAACCCTTGGTTTTAGGTTTTAGTTAGGTTTAGATCGATTTTGGGTTTACCCCCAATTTTCAGTTATGAACAGTAATTCCTGGTTTTATTTTAGTATTTTGAGATTCAAATTGATTTTTATGTATATGTATGCGTATATTTGTGTGTATATATACTGTATATATATGTATATAAGTATGTGTATATGTATGTAAGTGTGTGAGTGTGTATATGTATGTATATATGTAGGTTTGTGTGTATACATATATATGTTATAAGTATGTGTATGTGTGTGTCCTATTTCTCAGTTTTCTGAGAACAGAAACCCCCCCTGATGTCTACACACACACACACCACTGCCTTCCTATGACCCCCCCCTCACACACACACTTTTCACACACACACTCCCATATCTCTCTCTTGTTCACTGTCTATCTCTCTCAGTCTCTCACATCTCTCTCTCTATTGTTCTCTCTCTCTCTATATATATATATGTATATATATATATATATATATATATATATATATATATATATATATATATATATATATATATATATATAGGTTATGTAGATATATATATATATGGTATATATTAGTATATATATATTTTGATATATTTGTATATATATATATATATATATATATATATATATATATATATATATATATATATATATATATATATATATATATATATATATATGTGATACTATACTTTTTAGATATAGGTTTACATAGAACCTATAAGTTACTGGCCTATGGGTTATAGACATTAGCCTATGGCCATTAGGGGCTAACCCTAATTGACCTAATGACCCATGACCTAACTAGTTGACCCTTGTTTGACTAGAGTTGACCAAAGTCAACCTTAGGTCAAACTTGACCTAGTTGACCTAGATTGAACTTGAATTAACCTAGAATGACTAGTTTGACTAAACCCTAACTAGATGATTAGGTTAACCATATGGATTATGAGGGTAGTCCTAAGTAGATTAAGATATGTATGGGGTTAAGTGGAATACTTAGAGTTGAGTCATGACTTGAGTTGGAGTATGGGATTAGCTTGATTATAGGATTAAGGTTGGTATTATATACATGTATTTATGTGTGATATACTTTGTATAGATAATTGGTTATGCCTTAGCTTTGTGGTATAGAATCTTAGGTATCCTAAGACATGATAGCCCATGATTGGTTTGAGTTAGCCTTAAAGAGTTGACCATTGACCTAATTACCTTATTGACTAATCTATAATTAACCAAAACCTTAGTTAGTCTAAGATTGACCTAGTTTGACCATATTGACTAGTAAATGACTATTCTGACCATTGTTGACTAAACCCTAGATAACTTGACTAGTTTAGCTAGAATGTTTGACCAAGAGTTGACTTTAACCTAGATTAGACTTGTTTAACCTTGTTTGACCTTGTATGACTTAGTTTAACTTCTTGTGACCTAGTATAACTTAATTTGACTTAGTTTGACTGAAGAGTTGACCAAGTTTGACTTTGACCTAGATTGGCTTATAATTCATATAGATTGTATTGTAGATTTCATTTACCTTCATTTTGGACATGCCATAACTGTATTGCTCTATTTTAGGACATTGTGACCCTGGTACAGGCATCTGATATTACACTACTCTTTTCAGAGTATCAGGCGAGTACATTCTCTGATAGTTCTCCCATTTATTTGTCAATTACTGTATTTCAGTTCTAGTTAGTTCTATATGATTCTCTGTATCAACACGTATGAATATTTCTGGATTCATGTATCGACACATACCTTACTTGCTGGCCTCTATTACTGGAGTCATTAGAATCATTCCGGAATCATTTATGGAATCATCATGTATTGGTCAGACTCATCTCGATTCTTTTGTCGATTTTGGATTCACTTGCTGGGCGGGAAAATATTGAGTAAGACATGTAGACATACCCCAAATCCGGAATCTCTCACTGGAATCTACCGAAAGCATAGCCATCTCTTGCCCGATCAGTGAGAGATGTGCCTGATACCTACAGCCGTTTACATGTCGACCTCGATATTTTAAAACATACTGTTAGATCATAGTTGGACTCACCCTGGATTCATTGATCATTGTTGGACTCATCTTGTACTGGAAATCATCTGGTATCGGATTATATGGACTGGACTCACACTTCGATTACATTTGACTTATATCGTACTGTCTGGACTCATACATGTTATTCTAGTTCATTTAGCTTTTATTACCGTCTTCATTGCCATGATTCTTCTCTTGTTTTAGTTACCTTTCTTTTCTTGTATCTTACTGTTTCCCTATGCCATCATTACCTGTATAAAACTGCCATGCTCATCAATAAAACTGTCTATAACTGCTTTATAGTTCTTTGTCATTTACTTAGATTTTCTAGATGAGTTGTACTCGTTCCTGTCCTGATTGGACCTGTTGAAAATATTACAGATGATAATCCTGAGGACACATGCCCTACTTACCATGGACCTGGCGAGGGATTAGCTACCTTCGGTCCTGACTCTCAGGAGTGATTCAGGAGATTAGCTAGTAGACTACTTTAGCTTTCATGTTTTGACTTGTTGTATTAAAGTTAAGTTATTAAGTTTGTATTAAGTTTGTTTGAGACATTGTTGTATTATTTTAGTAGTTAGTTGTTGTTGTCTTTAATTCCTTAGGTATAACTTCTGTGTTATCTTATCGTGATTTAGACTGTGATTGAGTATATCCTATCCTTTACTTGTCCTCCATTCGGAGCTGATATCTGGACAAGTATATTATATACACTGCATGAGATTAGTTAGCAACCTAGGACAGCTTACTACCGCCGACACTGCGGCGTAGGCTGGACGTACCCACTTCTTGTGCCCCTATACAGGGTGCAGGTCGTGACAACTACTTTGACACATATACTCCAGTAGCATGGATGACAACCATCAGATTGTTAATTGCCCTTACGGTAATACATAAACTAGTGATACCCCAGATGGATGTGAAAATAGCATTCCTGAATGGCAAGCTGACCGAGGAGATTTATATGCAACAGCCAGAAGCATTTGTCTTCAGAGGCCTAGAAGTCAAAGTCTGCAAGTTGGTAAAATCTCTATACGGCTTAAAGCAAGCTCCCAAAATGTGGCATAAGAAGTTTGACAAAGTTCTAAGGTCAAACGGCTACAGGGTCAGCGAAACAGACAAGTGTGTCTATACTAAATTTGCTGACGGAAGAGGAGTCATCGTTTGTCTGTACGTGGACGACATACTAATCCTAGGTACGGATATAAGCTGTGTCACTGAGACAAAGAAGTTTCTCTCGACAAAGTTCAGTATGAAGGACTTGGGGGATGCTGATGTTATCTTCGGACTCAAGATCATCCGGACAGACATTGGGCTAGCACTGTCACAATCTCATTATATTGAGAAGATGCTCACTCGATACCGGTATCATGATCTTTCTATTATTGATACGCCGTACCGAAGTGATCAGAAGCTGGAGCCAAACTCGAAGGAAAGAGTCGGGCGATTGGAGTACGCTAGCATCATTGGGAGTTTGATGTTCGCTACTACTGCTACTAGGCCTGACATAGCTTTCGCTGTGAAAATGCTGAGTCGATTCACAAGCAATCCAGGCGTTGAATACTGGAAAGCTGTGAAGCGTGTTATGAGATATCTCAAGAAGACTCAGACATATGCACTGCACTTCAGTGAAGAGCCGCCGGTAGTAGAAGGCTGCAGTGATGCCAGCTGGTGCTCAGATTTGGAGAGCGAGAGGTCCACTGGTGGATTCATTTTCACAATGGGTGGAGCTGCTATCTCGTAAAAGTCGAAGAAGCAGACTATGCTCTTGTGGTCTTCTATGGAATTTGTGTTCTTTGTACTTGATACCACATCAGATGAAGCAGAGTGGCTTCGGGAGCTCATGTATGATCTTCCAGTGGTTGGAGCACAGATACCGATAATTCCGATATACTGCGATAACCAGGCAACTGCGGCGGTGGCATCAAATGATCTCTTCAACGGAATGAAGAGAACTGTGCGGTTAAAGCACAGGACAGTGAACGATCTCATCAAGAGAGGTGTCATTGCAGTCATCGATGTTCGGAGTCAGGAGAACCTGGCGGATCCATTCACGAAGGGCCTCAAGCGTCAGCTGGTTGAACACACAGCAGGAAAGATGGGCTTGAAGGCATTCTGATAGTATGTTTTTGTAATCCTACCATAAAGTTTTATGTTATTAGTTCAAAGAGAAATCTACTAGACATCTAACTTTCGGTTCAAGGGAGGACCACTGACTGGAAAACTATCAGGTAACAGTGGGTACTTGTTCTTGGGAACATGGATGGGTTACGAACCCATAACCACTGTTGTCAACTATGTATTTTCTGCGGAAAATGGATCCTGTATTGAGGTTGGCTTAAATGCCTTAATAAGTTCTCAGGCAGAGTGAATGCCTGGTGTGCTTTACAGGAAGCACGGTAGCGCAGCACTACAAGGAGTAAAACTCCATGCTACAGTGGGATGACTCCACCATGAGGTTCCCAGGTAGGGGTAATATCTCAGCTTTGCAAGCCAAGTCATTGCGGCGTGGCACCGCAAATAGGCAGGTAGCATAATACTGTATGATGAAATTAAAGAGTTATAGACAGCACTACAAAGGGGAGGGTGATCCCATGTTACAGTGGCACGACACCATGATGAGGTACCCAGGTAGGGGTAAAGCTTCGGCCTTGCAAGCCATATCGTTGCGGCGTAACACCGCAAGGAAGCCTTAGGCTTCATGCTGGATAGAATGGCACTACAAAGAGGCTGTGACCTTATGCTGCAGTAGTATGACACTACGATGAGGTTCCCAGATAGGGGTAATGCCTCGGCTTTAGGCCATGTCATAGCGGCGTAGCACCGCAAAAAAGTACAAGGCTTCATGCCATGTCTCTTTAATAAAGAACTTACCTATAGTGTATGGAAAGAGATATCAGGCCGTCTCATGAGGGTAAACTTGTAGACGCCCAAAATTATACACTGAAACCAGGCTGACACAGGGCCTTTAATGTGCAGCCAGAAGCACATGTAACTACACTTTGTGAGTGGAAAGAATTACAATTGTGGTACATAATTCAAGGCATAGTCCATTCTTGTATCGCATTGTTATTTAACCCATGCAGGAAGATTCAAGTCGTCAGTGACATCTATCCTAATGCAAAATGGACAATTACTGTGGGGAACGTTCAATCCTAGACACATATATATGATGAGATATGTGGAGGATTGTTGGTGCTCTTGCTCCTTGACATGAAGAGAGCTTGCTCTCAATATGCTTTGTAAAGTATAGTCCCACATTGGAAAAGCACTATGAGTTATCTCAACATATATATGAGTATGTGTTGATGGGATATGCACATGGGGTGGTGACCCTAAAGAGGGAACCATGTGGGTGATTTTACTAAAGAGGTAAGGATAATGCTCCAAGAAAAGTATTCATGCTTTTTGCTCTTGGAAAATTAATTTCCATTGGGGCTAAGCCCCGTAGGGGCTTAGCGACTCGGACTCGGGCTCTTGGGCTTATGAGGCGTAATGTGGCATTTTGTTGGCGTACTTTTCACTTAGCACGTCAGCATCGTCGCTAGGTGCATAGTACGCTTAAGTTGCGCTCGTTGCGCGAGCCACTTGCGTGCCCACGTTGCATGGTCCAGTTGTGCGCCCAGGTTGCACAGGGTGCGCGGGTGCGCTAGGTTGCACGCGGTGCGCGCGTGCACGAGGTACGCAAGTTACGCCAGTGAGCAAGGTGCGCCAGGTGTGTAAGTTGCGCCAGTGAGCAAGGTGCGCTAGGTGCACAAGTTGCGCCAGCTGCACAAGTTGTGCCAGTGCGCAAGTTACGCCAGTTGTGCCAGTTGCGCCTCAGCGTGCGCAGTGTGTACAATGCGGCTGCAGGCACACGTGTAACTCGTTCGTTGGCGCAATGCGCACATGTGGTGGCTGTCCTCATTCAAACTGATCTGCAATATGCGATAACTGATCCTAAAATAGTGGATCTGACATTATTTCGTGGCGCACATTGCGAATTTGAGCGGTTATAGCAGTAGTTATATATTCAGGGCCTCACTTCTCTCTCAAAAAATAGAGAATTATCATTCTAAAATTCCAGAAAGGGAGAAGAGAGAGTTCCTCGAGCCACTAGAGTTCTAGCACCTTCGACAGCACCTTGAGTACTCTTTTTCTGTCCCTGTCGTTCCGAACAGTCCATCTTAGAGCTTTTTTTTAGAGCGTTCCAGAGTTATCTCGAACTTGCTGGTTCCTGGAAGCTGACCGTGTGGGCGGATCTAGCTTTGAGCACTGGTGTTCTTAACACCCCAGCAGGCCACTTTCATCTATCGCCTGTCATCGCTGCTGTTGCCTTTAACAATTCGGCCGGCATCTTCTTCTTAGAAGTGTCTTCGTCGTTTGCTACGTATACGAAATCTTCTTAGATTCTCGTATTCCATAATCCTCCTAGGATCTCTGGTTGTGCACCTTCCTTGAAGTGTTGCATTGGAACATTGTTCTTACAATTGTTTCATTCTCTCATTTTCCATTAAAAATTGTGCCCCGGCTCCAACAATATATATATATATATATATATATATATATATATATATATTGGAACCCCAAACTTTATTGAAGTAATAGGCACAAAATGCCGAAGCCTATACAAGTAATCGTGCTAACGCGACAAAAGGACAGAGAACGAAAAGCGCGAGATGCGCACAAAAAAAGGAAGGACGGCCTAAGCCAGGGCCTTCCAGAACGAGTTGGAGACGTGAGAGCAGCGTCTCCTAGCTTTGAAGCATTATCTGATGACCTCTCTGTACAACTGAGGAGGGGGAATTTGTCGGCCTTCATATCTGAATTTGTTCATGTTTTTCCATAGAACCCAAATCCCGGCGGCTGCAACGATCTGATATCCGTGGGATCGGCTCCAGTAGGCCAGGAGATCGTAGAAGCCCCCAGTCAGCTGAACCATACTAAGTCTATTGTCAAGCTTGGACCAAAAGCCAGTAGCCAACTTTCCCGAAAGAAGGACGTACTCTGCAGATTCCATTGTGTGCTCCTTGCAGCAGTGGCATCTCGAAGCGAGGCTGAATCCCATGGAACCGATGGTGTCGTCTGTCAGGATCTTCCGACGAAGAGCACGCCAGATGAGGATAGACCATTTGATGGGGATGCATGTCTGCCAAAACTTGGCATAAACAATATTCGGCACCCCGCTGCCTCTGACCACAAGTCTGGCGGAAGCCAAAGTGAATGACCCGCTCGGGTTGGTGGACCATCTCCAAGTGTCGATCGTGTCAGTAATCTTCAGATTAGCAGCAAGAAGACTGGTTTCCGCTGGTTGGCCTAGCCAATCTCTGACCTTCCTCCAATTTCATCCGGAGCTGCCCTCCCATAGGTCCCTAATAGCGTACCCCAGAGGAGTAAGACTGTTGGGATGTATGATGTCATCTCCTAACCACCGCTCTAGACAGGCCGGAGAGCGGCCGTCGCCTAACTGGAGACAGATAACGGGTTCAGTAGTGATGCGACCCCGAATAATGCGGTGTCACGATGCCGAGGATCTGTTATTAGAGCTCGCCTCTGACAGGTGGGAGAATCTGGAGTACCTAGCTCTCATGAACTTCGTCCATAAAGAGGTCTCGGTGCGCAACTTCTACCACAACTTAATGGAGCAGGCGTCCACGATGTGAGCAAGTCTGCAGAAGCCTAGACCTCCTTCTTCAGTGGGTTTGGCCATCGTCTCCCAACCGGCCCAATGATGTTTGTCCTTGCCATTGCTTTGTCCCCAGAAGAACTTGGCGAAGAGGGATTCGAGAGAGTGGAGCACCTTCTTGGGAGGGGAGCAGACGAGCAGGGTGTACATCGGGATGGATGATAGGACGTATTTGATGAGGATCGTTTTGCCCCTGGAGATAAGGTTGCATTGTGCCATCCTGCGATAAGTTTGCGGATCTTGTCTACGAGGTGCTCGTATATTCCTGAGTTGGCCCTACCGTACACTAGCGGGCACCTGAGATATTGGAAAGGAGGGTAGGCCGTACTGAAAGAGGTCATGTTGGCGAGCAAAGTTGATCGGATTCTGTCATCTTTGTGATGGGTGTAGATGACGCTCTTGTTATTGTTGACACGCTGACCGGAGCAGGTGGTGTATCTGGCGATCGTGCGTAAGACGACCTCGATCGATCCGTTGTCTCCAGAGGAGAAGATGAGTATGACGTCAGCGTAAGCCAGGTGAGTGATGAGTGGACAGCCGGTGGAGGTATGGAAGTGGTTGAAGCCAGACATATTGGGCATGCTATTGAGGCTTCTGCTGAGGGCCTCGGCTGCAATAATGAAAATGGTGGATGAAAGCGGGTCCCCCTGTCTAACCCCGCGGGTGGAACGAAAGAATCCTACTGCCTGGCCATTGATGACGGTGGAGAACCACTCATTGTTGATCGATCTGAATACGATGTCAATCCATGGTTCGGAGAAGCCGACGGCCCTGAATACCCAGATCATGAATTGCCAGTCCAGCCGGTCGTACGCCTACTCCATGTCAAGTTTGATGGCCACGTTCCCCCCTCGACGGGAACTTCATACACGTGATCATCTCTTGGGCTAGGAGGATGTAATACCCCGCTCCGTACGGTGCATTACAATGAGTCGTTGACTCGAAGAGTTGCGTTGACCCGATGAGGTATCGATGCGAATCGATACGAGAGTTACGTTGGCCAAAGGTAAGCTTTGAGTCGATTGGAATCTATGAATCGAATCGATGCAAAGGATAAGTCCCGTTGAGCAAGTGCTGATTTTTGTTGATCTGGTGTGCAGGCTATGCTTTTATGCTGGACGATAAGAGTTCGACATTCTGCCTTATGCAGTGAAGTGTCCGCGAAACCAAATCGTGGCCTTGCAACGGATTATGGCATGGGCACGATAGGCCAAATCAACCGAGTAGTTTAAAGGAATGGCTAAGTCTGGGAGTTAGCTATGCGATCGAGTTATGGAAGCGAGACGCTTCAATCGGCGAGACGACAAGGCGTATCGGCTTAAGGTAGACGGGCTCTTGACTCTCTCTCCCTATTCCTTTACGTCTAATAAAATCTATCATTGTATGCGTAAGATGTTATCGAGTTAGCGAGCGTGGCTCGGCGACGGAAGGTCCAAGTATGTGTCGAACACTAAGATAGAACATTGAACAATCGAACAATTGAAGCAACGCGCATCAAGTGTACGAGTCGCGGTAGGACGGTAATGGTAGAACATTGAAAGACAATATCGAGATGTGCATCATATGCACGGCTCCGAGAACATTGAACACTAGGCGTAGAACATTGATTACGGCGCTGAGCGTGCCTTCGTGCATGGAAGCTAGGAATAACTAAGTAACTACGGAACTAGGCTTTGATAATGACTTATGAATGGTATGCGTTGAATATGAGTATGAGATGACTAAGCCATTGGGCATCGTGCATCAATATGGATGTGTTGGGACATAATGCCGACGGAGCTCCCCATATGGATGGTAGATTATGTTTATGAGACGCGAATATGCTTATGGTACGAGACTATGTTTATGGAACAGAGGATTGGTTGGTACGATATGATTTGTATGCTATGGTGCATATTGTATGGTCAATGGACTCGGATGGCCCGTGCACGGGTGCGGCTTCCCTCGGACGGTTACGACCGGGGCATCGGGACCGTTCGGCCTAGGAGGGAATTATGTGTGGTATTTATGGTGCACATCATTCGGACGGATTGCGACCGTCCAGTGCTGTGATAAGCTATGATATCCGTAAGTTTGGGATCCTTCGGACACCGGGCTCGCAACCCGTATCGAAGTGCTTGTAGGTTTACACATAAGAGATGTCAAGTCCATTACGGTGCGAAACACCGTGACCTTCATATAGATAGGGCCGGTGGGCTGAGATGAGAGTTGGGTATAGGCGTAGGGCCTGCGACCCTTATGCATTGTCTAAGTTTATGGTCGGAATGTTACGTGAATTATATGGTTTATTACGTAAGTTCTAACCAGTGCAGGCTAAGGAAAATAGGACGGAGATGAGCACGAACACTATGTTTACGTTCATATTATGCCTAACTGTATCTGCTGCAGGAACACGGTAGTGGACACGTTATGATAAAGTTGCTATGCATAAACATTGCCATGAAACTGATTCTAAGGCTAAATAGAAAGAGCACAAATTAAGATGCATTTTTCACTAAAATGATTAAGTGTTTGGTTTGGGTGCGAGCGGGTCTTGATCAGTGCGAAGCGAGGACGAAAGCACTAATCCCCCTCTTGTTTATGTGCAGGTTCAGGTATGTTTGGCTCGGGGCGGGGCTTGGCTTGGACGTGTCGAGGTATGGAGTCCTTAGCGTTCAAGAGGAGCTACCGCATAGGCGTTCGGACTTGCGACATGGAGATGTTCGGCCGAAGACTACTTGGTGGCTATATAGAGGCATAATGTGTGGAACAATGTAATTCTTTGTGAGCTAGAGAGATCATGAGCGTTGTAGCCAATTGGCATATTATGTTGGGCTATTCAGAGCCTTTGAAATCTTCAGTTCATTATGAATAAAAGAGATTCTTATTGTATTCTTTAGTTTTCTTCCGCTGCTTATGTTACGACTTTGAGATAATCACTATGTGAACCGTTATCTTGCCTTGCATGAGCGCAACTCCAGGATCGTGCGGCATCACGCCCCAACGAGGACG
Source organism: Iris pallida (assembly GCA_029216955.1). Taxonomy (NCBI): domain Eukaryota; kingdom Viridiplantae; phylum Streptophyta; class Magnoliopsida; order Asparagales; family Iridaceae; genus Iris; species Iris pallida. The sequence continues at coordinate 10,923,103 of JANAVB010027598.1, forward strand.
ATGATTCGGGTAAAATCTAGCGAGGACGAGCGATTTCCCGGATCGGGGCGTGACAAGTTGGTATCAGAGCGGTTCCATCCTCTGGACCGTGCATGAATCTGTTTGACCCTTAGTTGCTTCGCTATCGAATTCAGTTGACTCTAAGTTGTTTCTGCAACCGCATGGCTCATGGATCTGCTCGACGCTACATTGGATGTTCCATACAATAAGTTTATATTAAGTGCGTACGTCTGCCACAAGTATGTCGTGACTATTACGCTATCTCCGGGTGCTATCGGAGAGCGTTGGTTGCACGAAGTGCAACGGGTTATGAGATTATGGTTTTCTGAAGTGCAAGAAAGTTGTGAGTCGTTGATTGTACGAAGTACAATAAATATGGTGATGTTGGTTGCATGAAGTGCAATGATATGCGTATAGTTGATCGCACGAAGTACGAGGAGTTATATGTTGTTGGTCGTACGAAGTGCGAGGAAATATGTGTTGTTGGTCGCATGAAGTACGAGGAGATATGTGTCGTTGGTTGCACGAAGTGCAATTGATCGATATGTGAGGCGATGCGTATTATATGGATATGCGAATGGTTATGTGTTGTTGGTTGCACGGAGTGCAGCAAGTCGTGAATCGTTCGTTGCATCGGTGCAACGAATCGATATGGTATGATGCGTGTTGTATGGCTATGCGAATGGATAGCGATATGTTGCACGAGACCGAGTAAAGACCTTAAGTATCGAGAATGAGTTGTTGCACGAGTTGCAACGAATGAGATTGGAAGATCGCGGATGTGATAGTAACGAGTCGAGTTGGTCGCTAAGTCAAGTTTGAGTAGGCGAACGTTTATGTTGGCCGAATGTCACGTTGAGCTTTGAGTAAGCGAATGTGCGTATGTTATCGACATGATCGCTAAGATACGGTTAGATGGAATGCGTGTCAAACTTGAGCGAATGATAGGGCATGTTGGTTCAGTTGTTGTGCCGACTCGAGTAAGCAAACGCTAGAGCTGGGATCGGAAAGATCGCCATACGGGATAGTTTATTGAGAATAGATGTCGGACCTATGTGGCATGTGATGTCGAGTAATGACTCGATTTCGAGTGGTATATGCAATACCACTTGTGTGATCGGTATAGCAAAGTGTTGTAACCGAAAATGATAGGCTCGATTCCTGAGTGGTATATGGAATACCACTTAGCGATAGCTATGTTAAGCCGGTTGGTGACTTACGATAGGTTACGACGAGACGATTATGTTGTTACGATATGTTTGTCCTCAACGAACGAAGTAGTACCGAGACTTGAGTGGGAATGACTTGAGATAAGTCGATGCAAGTATGCCTTGAGGAAGTGAGTCGAACGATTATGTACGAAGTCATATCCATGGAGGATACGTCGGATGAGGATTCGTTAAGTATAAGTCGAACGATAGGCTGAGTATAGCGAAGGAATGTTACGTTGAGGAAATGGTCGACCCAGTCGAAATTACGTTGAGTTGGTACGAAGAATTATTCAGGAAACGTGTTGAGTAGGTACGAAGAAATCGTATGAACGAATCTGAGTTGGCGCGAGGAGTCGGTAGCACGATTTGGAAGTGCGAGTTAGGGATATTGGAATGGATATGCGAACTGGGAATTGTGTCGCAATTATGATAGTTAGTTATAACAGAATGAATCTTGATGTGTGCAAGACTTGATTCGTATTCGAGTTCGGATAATGGCAATGGTTGTAACGAGTTTAAGCTTATGAGAGAGGAAGATGTTCAAGTTATGCATGTCGACGATGGTATTGAGGCGTATCAAAGACGATATACAATAACTCGGGGATACTCTGATCGAATGAACGAAAATTATGTTGAGCATTGTTGTTGGATGAATAAGATGCAAGTTAAGTTATGGCAATTGAGATGATAATAGTAGGAGTACTTTGGAAAATTTAAGAGTGGACGGATATTACTCGGATGAAATCGAAAGTGTCTGGATTGATTCGTGGATAACCACTATGTTGACATTCTTGTCTTATACGAGTGCAACTCCAGCGTCGCACATGCGTCACGCCAAATTAGGGCGATTATTCCGCGTGAGCGCTCGTATGGTGATTCATCCATCGGGGATGATCGAACTTGTAAGGCATGGCAAAATCAGATTTGACTTGTGGTTTGATACGAAAGTTGTTCGAGGACGGTTTTGATGAGTATGGAATGTGTCGGACTGTGATCACGAATAGGTAAACTCGGACTTGAGGCGAGTAGATGTCATGCGACTAGCAAAGATAGTCAACGGTAATGCATGAGTGATTCGAGTAGTAACGGCGCGCAAGCGCATGAGTCATTTGAGTAGCAACGGCGCATCAGTTGCACGGGAATAGATAAATTATGGATTGATATGTCGGATTGGGTAAAGTCTCCTAGGAATTATCAGGAATTGATTTGGCTCCGCGATAGGATATAGCATGGTTCGTGTTAACTGTCCCTTGTTGATGATCTTCAATTATCGAGCGTAATTTCGGGGCAGATGACCCTAGAAGACTTGACCGCCAAATCAAATGAATATTGAAGTCCCGTAGGATGACCCAATGAAGTCGCATAAAGAATTTGTCGAGGATGAGAAATGATGTAGTGCATGTTGATGATAAGTCTAAGCGAGCGAGTATCGTGTTTCGGAAGTTAGCGAGTCACCTGCGATTAGATTGATATGTTTAGAAAGTTTATGATCGATCGAATGGATACACAAATAGACTTGCTTGGTCGATGATCGAATAGATGTCGAAAAATGTGCTTAGCATAGCGGTGCGGTAAGGCGATTGCAAGGATTTTTGCAATGCGCGAGAGCGACGGATAGTAGAACGACCCTGAGAGTTGTGTCGTAGATCGGTTGGAGTGACGGTTAGGCTATGTGTATTGAGCGCACTATCTATGTTACGAAACAAACTAGTCAGAATGGATTCGAGAATTGAGTAAAGGATTCGTACTCGGTCGAGAATCGGGGATGAGCGTATCGTAAGAGACCTTGGATCGAAAAGATTGTTGCCTTTGAGCATCGTAGACTCAAGTTGACCTCTTGTGTCAAAAGAGCACGAACATAATATCTGGATAAGTTACCTAGCGGGGGTAGCCCCAGACGCGATGCGTAGGCAGTTCGAGAACGTAGATCGTGTCGGAATAGTCGAGTGCGATGCATAGTACGAATTATAGGCAAGGAAAGTTGGACATATTGGACTTAGTCTATGTCGTTAAGGCCAAATGTTATGAACGATTTGATGAAAGACTTGGGTTATGTGAGAGATAGGCAAACGGTTGGGCGAATAGGCATTGCGGTGAAATTGTTGTGATCGGATACGCAACGGCTTAATGCAATGCATGCGTTAGATGACCGTCGAGAAACTTATGAGATCGAAGTTATGGTTTGGATCAAGTTATATACGAAGATGTTTGCGAACAGGACTCTAGAAATATATGTTAAGATCTGACTAAGTCGAGTACGGACTGATTGGTGCTTGAGGATTTAAGTGGAGCTTGTTAGTTGTCCCTATATCCTACAACTGAGCTTGGCTGAAATGCATATATTGGTGGGACGCCTAAAATATGTGTATGATCCAAACTGAGTTGTATGATTCCAACGATAGTAGCACGAGATCGTAAAACAATCTGGCGAGACACTTGGCTTAAGTGTTGGTTTCGGTTCGAGGATGAACCTTGTTTTGAGTGGTATATTATGTAATGCCCCGCTCCGCACGGTGCATTACGATGAGTCGTTGACTCGAAGAGTTGCGTTGACCCGATGAGGTATCAATGCGAATCGATGCGAGAGTTACGTTGGCCAAAGATAAGCTTTGAGTCGGTTGGAATCTATGAATCGAATCGATGCAAAGGATAAGTCCCGTTGAGCAAGTGCTGATTTTAGTTGATCTGGTGTGCAGGCTATGCTTTTACGCTGGATGATAAGAGTTCGGCATTCTGCCTTATGCAGTAAAGTGTCCGCGAAACCAAATCGTGGCCTTGCAACGGATTGTGGCATGGGCGCGATAGGCCAAATCAACCGAGTAGTTCAAAGGAATGGCTAAGTCCGGGAGTTAGCTATGCGATCGAGTTATGGAAGCGAGACGCTTCAATCGGCGAGACGACAAGGCGTATCGGCTTAAGGTGGGCGGGTTCTTGACTCTCTCTCCCTATTCCTTTACGTCGAATAAAATGTATCATTGTATGCGTAAGATGTTATCGAGTTAGCGAGCGTGGCTCGGTGACGGAAGGTCCAAGTATGTGTCGAACAATAAGATAGAACATTGAACAATCAAACAATTGAAGCGACGCACATCAAGTGTACGAGTCGCGGTAGGACGGTAATGGTAGAACATTGAAAGACAATATCGAGATGTGCATCATGTGCACGGCTCCGAGAATATTGAACACTAGGCGTAGAACATTGATTACGGCGCTGAGCGTGCCTTCGTGCACGGAAGCTAGGAATAACTAAGTAACTACGGAACTAGGCTTTGAGAATGACTTACGAATGGTACGCGTTGAATATGAGTATGGGATGACTAAGCCGTTGGGTATCGTACATCTATATGGATGTGTTGGGACATAACGCCGACGGAGCTCCCCATATGGATGGTGGATTATGTTTATGAGATGCGAATATGCTTATGGTGCGAGACTATATTTATGGAACGGAGGATTGGTTGGTACGATATGATTTGTATGCTATGGTACGTATTGCATGGTCAATGGACTCGGATGGCCCGTGCATGGGTGCGGCTTTCCTCGGACGGTTACGACCGGGGCACCGGGACCGTTCGGCCTAGGAGAGAATTATGTGTGGTATTTATGGTGCACATCATTCGGACGGATTGCGACCGTCCAGTGCTGTGATAAGCTATGATATCCGTAAGTTTGGGATCCTTCGGATACTAGGCTAGCAACCCGTATCGAAGTGATTGTAGGCTTACACATAAGAGATGCCAAGTCCATTACGGTGCGAAATACCGTGACCTTCATATAGATAGGGCCGGTGGGCTGAGATGAGAGTTGGGTGCAGGCGTAGGGCCTGCGACCCTTATGCATTGTCTAAGTTTATGGTCGGAATGTTGCGTGAATTATATGGTTTCTTACATAAGTTCTAACCATTGCAGGCTAAGAAAAATGGGACGGAGATGAGCACAAACACTATGTTTACGTTCATATTATGCCTAACTGTATCTGCTGCAGGAATACGGTAGTGGACACGTTATGATAAAGTTGCTATGCATAAACATTGCCATGAAATTGATCCTAAGGCTAAATAGAAAGAGAACAAATTAAGATGCATGTTTCACTAAAATGATTAAGTGTTTGGTTTGGGTGCGAGAGGGTCTTGATCAGTGCGAAGCGAGGACGAAAGCACTAATCCTCCACTAGTTTATGTGCAGGTTCAGGTTTGTTTGGCTCGGGGCGGGGCTTGGCTTGGATGTGCCAAGGTGTGGAGTCCTTGGCGTTCAAGAGGAGCTACCGCATAGGCGTTCGGATTACGACATGGAGATGTTCGGCCGAAGACTACTTGGTGGTTATATAGAGGCATAATGTATGTAACAATGTAATCCTTTGTGAGCTAGAGAGATCATGAGCGTTGTAGCCAATTGGCATATTATGTTGGGCTATTCAGAGCCTTTGAAATCTTCAGTTCATTATGTATAAAAGAGATTCTTATTGTATTCTTTAGTTTCCTTCCGCTGCTTATGTTGCGACTTTGAGATAATCACTATGTGAACCGTTATCTTGCCTTGCACGAGCGCAACTCCAGGCTCGTACGGCATCACGCCCCAGCGAGGACGATGATTCGGGTAAAATCTAACGAGGACGAGCGATTTCCCGGATCGGGGCATGACAGAGGATATTGTCTGAAATGTTGCGGCCTTTGACAAACCCACTTTGCTCTACGAAAATGATCTTGGGGAGGAGATCGGACATCCGATTGGCGACGATCTTGGATATGACCTTGTTGGTGAAGGTGCAGAGGCTGATCGGGCGGAAGTCTTTGAAGGTTTCTGGATTGTCTATCTTGGAGATAAGGTTGATGTTGGCGCTGGAAATTGAATTGGGGTATCTGGCCCCTTGGAGAAATGCTATAGTGGCTTCGACTAAGTTTGTTTTAATGATGTCCCAACAGGCTCTGAAAAAGACCCCGTTGAAGCCGTTCGGCCTCGGGGCGCTGTGCTCATTAATGGACCAGACCGTCGCTTTAACCTCCTCCTCCGAGGTTGTGGCCAGTAGGGTCTCGTTATCGTTTTCACTAATGAGAGAAGGGATAACAGACAATAGCGTCACGTCTTTAATGACCCGCTCTTTGGTGAAGAGGTTGGAGTAGTAGTTCACAGCCGCAGTCTGAATACCGGCCTGGTCGTCCACCAGATTTCCGTTGTCATCGAGAATCCGGTGTAATTTTAATTTGTTCCTGCATCGTTTGACGCAAGCATGAAAGAACCTGGTGTTCCGGTCTCCGTCGGTATCCCAAGTCGATCTGGCTTTTTGGATCCAAAAATCGGTCTCCACTCTCAGTCTGGATTTAAGAAGAGCTCTGGCTAGGTTGAGAGATGCGCGGACCTCCGGGGAACTGTTAGTGGCAAATGCGGTCTCCGCACGGGTGACGTCGTCCTCCGCCTCCCTGATAGCCTGGAAGATGTCTCCGTAGGCCTCTTTGGTCCATGTCGAGAGGGCCTTGCGAGTGGCTGAAAGTTTAGCCGCCATACGATATATATATATATATATATATATATATATATATATATATATATATATATATATATATATATATATATATATATATATATATATATATATATATTAACGGCTTCGATGGCAAAGGTGGAACAAATCCAAGGTTTGAAACTGATTCCACCAGCCAACTAGTATGAACTCATGAAGAGTGAATAGGAATAAAGTAAAACACCCAACCAAAGAAAATCGAAATGCAAACACACGAATTTTTTACACGAAACCCTAGTGGAAGAAGATGAAAGAAAGTTGGAGTTCAATCCCAGAAAAGCTTCACTAATGGATACGTATTACAACCAACCTAATTTCTTCACACTCAGATACGACTACTTATCTACTCCACAAAGGAAATAGGCTCCTAAAGTCCTAATGTATCGATCAAACTAATCCTTTCGGAAATAGAGGCGATGGAATCCCCCTGCCATTAAGGAAGGTGAATCATAAGACAATCGACCACCTCTTCGGGACAACCCCTTTGCCTTCTTTTTTATTGCCAAATTTGACTTTGTGAGGATATGGATACAATGCTAAGGCATTAAACCGTAACTTTTTCTTTTACCCGATCGCTCAGTTTCTTCAGCAGTTGTAACTCCTCATATCCTAATTTTGAATTTATGAATTTTCTATTTTTTTGGAAATTTTCTAAAATAATAAAACTTGAAAATATTATTTCAATTTTTTTGAAATTATTTAATTGCTAAATCCTAATTTTCTGAAAGAAAAAAAAATCTAATTACTGTCCCTATTCCCTAGCTAGCAATAGGATAATCCTAATTTAAATTAATAAAATAACTAAGTTTCTTGAAGAAAAAATAAATTTTGAAATTCAAATTCAAATGAATTAATGGATTTTTTTGAATTAACTGAATTAAGAGTTTAAATTCAAATTGTAGCTATCCCTCCAAATTAACCCTCTAGAACTTTCCTCTAGGCTTCTAGAAATAATTTAAGTTTCCCTATTAGCCGATCACTTGCTAGATCTAGAAGAAATTCAAATTTGAATTTAAAAACAATCCCCAAAATTTTAATTTTCAAAATATAAATCAATGTGCAATTTCTGAATTAATTATGCAATTAGTGAATTTATTTTACAAAACCCAAAAGTTCAAGTTATAAAAGAGCTACCATGCTCGTTTTTCCTTCTCTACTGCGAACTCCATTCGATCCGTCTAGAATTCAAAACTTTCTTCCTCTCTCTCTTAAATCTCTTCTCCCTCCTCCTTCTCCAATAGGCCCTTGTGTTGTTGCCAGCCTTTGGCAAGGCTTCCTTCACTACTGCTACTATACGATGACGCGTACTGAGCAGTCTAAATCAAGCCCGACAGTCCCCACTATCATCCCGGTCCCGTAAGACTGGAAGTCGTCACTAGACATGATATCGTATACAAGTCTAAATTGTACTTGTACAAGCCAAGAATAAACAAGACTAACAAAATATTGCAGAACAAAGTTATTACAACAAAAAATAAGCAAAAGAAGTCGATAGACACAAGATATATGAAAAACAATTCTCTTTATCGATAACTCCAACGAAAATTGTAACGGTTCTTTGGCTAAAAGAATAGCTCGACTTACAAACAATGTATTTCATTACAAAGAACAATGCCTTAAGGCTTACAACTCGTGAAACTAATACAACCAACAATTTCCCATACATCATGTCAATTATAACAAAAGATAACATCTTCTAACAATACAACTTCAAGTTGCCAAATGAGCTCCAATACCTCAGAACTTTCAAGCAACTCCCCGTACCTGTGGAGGAGGGGGTTATCATATTGGAAAATGCACTAGTGAGTAGTCTTAACCCAAATTAACTAAATCCCAACACGGTAATCATTTGAGACAGGTAAAATGATTATGTGGTATTTTTTTACTTTCTCTAGGATCAATTAACAATTGATAAGCATATATTTATATGAAACATAAACGTTTCGTTCAAATGGTAATCTTACCCAAGACTAGCATGCTTTCCTACATCACATGTTAATATTCGTAACAATATATAACTTGTTATAAGTTTGTCCATGTATCAATTATTAGCATTCATAAAATATAAATATGTCATGAGTACATCCTACAATCATCGTGTTAGGCATGCAAACAGAAGACATTAGCATGCAACCTAACTATATGACGGTCGCTAGTGACACTATTTTGGACTATTCCTGGTAATATGACAATACTTTAAGTGCAGGTAGCGAGCCCCACTACTGAAAGTTTTCAAATTACTTGTGCTAGTACGTCAGCACAGCTATCCCTATTCTTTTTAGGCCGAATCGGTTTTGTCCCGAATTTCATTCGAGAAACTAAATTGTCCACGACGATGCATACATATGCAACTTAGCTTTAAAAGATAACATGCGTGATAATAGAAACTTTGAAAAAGCTATGCAACACATTCATTTGCACTTCCATATTTTCTCGAGTTATCGCTTATAATTCCATCATTTCCAATCCAGGTATAACCACATTTGTCTACTTCCAAATCCATGAATTATCATATTTATCTACTTGTCCATTCAGAGATTTCTACTTTGACGATCCAACGGTCCCAATTTTCTTTTACAATTCTATTTTTATGCACAAGCAGTACAATATTACATGTGTCTCATAACGATAGTACAATATTTTGCATGTTTGTAGAGATGAAAATTGTTTTTCTTAGGTAATGGAAGGGACATGAAAAAAAGAATATGGTTAACCCATGACTCTATTTTTTTTCTTGCAACAAATTATGCAAAAAAATATTTTAAATTTACTTTTTGGATTATTTAGTGTTGGGGTCTCGTATAGTATTTAAAATTTACGTTTAGGTCTCCATATTGATCTGAAGAGGGTTTGGTTCTTGTCTTGATGGTTAACTTGAGTTGACTGTTGGATCTCGTTTAGGTTTCCATAATATTCAAATTTATGTATTTAGCTTTAGTGTCTTACTTGATATTAGAATATTTTGTTTAAATCTCTACTTTGGATGGTCAGTCCAAGTCAACGGTCAGAAACCATCATCTGGATAATATAGTGTTGGAGTTTTTCCTTTCCTTGAACTTGTAGAGAGCTTGCTCTCAACAAGCCATGTAAGTTCCCACATTGGAAAGAAAAACTCATGGGTATCTCAATATAACCCCTCTTGAGGAGTAGGGAGATGCACATGGGGTGGTGACCCTAAGGAGGGGACCATGTGGGTGATTTTACATAGAGGTAAAGATAATACACCTATTAAAAGCATTCATGCTTTTTGGCCTAGCTCAATTTAATTCCATAAGCTCTAAAGGGGCTTAACAGGTCGGACTCGGGCTCATGAGGCGTAATGTGGCATTTTGTTGGCGCACTTTGCACTTAACGGTTACAGTGAAATACTATAAATAGAGACTCTCTTCTCTCTTAGAAAGTATCTTCTTACAATTTTTTCCAAAGAGAGAAGAGAGTGCTTCTACGTCGACGCCCAGTGGTTTTTTTTCGTCCGACTGAGAAGTCTGCGAGCATATTGGCAGAGCGTTCCAGAGTTCTAACAAACTTGCTGGTTCCTGGAAGCTGACCGTGTGGGCGGATCTAACTTTGAGAGCCGATGTTCTAACACCCCAGCATGATTTCTCTTCCTCATTCTTCTGCTTCCTCTACTGTAAACGTTCTGTCTCAATCACAACTAGTTTATGAGGAAGAACGTCTTCTGCTGTAATCAAAATTTTTTTTTAGCCTGCACCTCGCTGTTGTCACGTATCGGAAGCACAACTTTCAGTCGAGAGCCTTCTAATTACGTTTTCTCACAGAGTTTTCTTCTGAAATTACGCCCAGAGACTAACAATCTCAAAGTTAGATAAGAAGATAGAAAATTTTCGTGCTTCTCTCCTCGATACCAGCTTTAACATATTGGAGAAATTCGACGAAGAACATTTCCGAATTTGGAAGAAGAAGATCACCCTCAATCTTCAACTCGTGGACGTCGACCATGTGTTGGTTGAGGATGAACCGACGATTCCAGAAGGTGGTAGTACAGACGCTATTGCTGCTGCACATGTCAAGCAGAGCAAGTGGAAGAGAGAAAACAACATCTGTAAACTGATGATTCTTAATTCTATGGAAGATCCTCTGGCAGAGTCATATTCCAAGAAGGTAAAGGCTAAAGAGATCTGTGATTATTTGGGAAAGCTATATGAAGATGATGAGAACAGGTCCAAAATCTTCATCGTCGAGAAGTACCACAAGTGGCTCTTCGAAGACGAGAAGGCGATGTTGCCTCAAGTGAAAGAATTTCTGAAGTTGTGCCAGAAGTTGGATAACGAGAAGATGCCCCTCATCGACAAGTTTGTCGTTGGAGGGATAGTCTCGAAGCTTCCTGCTAGATGGAGCAACTTCTATGCAAGAATGCATCAGAAGAAGCTGGACATTAGCATGGATGATCTCCTGCAAGAGATCCATGTTGAGGACGAGATGCAGTCTCAACAAAAGATGTACTCCATGTCCAAACAACTGGCTAAAGCCAACTTGGTACAGACCAGAGCATTCAAGGGAAAGCAGACGGCTTTCCATCACAAGAAGAAGGACTCCACTAATCTGAAAGTGAAGGGTCCTTCGTTCAAGCAACATAAATCCAAGTTCCACATGACTTGCTTCAACTGTGGCAAGAAGGGCCACTACAAGAGTGAATGCAAATCCAATCCTAAACAAGCTGAGCAAGGTGAGCCTAACAAGGTTTTCATGGTTTCTAACATTGTTGCTATGATCGCTCAGGTCACAGCTGTAGGGGCTGACTCTGACTGGTGGATTAATACTGGTACGACCTGCCATGTCTGTTCTGGCAAGGAATGGTTCGTCACGTACCAGGCAACTTTCGAGAAAGTTATCATGACGAACCAGGCCCAAGCTGAAGTTCTGGAGATCGGGACTGTGGAGCTGAAACTTACTTCTGGGAACACTCTGACGCTTCAATGTGTGAAGCATGTTCCGATGATTGCTAAGAACTTGATCTTTGGGAGCCTGCTTAGCAACGCAGGCTTGAGGATGAACATTAATGCTGGTTAGATGGTAATGTCCAAAAAGAAAACATACTTCGGAAAGGCTTTTCAAATCGAAAAAATGTTTAAAATTCAGCTTGTAAACCAGTCAAATAAAATTAATGCAATTGCTCGTTCTGATTATTCTCTTGAGTTATGGCATAATATGCTAGGACATGTTTACTGTAAAAGGATAAACAAAATGTCCATTCTAGGACTTATCTCCAAATATGGGGGTAAGGTAGAGAAGTGTGAAGTGTGTGCTTAGACAAAGATCACAAGAAAACCCTTTCATTGGGTCAATCGAAGCACAGATCTTTTGGAGTTTGTGCACTCCGATATCTGTGACTTCAAGAAATTCTCTACAAAGGTCGGGATAAAGTATTTTATAACCTTCATCGATGACTTCTCAAAGTACGCGTTCGTCTACTTGCTCAAGTCTAAAGACGAAGCATTCGAGAAGTTCAAGGAGTTCAGAGCCGAGGCTGAACGACAAACTGGACAACAACTCAAGAGGTTAAGAAGTGATCGAGATGAAAAGTATCGGTCTTTTGAATTTGTATCGTTCTGCAAAGAACATAGAATCATCAACAAGACTATTGCTCCGTATTCTCCTCAATCTAACGGAGTAGCAGAGAAAAAGAACAAAACGTTGACAGAAATGATGAACTCAATGCTGTTAACTGCGGGCCTTCCAAAATGCACTACCAGAATAAGTCATTTTAGCGACGCCTAAAGACGTCGCTAAACCAATTTAGCGACGTATTTAGCGACGTCTTCCTCTTGTCGCATAAACCTTAGTCACTGTTTGGAAAGACGTCACTGATCGTCGCCAACACCGACGTTTACCGACGCAAAGCTATGTCGGTAATATACTGACGTTTACCGTCGTTTCGTCGATGAAATAGCAACGTTTATGATGTCGCTATACGTCGGTATTTCCTGAAAAATTATCGATGTTTACGATGTCGCACTGCGTCGGTATATCCTGGGGAATATTAACGACGTTTTGTGATGTCGTTATACGTCGGTATATCCTGAAAAAATGAGGTAAAATTTTGGGAAAGTTACCGACGTCTACCGACGGTTACCGACGTCTTCCCTATGTTTCATGAGTATTACAGGAACTGTTCCTATTCCGAAAATAATTACACTGACCACCCCTCTCCTTTATAAATTTTATAAAACATGGTGGGTGGTCAGTGTTATAAATTTTTATACAAAATATGAACTATATTGGTGGTCCGTGTAATTAGTTTCAAAGCAGGGGTAGTTTCTGTAATAACTTTTTTTTTCCAGCACGTGCGGGCTCAGTTAAATCGTGTGCCCCGCATACGATTTTTAGCCAGTCGTCATGTTATTTCAGACTCTTCGTGCGGATCTTGTCCGCACTGGCTTTGTCATCATCGTCCCACACGCACACCCCGTGCACTCCGCGCGCGCCAGAGCTCCACGAGATAGCCATGACGTCTTTCGACGCCCGCAACTCAACGCCTCGCTTCGCCCACGATCCGAAGGCGCCCCCGACGTCTTCACGACGCCTACGATAGTCAATGCCGCCCAACCACCCGTTCTATGTGCACGATGTCCTTACGACGTCTTCTCGATCGATGTCTTTACAGTGCCGCACGACGGGCCGTGTGGTCGACCGTCGTTTATAGCCATGGTAGAATGGTGTCGGTCGTCGACCGTCCGCGCGACGCCCGATTTATTGAGTTATTATGAACGGACGCCCCATTCGTGGACCACGCAAGCTCAGATCATGGCCATTTATCATCAGTACTCAGACGTTGCCGGTGTCCCGCACCGTGTAGGCCAGGCTCATCATCGATAAAACATAGTAGTAGTTAATACAATTTGTCCTTCAAGATTTATTTGTGCATTTTCTTTAACACAATTTGCCCTTCAAGTTTTATATGTGCATCTTCTTTTATGGCATATGGGTTCAATCTAATATCACACCTAATGGGCCAATTCCAGTTCGGGTCACATCGCATTTTCAACAAGTGGGTATCAGAACCCAAGGTTACGTACGGGGTTGATTTGGTCGGTTGTAATTAGTTCGAGACAGATCATGCTGAACGTCCATGCATATAATCGGAGAGTTAGGAGAACCCTATATATCTGTATAATCGTATAATCCTAAATCTTGGTCTAGATGTTAGACATTCGCAGGAAGGCAGATGCAGATTTGCTTCATAGGTCGGTCTGACACGTCTAAGGTGGTTGAGTGCTCAAATGTGGTAACAATGGAGTTGATTCAAATGTGGTGACAATGAGGTTGATAATTTAGTACCCACGTAAGGTAGGAATTTGAATCATAAAGATGTAGATAATTGGAATTGGTTCAGGTCTTAATACTTTTTTTTAAGACATGAGTTCAGTCCAATATCATACTTCACGAACCAACTTCGATTCGAGTCACACCTTCCAACATGGGTCCTAGAGAATTTCTGGAAGGGACTCCTCTAATCAAGACTAAAGTCTTAATAATAATAATAATAAAACTAAATAAAATATACCACTCTAGAAGAAAATCAACATCATTGTTAATTCGGCGCTGCTATATTGCCCACGGGCTTGGACCGTAGTCCTGGTCCGCGGACCACGTGTCGCCTTCTAATTGGAGAGGGGGCGGATGGGTCCCGAAGTTAGCAGAGGGGCCAGTGGGGTGGCAGCACGTGGTATGCTGGCCAGGACTGCGGTCCAAGCGTGCGGACAAACAAAGCATTTTCGTTGTTAATTATTGTTGCCGTTATTGGACCGAAAGGATTTGGTGTGGATGCAAGAAACGGAGACCGAGACAATTCGTAGCGCGCAACTCTTTCTGTGTCGTTATAGTCTGTATGCTCACTACTTCATATATATTTATATATGGTAAAACCTTGAAAATGCACACGGTTTGAACATGTCCGCTCGCTCGCTCACTATATATATGTATGATCATGGAATAGCTCTCTATAGAGAGAATAAGTGAAGGATGGCCGGAGATGGTGGTGGAGGAATTGAGGAGACCCTCAAGTACACTCCCACGTGGATTGTTGCCGCCGTCTGCACCGTCATCGTCTTCATCTCCCTCTTCGTCGAGCGCCTCCTCCACTACCTCGGCAAGGTCCTGAAGAGGAAGCAGCAGAAGGCTCTCTTCGAAGCCCTCCAAAAAGTAAAAGAAGGTCGAGTCGTCTTCTTCTTCTTCTTCTTCTTCCTTCCCGATTTGGTACAGAGAGACACGTGGCACTATTTCGAAGCTAGCTAGCTAACCAGTAACCCCGCGCGTGAATTATTAATTGCAGAGTTGATGCTGTTAGGGTTCATATCGCTGCTGCTGACGGTGTTCCAGGGAGCAATCCAGAGGATATGCGTCCCCGAGAGCTGGGAAAGGCACATGCTCCCGTGCAAGAGGGAGGAACCGACGACGGCGGCCGCCGCCACGACCGCCGAGCACTACCTGTCGCCCTTCCGGTTTTCTTCTGGCGGGGGGAGGCGCCTGCTCGCCGCTGAAAGTTCTAACCATTGCGGGAAGGTCCGTTTTGTTTTGAAATATATATATATATATAGCCCATCGCTATATATAAGGAACTAAAATCAACAATATATACAATATTGGTACAAACAATAACTATAAAAAAAAAAAAAACACACACACACACACAAACACACACACACACACACATATATATATATATATATATATATATATATATATATATATATATTATTGCGAAAAAGTTAATTTCCATGCCGTTTGTCCTGCTAATAGGGTGACAACACGTGGCAAAAGGGCTGGCCCGTAAGCGGTCAACGTAGCAGTATTCATTCTATTGTGATACAAAACTAATATTTTATATGTTGTTCTTGAAAAACTTTTTGGTCATGTTTCGTTCGCAAAATCAGGACCTTCAAAATGGAGAGTAATTTATTTTCTGTGTTTGAATGCCGTAAAGAATCAGGAAAGAAAAATAGTTCCCAAGGAAAGGAAAACAAGGAGAAAATGGTTCCCCCACCCACCCCAAGGATTCACTTGCTCTCCTAAATTTTTGTATTTATTACAAAAGTGTAGGACTAAACTATTCATGCTCAAAGATGTATTATGACTATATTTCTGGCCTTTCGAAACACCGAAAAAATTCAATGAAAATTATAATTTTTCGAAGAAAAGAACAAATAATTGATTTTGTTTCTTTTATTTTTCTTTCCACGGACCAAAGACTCTTGCTTTGACAGGGACTAAGGATTAGATGGTGAAAGCCTCCAAAACTTGAACACTATGTATTTTATAAGTTGCGCTAATGCCCTAAGTATTTCACAAATTTATTTAAGAATTTTTGTTTAAAATTATAGTGTAACTAATGAATATTATTCGAAATTGCTTTGGATTTGTTTAAAAAATAAGGTCATATTTCTTATCACCCAATTTTTTGTGAGGTTTATTCTACTCCTGTTAAATATGGACACAATGGCAATTTGAAATCATCGGTGGGGGTCTATAAAGTCCACGCGAAGGCGCAAACAATGTATATGAAATAATTATAATTATTATCCCCGTAATTATTGAAAGTTCAATTTGTTTTCTACTTTTTGTCTTTGACATTTTTGGCTGGATTAAAAAAATGACAGATGATTTTTCTTTTCCTATTTGGTTTCTTCAAGTAAACGTGGTCATAGTAGGCCTGTCAATGGTAGACCGAAAATCCGTATCCGATCCGTATTCGAATCGAAAATATCCGAAATTTCGGATATGGATACGAATGCGGATATCATATCGGATATTTATCGGATATCGGATGCGGATACGGTAAGTGTCATATCCGGACCAATAATATTCGAACCAATAATATTTAAATTATTTAATAAATTTAAAATATATTGGGCCATCAGGAATTCAGGATTCAGCCGAAAATTTGTTGTTTCGGCTGTTTCTTGACAAAATATGTCATTTCAATGTAAAAATCTGTTGTTTCTTGACAAAATTTGCTGTTTCTTGACAAAATATGTCATTTCAATGTAAAAATCTGTTGTTTCTTGACAAAATCTACTGGTTCTAATTTTTTTCTTCTCATTTTTAATATTTTTTTAGTAATCTTATTGGTTCGGATATTATCCGATATCCGTTAAAATTATCGGTAACGGATATGATAGCCAAAACTTATATCCGAACGGATATCGGATAGTTATCGGATATATCCGATAGTTAATGGTTCGGATATGGTAATGCCAATATCCGACCAATAAGCTACCATTGACAGGCCTAGGTCATAGTCCGTGTGTAGTTTTATTAATGATGATGCAATGAAACTAACAACTTACTTCACTTTGGTTCCAATTTATTATGGAAATCCATTTCAAATACAAGCAATTTTCAGAGAATTTTTATGACAAATATAACAAACGTTGGAAATTAAATTAATTTTGTTCACCATTTTGGCCATTATCCTTAGTTCATTTCAAACAAGAACGAAAAGTAGTCCATCAAAAAATGTTCGATTTTTCTAAACTAGTTATAAATTTTCTTTCTTGGATACCAATTTTAGTAATCACTTTACAAATAAAAAGATGATAAAAAGTAACTACTTGAGTGAGGTTACTGACATTTTTTTTACAGAAAAACAAGGCAAATAAAATATAAGATCATTTAGACAAAAGGACAAAGTAACTGTTAGAATAATAAAAAATTAAATAACAAGTAAATTAGTTGGTATCATGGTAATGTCTCTCTCATTGCATTTTTTTTACTATCTATGGTTGGAATCATGTTATTTGTAGGGTTTTTTTGGGCCGCTTTCCTACTAAAGTAATTACTACTTAGTACTACTTGTTTGGGTCTTCCCTCTGCGTCTGTTTCCCACTGGACTTTCAAGCTGCTACATACCCAAACTATTTTTTGTATTATTAAAACGTACATTTAAATCACAACTGACTTCAAATTGAAATTGTTTTACTTCAAATATAGAATTACTCTACAAGCCAAAAATATATTCTTTCGATCAACTTACGAATAATAATATTGGTCATTGTATCTTATATTTCTATTAACCTAGCAACTGTGAATTCTTCTTTTTTCTTGCATAGATGCATATCATTTGTAGACTACCATTTTGATGTAATTATAAATTTTTTAGGGTAAATCTCCATTGTTGTCGCTTGAGGCACTCCATCATCTCCATATATTTATCTTTATTTTGGCGGTTACTCATGTTGTTCTTAGTCTTCTAACTATGATTTTTGGAGGGGCAAAGGTATGTTCTCTAATTCATTCTTTAAATTCCTATCCAAATGTTTTTATTCAATTTTTAGTTTAATATTTGTTAAAAAAATTATATCTCTTAGATACGTCAGTGGAAGCATTGGGAAAATTCAATCCAAAAAGATATTACAGAAAATGGTAGGATGTTTTCACTCAATTATTGATAGTATTTTTTTGGTCCAATTTTTTAACATTACAAGATGTTGAAAATTTTGGAGGAAAAAAACAAGTTTTTTGGTCATTTATTTTCTTTATAGTCAAACCAATTAGTTTAGGAAACAACGTTTTAGTCATTTATTTTCTTCATAGTATACTAATTCATATGTAATAATTTATCCAGTTGAAAGGAGGATAACCCATGTCCATCAATCTGAATTTATCAGGAAACGATTTTATGGTGTTGGCCAAGACTCATCCATAATTAGTTGGTTGGTAAGGATCACATATTCTTTCATTGAACTTGAAATTTGGTTTGTATAGTGAAATTAGAGAAATGATATTGAACATATGTCGTTTTACTTTGAAAGTGTTTCGTTTAGTCATGATTCCATGTTCTTTATATATAGAAAGTAAAAGAATCATAATTCTTCTATGCTAATTACTATTGAGGATCAATAACCTTTATTATAGTCAAACCTTACTTGCGAGTTTGTAGTCTATATCATAGTATCTATTTTAATAAGTTTCCACTAGCTTTTACCTCAATAAACAATACTACATTGTTGATGAAATCATCCATTCTAAATGAGAATGCATTTGATTTTGATAGAAAAAGTTTTATTTTTATTACCAAAATTACTAGCTTCTTAAAATATGTTATTGTTGTGAAAAGATTATTCGAGATTATCAGGGCCGGTCCTGAGCAATTGGGGGCTCGAGACGAAACTTCCAAAATGGGCCCTCATACATAATGTAAAAAAAAAAAAAAAATTTGTTGTAGCCAAGATTTGAACCAAGGACCTATTAAGTATAAGTCTAACATTGTAACCACTACAATACAATGTTTTTTGTTGAAAAAAGACGTGATACATATTAGTAATTCTATTATAGATAGTTCCATGTTGGTGCCCCCTTTCGTTAGGGACCCTTGGGCCGTCGTCCAGCCTGCCCTGGGCCAGGGCCGTCCCTGGAGATTATAAGCACAATTAACAATTTATGGAAAACAAAAAAAATCACTAACACTTTTTAATTATAATAAAATCTCGCAAACACTACTCCCGCAATTTTTGTACAAAATGTGAACCCAAACCGAAAGGAAAAAAAAACAATACTCAAACACTTCCAATTACGGATGCTATTTTATTTTTCTCAAAAGAGATACCGGTATTTATAGCCTAAAACCTAAATCATTTAATAAATTATAGCCATCCTATGTTTCTTAACCACCAAGAAATTAATGTACACTTATAAACTATCCTAATTTATTTAGGATTTAGCTAAATAATTTTAAATAAGATAAAAAAGAAGAGTCACCTTTCCAACTCATTGCCAAATCGGATTTGAGTCATATTTAACAATTTTGTCATATAATATTAAAATATTAATAAGATGTTAAGATGTAGAATTCAATAGTAAATATGGTCAAATGATTTTGCATATTAATTAATACACAACATATTTCCATCCATATGCTTTAGGTATTGTGGGGGTAATGAATATAGGATTTGTCAATATAAGTATGTAATGATTTTGTCTCCTTTTTTTTTTTTTTTACAATTTATCATGATTTCCTTAAGTTTTTCCCTTACAAAATATAAGTGCATCATTAATGTTCCTAATAATGTTCAAATTTTGTGTGGCTTAAAAAATGTTGTTACTAGTCATTTCTTTATTTTATTCTTTTGCCAAAATAAAAAAAAATGTCATTAATAAATGTAATTGGAAATATATTCATGTCCACTTGATGCTTGTTTCAGCATTCATTTTGTAAACAATTTTATGGGTCGGTGACAAAATCAGACTACACCACTATGAGACTCGGTTTTATTATGGTAAGAGCTTGACTTTGTGATTTTTTTTATGAGGTACACAAATTATACTATTTCATGATTTTTTTTAAACAATTGAACATTTTTTTTTATAGACACATTGTAGAGGAAACCCAAAGTTAAATTTTTACAAGTACATGATACGAGCGCTTGAAACAGACTTCAAGAAAATTGTTGGCATAAGGTATTTTTTTTGTTGAGAATACTTTGTTTATAGTTTTATGTTTTGTACTTGCGTCTATGCCAAATTATTTGATACATTGGCATTTTTTTTTTTATCTATATTGCAGTTGGTACCTTTGGACCTTTGTGCTAGTCTTCATGTTGTTGAATGTCCACGGTGAGTTATTACATATATTATTAGACTTATATGTTATTATATATGTTATTTTTACATAAAACATGTTTATGCCAATCACCTCTGGTCCAAGAAGTTGAGGTGGGGCCGGACAACCGTCCCATCTATCTGAATTCAAACTTGAATGGGAGCTAGCGTATTATTTCATCTATTTAACAAATGGTAGTAGTTTGGGATAGTGGACCTGATCATATACATACAATGCAACATGAGTAGTACAAATTCTGAGCATGTACGCCGAGCATTTTTATACATGTATATAAATGTTAGAAGCAACCATGAACGTGCGCACATGTAAGAGCTAAGTGGGATGTCCGATTGGATGCCCCTGCCTCTCTACCCTCCCTCGGTTAGGATTATCGCATTCGTAGCGTATATATGTTGGCACGAACGACCACATGCTCCACCCCCAAACCTTACGATCCTCTAATGGGACCCACTCGATCTCCAAAAAAAAAAAAAAAAAAACTCGGTTTCGAATGCCCCACAAAGGGGCTTTTAGTCGGGATGTTGGCATCAACATCTAAATCCACTGCCGAGACGATGACGTGCATGGTAACATGTCCTTCGTCTCTTAGTAAATAAAGTACTTTGAAGGATTTACATTATGAACTTTGTATTCAATTCGTACTGTGTCTAATACGCCAGGCATATCTTCGGCGATGCTAATATGTGTCAGGTATAGCTATGGCTGCCAAATATTAGCTTTGTCCCGACGAAACTAATGCTGCAATGCCGAAAGCATTATGGTGAGGTTAGACATTTGCTAATTATTAGCTTTACTTCGGGCGAAGCTAATGCTTCTAGCATTACGGTAAGGTTGTGCCCTCTGCCAATTTGTAGCTTTGCTATGGTGAAACCAACGAAATTGCCGGACTAATGATGTTGGCATTACGACGAGGTTGTGCCATCTTTTGGCTATGATGGCGAAGCTAACAAAACAACGGGACTAGATCTCTGGATGAGCTAGACCTCTTGTAGAAAATAATAATGCCTTGTTTTTATTGATGGAGGCTGTTTACAATATATATAGTGTCTATACGATTGGGCTTATGGGCCATATTGGACCATATTTATATTAGTTACAAATATAATCTAACCCCCCCCTGTCCAACTTGGGAAGTAAAGAATCAAACACATGTTTTCCAAGGGGCTTGGTGAAGATGTCAGCCAGTTGAGAAGAAGTAGGAACATGCGAGGCTATTACGGTGCCATCTCTAATAGCATCCCTAACAAAATGCAAATCCACCTCAATATGCTTACTGCGCTCATGAAATACCGGGTTCTGAGCCAGGTGCAGGGCTGACTGACTGTCACAATACACCGACATAACAGACTCCTGGTGAACGCCCAAACACACCAATAACTCCTTCAACCATTTCAACTCACAAACAAGCATAGCAAGAGATCAGTATTCAGCTTTAGCGGAAGATCGAAAAACAGTTGGTTGCTTCTTGGTCTTCCAAGAAATAGGAGACCCCCCCTCCCCCCCAAGAAACACCAACCAGCCTGTAACAGAGCGGCGAGTCAAGGGACAACTGAACCAGTCGGAATCACACCAACCAGAAAGACGGAGATCACAATCAGCTTTCAAAAGAATACCCTGTCCCGGTACATGTTTGAGATATCTGACAACTCTCAAAGCAGCATACCAGTGATCTTATCGAGGCTCCTGTAAGAAGTGAGAAAAGATATGCACAACATAGGCTAAATCAGGGCGAGTAAATGATAGATAAATCAACCTCCCAACCAGCCTCCGATAAGTCTCTGCATCCGCCATCTTTGGACTAGTCGATTCTGTCAGCTTGTGATTGGGCTCCATGGGAAAGCCAGCAGGTCGAGACCCCATCAAGCCGCATTCTGAAATGATGTCCAAAGCATACTTCCTTTGACACAAGAAAATTCCTTCTGCACTCCGAGCCACCTAGATCAAAACATGCAACTCTACCTTCCTTTTAAAAAGAGAGAAAAGGGAATAATCGGAATGAGATTGAATAAATCCATAGGATATCAGAGAAGCAGCAAGCTTAGCAAACCAACAACGTGGTGCCTGTTTCAAACCATATAGAGACTTACGGAGACGACACACTTTGTTGGGTTCACTATGCGAAAAACCTGGCGGCAACTTCATATACACTTCTTCTGTCAGATCTCCATAAAGAAAAGCATTGTGCACATCCATCTGGTGCAAAGTCCAGCCTCTCATAGCTGCAACAGCCAAGAACGTCCTAACTGTAGGCATCTTAGCTAACGGGACAAATGTCTCTGAATAGTCGATCCCCTCAACCTGATGATTACTGAATACAACCAGCCGTGCCTTTAAGCGCTCAACACTGCCGTCAGAGTTGTACTTTATTTTGTACACCCATCTACTTTCCAATGTTTTCTTTCCAGGAGGCAAATCGACAAGACTCAATGTCCCATTATCTTCCAGAGCCTGTATTTCAGTTTGCATAGCCGCGCGCCAGCCTGAATCTCGCGAGGCCTGGCGATATGAAGTAGGCTCAACACCTGCAGTAATAGCTGCAAGAAAATCTCTGTGTCCAGCAGTAAATATGTCATGACTTAGAAATTGTGTTAGAGGATACGAAGTACCTGAGGAAGTGACGGGAACAGATGAACTGTGGTGAAGAGGGGGACTTTTACTTCGAACAGCATTCGTCACAAAATCTTGTAATCGCACTGTCTGTGATTTCTTTCTCATTTCTCTTCCCAATACTACCTCGTCGGGCAACTCTGGCAACACTGTATCCCCTGTATCATCAGTAGTTTCCGCATTACCTCCAGCAGACTCTCCTGTCAATACTTCTGCATCTACCTGTGCATCCTCGCCACTCGGTACCGAGCCGCCAGGAACCACTCCGGCCTCAGTAACCGTAACCGGCACCATCCCAAAAGCTTCTATATCGTCTCCCGGAGCCTCAACAGATGTGTGACGCATCGCAGAAGACTTCTCGCTAGCAGAGCCACACCCAGAAAATTTTTTTTCATAAAAAGTAACATC
The DNA here is from genome assembly GCA_029216955.1 of Iris pallida. NCBI lineage: Eukaryota > Viridiplantae > Streptophyta > Magnoliopsida > Asparagales > Iridaceae > Iris > Iris pallida. The sequence goes on from JANAVB010027598.1 coordinate 10,946,425, forward strand.
ACGGGACACAAAAAATTTATCAGTCTCCATATATACAGTTTCCATCCCTTTTTATCAAGTGGATACCCAACAAAGATACATTTTCTACTCCTGCTAGCAAATTTATCATGTCGGAATTTCAAATCATACGCATAGCACAGACAACCAAAAATACGTAGATGATCATACGAAGGAGCCGAACCATATAAAACTTCATAAGGAGACTTAAAATGCAAGATACTAGAAGGTGTTCTATTTATCAAATAACATGCATCCAGAACACATTCCCCTCCAAAAATCTACAGAAAGAGAACCCTGAAATCTCAATGCCCTGGCTACATTTAAAATATGTCGATATTTTCTTTCCACCCTTCCATTCTGTTGAGGTGTCCCAACACAGGATGTTTGAAATAATATACCTTGAGATAAAAAATAATCTCGTAAACAATTAAATTCAGTGTCATTGTCACTCCGCACACGACGTATATCTGCCCCAAATTGACGCTTCACCATAGCAATGAATTTAAGAAACATAGAATAAACAGCACACTTATCCTTCAATAAAATAACCCAAATAGCTCTAGAAAAATCATCCACCAAAGTCAAAAAATATCGTGCCCCATTAGACGACGGAACACGATATGGTCCCCACAGATCACAGTGTATAAGTTCAAAGTATCTCAAAGCACAACTACTACTATCAGAAAAAGTATCACGAGTCTGTTTAGCTTGATGACAAATATCACAAGCCTTATGAGAAAACACACTACTACCAGAGAGAAAAGGTAAAGTCTGCATTACTTTATCTGAAGGATGCCCCAGTCTACTATGCCAAACCTCGGAATCACTCTCTCTGCATGCCAGGATCACCGAAGCCAAAGAAGCTGGAACCTCCCCCAAGAAGTAAAGTCCACCCCTTTGTTCACCTGCTCCAATTACCATTCTCGTACTTCGGTCCTGAACAAAACACAAATCAGGAGTAAATAACATATCACAATTTCTGGCACCAATCAATTGTGAGACAGAGATCAAATTGCAAGTCAATGTCAGAACATAAAAAACATCCGTCAACACCAATGACGCAGTCAAAAATACTTTGCCTCTCAGAACAGCTCAATAGTGCTCCCATCAGGCAAAATCACAGGACAGACAGGGCCCTCAAAGCAATCAACTAAACAGTCACGAGAACCTGTCGCATGAAGAGTAGCCCCAGTATCGAATATCCAAGTGACAGAAGAATTCTTACCCATCAGATGATCAGAGTTTGAAGAACCAGGGTTGGAAGGATTGTCGTTACCCAGCAAGCTCATCAGTTTCTGCCATTGTTCACCTGAGAGTGGTGAAGGATACCCTCCATGCATCATATCCGTCGAACTCCCAGCAAGACCAGCAGGGACACCATAACCAGCAGCGGCGACATGATGAACAACCCCTGCGCCACCAGCACCGCGTCCCCCATCACGTCTCTGCTGTGGTGCCGGGCCTCTGCCACCACCAGCACCACGTCCGCCCTCACGCCGAGGACGAGTCTCCCACCACTCTGGATAGCCAATCTTGGCAAAACAAGTTGCAACATCATGACCTGTTTTCTTGCAATGAGTACAGATCATACCTGATTTGTCCCTGGAATCTGAGGTTCTACTATTAGAAGTAGTAGAAAGACGAGGTGAAGTCTTGATAGCCAGCGCCAACACCTCCTCAGCAGCGGATTGGACCTAAGATTTTTGCATATCCTCCTCCTCACGGACTGCCTGGTATGCCCGATCTAAACTTGGCTGAGGATCCTGAGCCAAAAGATTAGATCGGGTATGACCATACAACTCAGCATTCAACCCATACATAAAGTCCTGAAAGTGGTCTTCATCCCTCATAGCCTGTAGCTTTGCAGCAAGTTCACCACAGGTACAAGTAGGCAATGGGAAATAAGCAGCTTGTTCATCCCACAAAGACTGCAAATTTCCAAAGTAGGTTTCCACAGACATCGAAGCCGTTTGTTTACACTCAGCCAAAGCCACCTTAATTTGTTGCTTCCGAGTGCCATTGCTAACAACAATCTTTTCTCCAACAAGTTTCACAATGGATAAACCTTCTCAAAGTACGGCAAAGATTTCTTCAGAGACGGATCAATGGTATTAAGAACCCATTGAACCAATAGCGCTTGCACACATCTCCAATCAAGCAATTTACTAGCATCATTAATAGGTTTGATTTCAGTACCTTATAGAAAAGTGATCTTTCGCATAGAGATTAGGAAGAGACGTATCGATCGAGACCACTCAGCATATAGTTCGGTCCACGGAAAATAATAGGAGTAATGATATTTCCTTCTAGCAAACTTATCGCTGCAACTACACCATGATACAGGAAGACTAGCAATGACCTCTTCAATTTTCTAGCTTTATGTTTGGCTAATGATGCTTTATGTGTTGTTAGTGTCACTTCTGGCGATACTATGAGTGCTATTAGCCTCATTGAGGATGGGCGCTTTTAGTGTTAGTAACGTTGATGATCTTTGACTAAATCATAGAACTAATCGATTAGAAAATATTTCAAATTCAAAACATAACATATGTTCCAAGTCATTTCTGGCTATGATCAGGCGGATCTCAAAAATGAAAAGATTTTTTAACATATTATATTGTACACATACGAAATTAGATACCCCTAATATATGTAGTAAAATCATCATATTGTATGTGTTTTGAAAAAATTAGACATTGTTCTTTAATAAATATTATGCATGTCGATTAACATGATTGTGATTGAGAGTGTACTATCTCAAACACATTCTTGTTACTTAAGGAAAACAAATGGCTTTCCAGTAGTAGTTTGTAGGGAGTAGATATATGTTGTCCTCATCATTATATGCTAATTGCTCCTACTTTTCTTATCCATAATTATAGGAGAATTCTATGCTAATTATGTCACTTGTTTTCAGCATATGACAACTCCTACTTTTTGTAGCCTATGTGACTACCACATTTTTTTAAATGGAAGAAATAATGCGCGTCCACCTGGATCAAACTCGAATAGATGGGACAAATGCCTACCACGCTTCTACTTGAGCAATGCTGCATTGGCATATATGTTGTTATTGGTCTTCTTCTTTTTTGTTAATAGTTCCCCAACATCTAAATGAAGTGATCCTCCGCTAAAACTACAAAAATGATGATAAATAATGAAAGATACTAGTCCCTTGATTTCGTTAGTTCCATGTCGCTTCCCTTAATATATGGTATATATTGTTCATATTTTTACTATTTGTTGTTCTTTAATCTTTACAGGATGGAATGCATATTTTTGGATATCATTCGTTCCACTGATTGTAAGTTTTCAAACTATAGTTTATATAGGAGTAAGGTGACAACCTTAATTAGTTAGACTAATTGTTATAATATTATGATTTTAAACAAATACAGTATAAGGCTCAAAGTTCAACATAGCGAATAACTAAAGAGAAAATGCATCTTCAAATAGGAAGTAGTTAACAAAATACCAAAAGACTCTTAATTCAATATATATATATATATATATATATATATATATATATATATATATATATATATAAGATTAATGATGGTCAGATACCAAAAAATTCAAGAAAATGAAATACATTTTGGTAATTCTTTTAAAAGGTTAAAATATTTTGATATTTGAAAATTTCAATAACTAAACTTAGATTTATAATGTTTACACAAATCTATGTAGTTTAACCCATAAAAGAAACATTCACATTATCGGTACCATAATGTTATATTACTTAACATTTTCTCTATATTAAAAACATGAGGGACCTTAACATTGAACCATCGATCATGAACATGGAAAGAAAATGAACTGAGACATCTTGATGTTTCTTTTACTTAACCTATATTGGTATTAGTTACAAATTAATTAACTTTGTAATACTTAAACAACTTTTTCTGAAAAACTGAAAAGAAAAAAATTCACATGTTTATTGTTTTATATATAGTTTGAAATCTATAGTGCATCACTTAATTCTTATATATGTCTTATATTTTTTTGATATGTAGCTCTAAATGTCAATAACCTATACTACTATATAACAAGAAAAGTTGAGGCTTCACCACGAATTTTTTTTGTTTTAAAAAATGTTTTTACAAATGTTTACTAATTTAAATTATTCATTAAATTTAACATGGAAAGTTAGGTAATTACGTATTTGAAGAAAAATAAAAAAGGGTTGTTATTTTTTCTTTCCAAGTATTAAAAAATTAAGGGATTGTTTGTTTGCTCTTCTCAAGTACTAAACAATTAAGGAGGTACTATTTGCAATTTTCAATATTAAAAAAGTGCGTGCATATATACAAGTATATATAACGTAAAATCAAGATACTTTTTAAGGCTTTTCCTGGATAAATATACAGCTTCTACTTCTTGTTGGGACGAAACTAGAGCACGTCATTAGTCAGTTGGCATGTGATATTGCTGAAAAGCATTCGGCTATCGAAGGTGATCTGGTCGTTAGGCCTTCGGACGAACATTTCTGGTTTCAACGACCTCAAATTATCCTTTGCCTCGTGCATTTCATACTTTTCCAGAATTCCTTCGAGATCGCATTTTTCTTGTGGATACTAGTAAGTAATTTAATTAGTATTAATGACATGATCTTTATGTTTTACTATGAGAGTGATGAAACTATTTAACTACATATTAACTTGATATATAGTGAAATTTTTATTAAACTTGGCAATTTGTGCCACATAAATTTTTGATAAACCGAGGGGGAGGACCGCATGTCAGCCCTAGGGCTGACGTGGTGGCTCTGCTTTGGACCCGGCCCTCCCGATCGTAGTGGCCCACATCCGTCCAATAGAGGACCGCCACATCAGCACTCAAGCTGACGTACGGTCCCCCCTAGTCAGTAAAGAACAGTTGTTTTTGTCAATCACTATTAAGTACCACTTCGACATAGTACAAGTTATGTTGCTTAATAATTGGTGAAGTACACTTGAGACTCATACTCACGTGAAGGTTATTTACACAATAAATTGAAAAGCCATGAGAGAAAAATGTTACTCTTGAGGTGTGAAACTACGTCCTCAAACTCATAGGTGGGACCATTATTCGATTTTGGACCCAGAATCGAACTGAACCGAATAAGAGATTCAGTAAAAATAAATTCGGTTCGATTTCGTTTAAAAAATGTTAAATTTTTTTATTCAGTTTCGGATTTGACTTTCATTTACGGTTCAAAACCAAAAACCAAATATGAATATATGATTATGCGATTACTAAATACCTTCAGTTTTATACATATTTTATCGTAAATCTATATAATTTTGTGTATATTTGGAAAACACAGTTCTATGTATGTGTTATAAAGTCCAACTTTGATCATTTAACAACTAGTCTAATTTTGAACCCAACTTTAAAATATAACACCTATGTATAAATTATAATTTTTAATATAATTTAATCACAATTTCAACTTTTGGTGTATCCACTAAACAACAAAATAGTCCAACCAAAGAGGCCGAATTGATTATCGGATTCCGATTATAACTAATTTCGGTTCGCTTTCGGTTTTGAGCCGAACACTCACCCCTACTAACTCATGATGCGTCTTCGATCTCAAAATATAGGCTATATATTAAATCTTATGACACGGCCATTGTCTTTTCTTGATTATTTATGAACCCAACTATATATATTACTTCTTCTATTTTTATCATCATTTAGATAAATCTCGCAATATGTGAAGTTAAATATACGTGCCATAAACAAGAGAAAATGGTTATTAATTTGTCAAGCACTTTTGGGAAGCCAACAATTTTTTACCAATAGCTCTTGTTAAGGTGACCTCTACCAATAGAGGTGTAATTCAATTTTACGGTTGAGGACTCGAACTCTGTCGACCCTATCTGATACATGTGCTGTTTTTTACATTAGCTACAAATGTTGAGTAGCACAATTCCTACTCAAAGTTCTTGTTACTAATACAGTTCTTTAATTTTTATAGACCACATATTCATTTGACTCTTGTATAATGGGGAAGGTTGCCTATATCGTTCCAAGGCTCGTAGTCAGGTTGGTGGAAGCTATCTTTGTTTGCGAAGAAATAATAATAATAATAATAATAATAATAATAATAAACTATATTATTTTAATAATATTTTAACTATATAGTGTTTCGAATATTTTTGGCCCCTTAATTTGTTTTACTATATATTTAAGCATTTCAATTTTATAAATTGGTCTTTTGAAATATCTTTCGTCCATTTTAAAGTATATCGGGACCATTTTAAAAGTATATCATGTAGCACAAAAGTATAATTTAAATATTTATATTGTCATATATTCTTTCGAAGTGGTCCAATATGTTTCAAACTTGATGAAAAATACTTCACTTGAACAATTTATAAAATTTAGTTGCCAAAAAATATAGTAAAAAAATTGGAGAAATTTTGACTGGCACCCCACTATTTTTTACTAAGGTGCACTCCACACGATTACAAAAATGCAAGGTACTCCCAATTTTTGACGGAAATCGTCTCCAACTCACGGTCAACTCATTTGACGAATTTTTTTTTACCAAAATACCCCCGTCTTCTCTTCCGTGTCCCCCCATTTTTTCGTGGCTACCCCCCTCCCCAAAAGCCCGCGTGCCTCCGCTCCCCCCCCCCTCTCTCCTCCCCATCACCACCACTACCATCACCAGCACTATCACCACCAGCACCATCATCACCACCACCTCCGCGCCCCCCTCCCCCCCCCCCCCCCCCATCTGCGCCACGTCCCGCACAGCTCCCCCCTCCTCTCTCCTCACGGAGGTGGACGTGCTTCTTCGTTACCGTCCCCATCGTCGTCTTCCTCTCGTTCATCGGCACCGTCTCCGTCTTCCTCGGCCTCCACGCGCGCTTCCCATCCGGTGAGCCCCCGAAACCCTAGATCCGTCCGGAGATCCTCGGCCTCCACACGCGCCAAGATCTCCGCATTGTTTTCGTTTGGTCAGAATCTGGAAGAGGAGGGGGGGGGGGGGGGGGGGAGCGGAGGTGGTGGTGATGGGTTGGTGGTGGTGGTGATGGGGTGATGGTGATGGGGAGGAGAGAGGAGGGGGGGGGGGGGGGGGGGAGCGGAGGCATGCCGGCGACGGGGAGGGGGACAGCCACGGAAAAATGGGAGGACACGGAGAAGAAGACGGGGTTATTTTTTTCAAAAAAATCGATCAAAAGAGTTGACCATGAGTTGAAAACGGTTTTCGTCAAAAGTGGAAGGTACTTTACGTTTTTGTAATTGTGTGTGGTGCTCCTTAAATATGATAAACAAAACTGAAATGCAGTCAGAAATTCTCAAAAAATTAAAGTGTCAAAAATGTCGGAACACATTAAATCAGCCTCAAGTGATTAATGCTCATTTTGCATCATTTTTGTAGTGTTATTGTACAGGTGCTGTGTAGCTACATAACGCTACCACTTTATGCCATTGTCACCCAGGTGAATTTTTATATTCTACTTCTCTCTACTCACAGCATAAAGATAAGTAAATCAGAAATGATACTCATCATCCAAGTTTTTTTTTTTTAAGATATCACATGACAATAATGTGACGTTATTTTTAGTATTACAGATAATATAGTTTTTTCAAACTTTTCATTTTTTTATATTCTAATTTGATTTTTAAATCCTAATATAAAATTTCTGATTTGTGATTGATACTTTAACGCTAAAATATATATGGCGCTGATGTGATGCGTAGATTTGATAACAATTTTAGTATTTCAGATAGCATATATATATTTTTTTATCAAATTTCTCATTTGTGATATTCTAATTTTATTTTTAAGTTTTATTATGAAATATTTAATTTGTGATCAAGATTTTCTAACACTAAAATCAAAGTCACGTCAGCATCACGCCAGCGCCATGCAGGGCCGGCCCACATGGTCGGGTTGTCCTATCCAGAGCTAGTTTTGGTTGTCCCTTTAATCTTATTGTGGACTGATATTCCTGGAGGGTCACCCGCGACTTCGATCTCTTGTAAGTCATGCTGAGTCTGGGGGTTGTCCCAAGCAGAGGGGGGTTTGCTCAAATCCGGAATCTTGGTTGGGTTACCTCTGGGCCGGCCCTAGCACCATGTTATGAGCGATAGTATCATCTTAAAAAAAAACTTGGATGATGAATATTATTTTTGTAAATAAATTGAGCAAACTAATTACTAATCATTTTTGGGGGTTTTGTAATGAAGATGGGAAGCTCATTCAAAGGAGCAATATTTGAGGAACATGTGCAAGAAAGCCTTGTTGGTTGGGCGAACAAGGTGAAGAGCCGGAAGAAAATTAGGGTTAGCAGCAATGAAGGCAGCCTAGTACATCCCGCGGGATCAACCGTTTCTTCTCCAATGGCTTCTCCTTCTCCAATGGCTGCTCACTCGCAAAATGTGGTCATCAGTAGTGAACGCTTGGCAGAAGAGGCCATTGAAGTTGAGGTAACTGAAGAAATTGAGTTGCAAAGAAGAGATAATTAAGCTATACATGAGCAGCTACCATCCTCTATACCTATAAACAGTTGTTTATGTTTCAATAAATTGATTTTACGGAGTTATTTTACAAGAAAAAATTCATGAAAAAATTGAAAAATTTCGTAGTGACGTTCTTTGATTGTAATTAAGCTTTATTTTCTACGGTTTTGGAGGAAAAATAGAGTCACGTGAATTTTTTTTTTTTCTAAAGAATTAATTTCATGGAAAATATAAACTATGAAATACTACACATTGATGAAAATTTTGTGAGAAAATATTTTCCATGAAAAAGCCCATCAAGCATAACTTTTCACTGTTCTTATATACGTTCTTATATGACGAAATTAGCTTCAAGTATATTATAAGCTTTCCGTGAAAGTTCATCTGTCCTTCCAACTTTGATCATTGAACATATGTATAGTCTCCCTTGTGCTTCAAAACAAGACTCATGTCACTGGGCACCATGCTTTGAAGAGGATAATGAAGGTTTCGACTGTTGGAATTATAAGCTAGACTTAAGTTTGAGTGAGCTTCTTAGAGTTACAAACTTGAAAAGTTACAAGTCTTATGTCAATTCATATGATATATAAGAGCATCATCCTGTACACTTCTCTGTTGGAAACGAATTGCATAAACTGTTTCCCCAAATCAAGAGATGAAAGAACCAACAAAAGATGCACAATAATCAACTTGCTAAAATCGCATAGAAAGCCAAACACAAACACAAACACAACTACTTTTGTTGTGGAAAAGCCAGAAGAAAAAATTACGGGACGATCGGTGTCTAATCCTGAAAAAGCATTCACAAATGAAATAGAAGATTACAGCCTCTACAAATTTCTCCACTGATCCAATTGGATCACCACAACTACGCAAAGCAATAAAAAAGAATTACAAGAGGTTACCAAAGATGAAAAGACAAGAACGGATCACCGATGATCTTCCCGAAATGACCCATCTTCGAAGTAGTCACCCATCCTTATTTTATCTTCTTTTAAAGTTACAAACTTGAGAACTCTTTTCTTTGATCTTGTGTTATAATGTAGTGTGGCTTATGGTTAGAAATAACCTATATAAAGTACCCCAATCCCGAAGGCATCTAGATCGTTGATTTTGATCCAACGCTGATAATAAAATACTTATTTTTGACCTCAATCCAGACATCGGTATATCGAGGGTATACCTATATCAGTATGCCGATGGTATACTGATAAATGCACCCAACACCAGCAAATCTCATCCTTCCCAACTAGGTGGAGGAGTCCGACGATCGAACCTCCTGTAGTAATCAAAATTTCCCTTGGCAGAATTTTTTTGAGCATGTCCGCTCCAATATCCTCTGTATGGACCTTCTTAAGTATCGCGTCCTTCGTCTCAAACACATCTTGTATATCCAATGATACCAAGTTGCAATATGCTTGGGCTAACTATGAAATATCGGGTTCTTTCTAAGGTGAATAACACTTCGGCTATCGCGAAGCAAAATAAACTATTTTTGCTTAAGCCCTATTTCCTGTGGGAACTTCTTCATCCATAGTAACTCTTTACAAGGCTCCGCCTCGGCAATGAACTCTGCCTCTTTTGTAGACAATGCAACACACTTCTGTAACAGTAACTGCCACAAAACTTCTCCACACAAACATTATGACATAGCCTGAAGTGATCTCCAGTATCAACATCCCCGGCCATATCAATATCAGTATACCCAACAAGCTTTGATTCATCACTCTCGAATGAAATCTTCTGAAGATAATGAAGAATATCCTTGACCGCACTCTAATATATCCTTTCTGGATTGGAAAGATACCTGCTAACCATACCAACTATGTGAGTAATATATAGTTTTGTACACATCGTAGCATACATGAGACTTCATGCAGTTAAAGCATACATAACTTTTTCCATATCTTTCTTTTTCATCCTCGAAAGATGGACACTGCTCCGAAATGAGCTCAAAGTGAGCTGCAAGAGGGGTGCTCACTTTCTTCGACCCGTCCATCCCGAAACGTGAAGTACCCTATGAATGTATACTTCTTTTGGGACAACCACAACAACTTTAACTCTCCCTCCCTCCCTCCCTCTCTTCTCTCTCTCTCTCTCTCTCTCTCGGCTGATCTCTGTCCTAAGAATAGTCTTCACTGCACTCAAATCCTTCATATAGAAGGTCGTGCCCACTTGGTGCTTCAACTCCACTATCTTGGTGGCATTTTGATCCGCCAATAGCATATCATGTCGAGCGATCCCAGTGCCCCGGAACCGATCATAGGATTGCCCTTGTGCACAAGTTATTCGAAACCGATACATGAATGCAACTTCTATCAGATAAAAATTATACGATGCAGCAATTTATCTATAAGCAAATATTTTTATCTATTCACATATATATTCACTATATGAACAAGTTGTATCAACTTTTTTCTCAATACAGACAAGTCGTATCATCTCTTTTAATAGTGCAAGTGCCTCCATATAGTTTTATCATTGCAGTACACGATATAATAAACATGTGACCATTATCATTATACTAACATGACAGTAGTTCTTATAACATTAAGCATGTCAATTTACTCTTTGATAGCAAACGATTTAGGGACATGTAAGTATTCTCTTTCCCATCTTATTAACCATGGCAATGGTTCTTTCAATTGTAGTGACAGTTTACTTTAGCATACAATCATCTTATCTTGACTTAGCATAGCAATGGTTCGTTTATTGCACAAGCATACATTTAATCTTATGGATTCTTTATTGGGCGTGAAAGAATCAAAAAGTGAAGTCCTTGTCTCCTTCGGCTTCGGTGCTTCTGCCGGCCTTGAAGCCGAGCCTTTGGACACAATGACGGTCAGGGCTTGCTTTCCTCTATCATCGATATTGGGGATGTATATCCCCAGTAAGCGGGCCTCCCTTTCGTTCCTCTCGACATTATTGACGTTTATGATAAATGTCGTCCAGTCTAGGCACTGAGTGGATCTGGTCCAAAGTTTAACAACATGTAGCATATTTTTGCGGCAAGCATCCATCAGCACGGACTCAGGGGTACCAGGTGGCAACCTCAAGGCTGCATGGCAGTAGCGCTTCATATAGTCGCGGACAGACTCTTTCTTTTTTTGGACAATGTCCATGAGGGAGGACATTGTCATGTCCATTCCTCCTTCATATAAACAAGAAAGGAAGAGACTCTGCAGGTTGTCGAACGATAAAATACAGTTGTTTGGGAGGCTGTGGAACCATTCGTAGGTAACACCCTTCAATGCTCTAACAAACAGGTTAGTGAGCAAGGCATCGTCTCGTGGCAGGTGTCCCGTCATGGCGAAAAATAATTTAGGTGCTGATGGCGAGAATCATTCCCATCATAGGAATTCAGGGAGTATGGTTTATATTTGGGGGGATAAACCACATTTTTTTCATTTGGGAGGATACGCGGTTGCCAGATCCCGTGCTTCAGGAGTGCTTCTTGGTTGTCTTTAGCCTCAACACGAGTGCACAACTCCCTGATAGCCTCAAACATGTCTATAATATCCATATCTCGTATTACGTATTTGGAATACGTGTACGTATTTCGATCCGTATTACATGTCCCCTTGACTTGGTTCGGCATGGTTTTGCATGGTTCGGTTTTGCTTGATTTTATGTGAACCAAACCACTCCCACCTACCACCACCCTCTTCATTAAATATTCCACCAAATATTTCTCTCTCCACATTAACTTTCTTCTTCCCCCACCATTACTTCTCCACCAACCTGAGAGAGTGGAGAGCTTAGGCAAGTGCATCTTGCTTCATGGAGGTAGTCCATTTTTATTATTCTATTGTCTTCCTCACGTGTTTCTAATCCACTTTAGTACTTAGCATTTTCATTTCTGTGGTTAATTTCTTGTAGATCTAGTTTTATGGTATTTTTGGTTTCCATGAATTTTGATCTATCAAACTTGTATAATTTTGCCAATTGATGGTTCCATGTTGTAGAGAATTTCGTTCTACCCCATTTTGACCTATGGAAATTCGAATTTAGACTCTGGATGATGGAATTATGGAGCTTGGAAGCATGGCTTCATGGCGTCCTTCTTCTCGAAAATTGGAGGAGAAGAACAGTACTTGACCGCATGACGATTTCATGCGACAAGTGTTTTTCTCAGCCGCATGGCCATTTAATTGAATATTTAATTGCTTGCATTAGCTGGCCACATGCAAGTGTTTATTTTCATGGGCCACTAGTTAATTGTCTGAACCGCATAAGCTTTCTCCTCCACTACAGTGCTCAGCCGCATATAGGCTTGGCATTTGCATGCACTAGCAAGCAGTACTTAGCCGCATATGGCCAACTCATTTGTTGACCGATTAATTATTGTATTAGCATTAGCATACAACTTGCAATTAGCTGTATGGAATATTTGCTAGCCGCATATGACCTGTAGCTTGGACCGCATGTACAAAAGTATGCTTGGCCGCATTCATTGCAGCTGGCCGCATGGCCTTGCTAATATGAGCTTGCATGTATTTAATATTAATTAATTGCATGGCCGATCCTTGTTGGCATGGCTTTAGAAATAACAACTTTAGCCGTATATGGTTATATTGGCAACATTTATTGCATGCAAACAACTTCAACCGCATATGGTTATATTAGCTTGACTATATATTAGCTTAGCTATGCATGCGTTGGCATCCATGCTTGCATGCTTATATTAATGCATGCGTTGCATTTTTGCATGCAAGCAAGCTTCAGCTTGCATATATTATTTTGCCAAGGCCATGTTACATTTAATTGCATGCCATGTTATACTTAAGTACATGCATGCTTATATAGTGTTATGGCCGCATATGGCCATTTGAGGAAATCCTGGCCGCATGGCCTGGCAAGCTTTGCATGCTAAATTATTTAATGCATGTGTTCATGCATGCATATTAAATTTGCATGCATGCAAGCTTTGCTCGCATGAGTCAGCCTTGTACATTTAATTAATAGGCCAATATTTGCTAGCCGCATATGTACCCCTCCAATAATTGTCCAGCCGCATGAGGCCTATTGCCTTGCTGGCCGCATATGGCCATTAGCAATTTTATGCATTTTTGCATGCAACCTGTTTTGGCCACGTAGGCTACTATTACTTAATTAGCATTAAATATTTAAGCTGAGCCGCATGGCCACTGTTCATTTGTGGCTACATGGCCTTAGCACTAATTGTAGCCGCATGCTCATTTATATATGCTGGTCGCATGAAAGTATTTTTCTGAGCCGCATGAGTCCACGTCCTTGCCCCTGCTTATATTTAATTACCACTTGTATGCTTGTGCCATAAATTTTAATATGTTTTCTGACACGATGGTGACCCGTTGTGGTGCACTTTTGATAATTGACATGACATGATAGTGGTCCGACATGGTGCACTCCTGACAAATAAATTTGACATGATAACTTGACATGATAAACTTGACATAATAATTCTTGATAGTGGCCCGCCGTGGCACACCCTTGACATGATTGACATGATATATCTCGAAGGCTGTTGCAACGGCTAACATGACATGACAAGTATGAATGACTTGGACACCGTGGACGTTTGTGCTTGTACAAATGAACCCGTCTTGTCTTGCATCATGTCTAGGACATGGATCCCTGAGTACCACGGTCAGGGGTACCTACTGTAAATGGTTAAGGCTAATAACTAGAATAATCCAGTAGTCATGAAGAGATTTCCCCAGCTACAGGTAATCCCGTTATCTGGACGCCCCACTTGGGATCTGTAGCCTGCCGACGAGTAGGATACATTTCCAGCACACTGTCATATGTTGCACCCTTATTGTACTAATATTCGACCTGATAACTTGGATGGTCTGCAGGACTTGTGGCTGTGGAAAAAAATCTCACTGTATCTTGCTAGTAACTAGGCCTGTAATAATCCTAGTTAGTTAAAGTATCAAGTCATACTTATTGCTTGGCCGTGAATGTTGGATGGAGTTCAATCAGTCTAGTCTTGTCTTGATCCTGTACAAGATTGTTACTTGACCTGATTTCTTATATTTATCTTGCCGATAAATGGTGGGAGAAGCCAAGTTCTGTTCAGACGAAGGGTTACAACCCCGGTCCTTGTTTGGTTTACGGGTTGTAACCTGGTTATCTGAATAGTCCCATGGTTATCTCATCGTATATCACCTGTCATGCTTTTCCTTAATTACTGTCTTTTATTATGTAATTATATTCTTGTGCTAATTACTGGTCTTAGTTCCTAAGTGAAGCCTCCTTTGTGGTACTTGCTCTTTCTGGGATCTGACCCAGCTAGTTTTGTATGGCCAGATTTTGTAGCAGCTCCAGAGGATCTACCGACTTTCCAGCCAGATGGTGACCACTAGACGGAATTCTGGCAACGAGTTGGTTTATTTTGGCTCTCCCACTCTATTGTAAAAATATTCTTTTGAGACGTTTAGCCGACGAGCAAGTGTTAGCTCGTGTACATTTTTTTACTTACTGTCTACCTACGGGCTGTAACATGATTGACAGATCCTAGGGTTGATCATGTATGACTAAACTCTTGCTAGTCCTCACATTTTGTACGACTAGCTTCATGATCAGTTGAATATCTAATGTTTGGGACGCCTTACTATTGTATATTTGGTGATCTTACATCTTGTAGCATTTATTTGCTTGCTTGTGATTGAGACACTAGGCTTGTTCATGACCTTAAGAGACTATTGGCTTGTAGATAAACCCTCATATATCTAGACAGCCATGACCGGATAGTGGAGTGGATCCCATTTCACTATACGTAGCTGGTTATGTCTGTCCCCGCTCTCCAATGTTCTGGTTCAGGGACGTAACATGGTTTTAGTGGTGGCCCATGCAGGTCTTATAAATCAAGATATGTGAAGGTTTACCGAATAGATGTCTCAATCAGTATTCGTCCTTGATCTCTGCTCGTATCTTTAAATCTCTGTGAATCTTGACCTGTTCACATGCTTGTATCGTTGATCTATCTTGGTTCTTCTTTATTGTTCCATATGTCATCTTTTTCAGCGGCATTGTACCTGGCCCTGCCGATCAGCAAGGTGGAGCACCTCCCGTGGACCAACAGCAACCAGAAGATCAGGTCCAGCACTCAGGAGCAGCCTCTCGGAGATCCAGAACCCCCGGTGCAGCCAGCCCAGCCCGCAGGACAGGATGATGGAGCCTTGGTAGGACTTATTAGGGAGTTGCTTGCATCGCAGGATCGTCGAGGAGATGCATTGCACCAGGCAGTAGCAGATGCTCTGGGCAGAGGTGGACGTCATGGGAACAGTGCAGCGAACAGTTTCAAGCGTCTAAACCCTCCATTCTTCGATGGCAGCGAAGATGCTATCACCGCAGATGCTTGGCTTCAGGACACAGAGGTGATTCTAGAAGCAGCCAGGACCACAGAAGCTGAGAAGGTGGCCGTAGTGTGCTTGCAGTTATTGGATCTTGCCCGCAGCTGGTGGACGGCACAGGCCGTGGGATTAGTGGCACCCATTGCTTGGACAGTATTCAGGAAAAGATTCCAGACCAAGTACTTCGATGTGGTGGCTCGGTACGATCTACATACCAAGTTCACCAATTTAAAGCAGATGGGCAGGACGGTCGACGGATATGCGGTCGAGTTTTTCAGGCTTACTCGGTTTGCTCTCACCTTGGTGGCGACCGAGTTTGACAGAGCCCAGCGGTTTCAGCAGGGACTCCACTTAGAGATTCTGCTGGCAGTGGAGCAGTTTGAGCATCAGACTTTTGATGCGGTACTGAGGGCAGCCAGAAGGCACGAGTATACCTCCCACAGGATCGTGGACATGACCGGAGGTCGAAAGCGATCTCACAGCCAGATGACCCAATCGACAGGACCAGCTCCGGCAGTCAGGGCTTTGACAATTGGAACTCCGAGGCAGGCGGCCTCAGTGACGTCGGTCACGTCCCCTCAGCAGCAGAAGCAGAAGCAGTCTTCCACAATAGGCTGAACTCATTGTGGGAAGCCAGAACACGTTGTTTCGGAGTGTCGCAGAGCACAGGAATTGTGCTTGGCTTGTGGAGCACCGGACCACAAGATAGGATCCTGTCCGAATAGAGCCGGTTCCTCCTCATCGGCCCAGACAAGTCCCTCGGTAAGGGGACCAGCACCAGCACCAGTGCAGCAGCAACAGCAGCACCAGCCTCCGAGGCCATTGCCGCCTCAGACCCAAGTCTTCCAGCAGCAGAGACCCCAGCAGTATGCCCTGGTCCAAGTTCAGATTCAGAACCGGCAGAGAGGTTTCTAGCAGGATATTTTTCCTCTTCCTCATGCCTTCAAATTCCTTACTTGCATGATTGATTGTTTGATTAATTGCTTAGTATAGCTTGTCCTTGCATCTCTAGCCACTTGATTAAATTCTTAGGACGAAATTCTTTTAAGGTGGGTAGAGTTGTAATGTCTATATCTCGTATTACGTATTTGGAATACGTGTACGTATTTCGACCCGTATTACATGTATCCTTGACTTGGTTCGGCATGGTTTTGCATTGTTCGATTTTGCTTGATTTTATGTGAACCAAACCACTCCCACCTACCACCACCCTCTTCATTAAATATCCCACCAAACATTTCTCTCTCCACATTAACTTTCTTCTTCCCCCACCATTACTTCTCCACCAACCTGAGAGAGTGGAGAGCTTAGGCAAGTGCATTTTGCTTCATGGAGGAAGTCCATTTTTATTGTTCCATTGTCTTCCTCACGTGTTTCTAACCCACTTTAGAACTTAGCATTTTCATTTCTGTGGTTAATTTCTTGTAGATCTAGTTTTATAGTATTTTCGGTTTCCATGAATTTTGATCTATCAAACTTGTATAATTTTGCCAATTGATGGTTCTACGTTGTAGAGAATTTCGTTCTACCCTATTTTGACCTATGGAAATTCGGATTTGGACTCTAGATGATGGAATTATGGAGCTTGGAAGCATGGCTTCATGGCGTCCTTCTTTTCGAAAATTGGAGGAGAAGAACAGTACTTGACCGCATGACGATTTCATGCGGCAAGTGTTTTTCTCAGCCGCATGGCCATTTAATTGAATATTTAATTGCTTGCATTAGCTGGCCACGTGCAAGTGTTTATTTGCATGGGCCACTAGTTAATTGTCTGAACCGCATAAGCTTTCCCCCCCCCCCACTACAGTGCTCAGCCGCATATAGGCTTGGCATTTGCATGCACTAGCAAGCAGTACTTAGACGCATATGGCCAACTCATTTGTTGACCAATTAATTATTGTATTAGCATTAGCATACAACTTGCAATTAGCCGTATGGAATATTTGCTAGCCGCATATGGCCTGTAGCTTGGACCGCATGCACAAAAGTATGCTTGGCCGTATTCATTGCAGCTGGCCGCATGGCCTTGCTAATATGAGCTTGCATGCATTTAATATTAATTAATTGCATGGCCGATCCTTGTTGGCATGTCTTTAGAAATAACAACTTCAGCCGCATATGGTTATATTGGCAACATTTATTGCATGCAAACAACTTTAGCCGCATATGGTTATATTAGCTTGACTATATATTAGCTTAGCTATGCATGCGTTGGCATCCATGCTTGCATGCTTATATTAATGCATGCGTTGCATTTTTGCATGCAAGCAAGCTTCAGCTTGCATATATTATTTTTCCAAGGCCATGTTACATTTAATTGCATGCCATGTTATACTTAAGTACATGCATGCTTATATAGTGTTGTGGCCGCATATGGCCATTTGAGGAAATCCTGGCCGCATGGCCTGGTAAGCTTTGCATGCTAAATTATTTAATGCATGTGTTCATGCATGCATATTAAATTTGCATGCATGCAAGCTTTGCTCGCATGCGTCAGCCTTGTATATTTAATTAATAGGCCAATATTTGCTAGCCGCATATGTACCCCTCCAATAATTGCCTAGCTGCATGAGGCCTATTGCTTTGCTGGCCGTATATGGCCATTAGCAATTTTATGCATTTTTGCATGCAACCTGTTTTGGCCACGTAGGCTACTATTACTTAATTAGCATTAAATATTTAAGCTGAGCCGCATGGCCACTGTTCATTTGTGGCTGCATGGCCTTAGCACTAATTGTAGCCGCATGCTCATTTATATATGTTGGTCGCATGAGAGTATTTTTCTGAGCCGCATGAGTCCACGTCCTTGCCCCTGCTCATATTTAATTATCACTTGTATGCTTGTGCCATAAATTTTAATATGTTCCCTGACACGATGGTGTCCCGTTGTGGTACACTTTTGACAATTGACATGACATGATAGTGGCCCGACGTGGCGCACTCCTGACAAATAAATTTGACATGATAACTTGACATGATAAACTTGACATGATAATTCTTAATAGTGGCCCGCCGTGGCGTACCCTTGACATGATTGACATGATATATCTCGAAGGCTGTTGCGACGGCTAACATGACATGACAAGTATGAATGACCTGGACACCGTGAACGATTGTGCTTGTACAAATGAACCCGTCTTATCTTACATCATGTCTAGGACATTGATCCCTGAGTACTACGGTCAGGGGTACCTACTGTAAATGGCTAAGGCTAATAACTAGAATAATCCAGTAGTCATGAAGAGATTTTCCCAGCTACAGGCAATCCCGTTATCTGGGTACCCCACTTGGGATCTGTAGCCTGCCGACGAGTAGGACACATTTCCAGCATACTATCATGTGTTGCACCCTTATTGTACTAATATTCGACCTGGATAACTTGGATGGTCTGCAGGGCTTGTAGCTGTGGAAAAAAATCTTACTGCATCTTGCTAGTAACTAGGCCTGTGATAACCCTAGTTAGTTAAAGTATCAAGCCGTACTTATTGCTTGGCCGTGAATGTTGGATGGAGTTCAATCAGTTTAGTCTTGTCTTGATCCTGTACAAGATTATTACTTGACCTAATTTCTTATATTTATCTTGCCGATAAATGGTGGGAGAAGCCAAGTTCTGTTCAGACGAAGGGTTACAACCCCCGTCCTTATTTGGTTTACGGGTTGTAACCTGGTTATCTGAATAGTCCCATAGTTATCTCATCGTATATCACCTGTCATGCTTTTCCTTAATTACTGTCTTTTATTATGTAATTATATTCTTATGCTAATTACTGGTCTTAGTTCCTAAGTGAAACCTCCTTTATGGCACTTGCTCTTTCTGGGGTCTGACCCAGCTGGTTTTGTATGGCCAGATTCCGTAGCAGCTCCAGAGGATCTACCGACTTTCCAGCCAGATGGTGACCACTAGACGGAATCCTGGCAACGAGTGGGTTTATTTTGGCTCTCCCACTCTATTGTAAAAATATTCTTTTGAGGCGTTTAGCCGACGAGCAAGTGTTAGCTCGTGTATATTTTTTTACTTACTGTCTGCCTACGGGCTGTAACATGATTGACAGATCCTAGGGTTGATCATGTATGACTAAACTCTTGCTAGTCCTCATATTTTGTACGACTAGCTTCATGATCAGCTGAATATGTAATGTTTGGGACGCCTTACTATTGTATATTTGGTGATCTTACATCTTGTAGCATTTATTTGCTTGCTTGTGATTGAGACACTAGGCTTGTTCATGACCTTAAGAGACTATTGGCATGTAGATAAACCCTCATATATCTAGACAGCCGTGACCGGATAGTGAAGTGGATCCCATTTCACTATACGTAGCTGGCTATGTCTGCCCCCGCTCTCCAGTGTTCTGGTTCAGAGGCGTGACAATGTCCTCCGATACCATAGGAGCAGATGATCAGGGTAGGACATGATTGTTCATTATGGGAGGAACATAAGGGAGTGCGTTGGACTCCCCATTGGTCCTCAAAAAATTCTCAAGAGCGACGGGCCACTGCTAGGCCTTTACCAGCCTTTGTTGTGCCTCCAGCATGTACACATCCGCTCCATTGGGTTATCTAAAGTTTCGGCCCTCGAACTACTCGATTTGTTCGCGGCTGTCGCTTCTAGTAAAAGAAAATAACTCACATTAGTCTCAGAAAATATTATGGACTCACTGTATGAAACAACTCATCTCCTTGACACGAGTTCAATGTTTCAAGATTCAAGACGAAAGGCCAAAGGATGTATAGGTGTGCTATGTTACCAATATATCATGCCCTAATTCCATAAAATCGCCCCGGAGGTAATGCCATACCATCCTAAGTTGTGCTTACACTAGGCAAAGTCATAAAGTTGTCCAAAACACAATAGAGTACGCAGATTATTGAACAAGACATTTGTACAGAAGGAAAAACTTTTGCTTTGTTGATAATGAACAACGTTTACAAGACTCAAGTACAATGGTTGCCATGCGGGCTTACAAACTGACTCGAATGAGATAGTTATTCCATACTTTACAACCCTTTATACAAACAATTAAAACATCATAGACATCTATTTTTTGCATCATCCAAGTGATTCGAGAGCGGGGTATTCAAAATGGGAGTATATTCGCCTTCGCACTCGAACAAGGCTTCAAAATATTCAAGCGCCACCTTTAGTTCCTCGGTACGTCTTGTGGAGACGATGGTCAGTATATTATCGTGTGCTTGTGAATGACTAATTATATCCTATAATCTCAATTTTTGTAGAAGTTATGTGAAGCATGCAATATATTTGGTGGTCTTTCTAGCCATCCAGTCAATTTCATATGCACATTTGATAGGGCATAACAGAATAAACTATGTTGCAACTTACCCACGACAGAGTCTGTCACTGCATTATAAAACTTACCATGTTCTTTCTTTTCAACCAGATATCATTAGTTAAAACAGTGTGTATATGTGGAGGTCACTAGCATGACAAGCCATCCTGGACATATAACTTGGTTTAGACGGCGATCCTTTAGTGCTGATAGCGAACCCCATTGAAAGTTTTTAAATTATGCGTGCTAACAACACAACTATCGTGGTTCTTGCTAGACCGATTTGGTCCTATTGTTTTGGGATACTGTTTGAGAAACTAAAGCCCTTGTGCATAAGTTGTCCATGACCGTGCTAGATTAAAGCTAGCTACTTAAGCATAGTCTACGAAAGATAAGAAACTTAACATTCTCAATGCTCTACTATCATTTGAGCATTCAATGTCATGTTCTGCATTATTGTTGCAACATGCATTTATCGATTAAATCTCTATGTGTCACAATTCTATAGCAGGCCTATAATAAGTTAACATGTAGCATTCTCATAATTTACATTGATTAATTAAGGAGCAAGAGAGCCAAGGAAGAAAGGTCAAGCCACTCGTTGCTTGAATTACCTAAGAGAAAAAGGTATTCTACACTACGCGGTGCCTACGAGATCACCTACAATTGCATAAGCAAATGATCAAAAGTCTTCCCTTTGTAGTAGAATTTGATATAAAATACGAAGTTCAAAGAATACAAGCAATGAAATCCATCAAAAATATTCTCGAAAATGCATTCATAAACCAATGCGAAAGAAGTAAGTGTGGTAACAAAAACGACAAGGAAATCAAGTAGCGGAAAGGTCCTTTTGCGACTTGGCCACTGTCACGACCCGTTACCTAAATTGTTGGGATGGGCTGGGCCATGCCCAGCCTACGCTTGTGTTATAGCGTAGTAAGTTGTACTAAGTAAATGCAATAAACGGATCTAAGA